>CM033473.1:244210331-244690810 GCA_019447015.1 Hymenochirus boettgeri
TCTATCTATCATCTGTCTGTCTGTTTATCTATCTATCTATCATCTGTTTATCTATCTTTCAACTGTCTATCTATCTACCTATCAATCATCTGTCTGTCTATCATCTGTCTATCTATCTATCTATCTATCTATCTATCTATCTATCTATCTATCTATCTATCTATCATCTGTCTGTCTGTTTATCTATCTATCTATCATCTGTCTATCTATCTAGCTATCATCTGTCTGTTTATCTATCTATCTATCTATCATCTATCTATCTATCATCTATCTATCTATCTATCTATCTGTCTGTCTGTCTGTCTGTCTGTCTGTCTGTCTGTCTGTCTATCTATCTATCTATCATCTGTCTGTCTGTTTATCTATCTATATATCTATCTATCATCTGTCTATCTATCTTTCATCTGTCTATCTATCTATCTATCTATCATCTATCTATCTATCTATCTATCTATCTATCTATCTATCTATCTATCTATCTATCTATCAAGGTACAGTACTGTGTATAAAGATAATATCACAAATCTACATCCTGTAGATCAGTCCCAGACCTCAACTATCTCCTCCTGATGGCACATCACCACCGTAACCCACCATCTAAAACTGAACCCAAACCGGCCCCAGCCCACCCTTCCCCATTTTCTAAGACAGGGTTGTTCAGTAGGACACTGCCTGGGGTTCTCTTTCACCTTTCAGGATAGGGACCTCACTCCTGATACAGAAAGGCAAGACCCCCCTCATAATATCTATATATCCTTATAAACATATTTGTGTATTTCTGGCCAATTCATTTGATTTTATTATTGTTACTGATAATTTATAAGCGTTGGGTACCCCAAGTGACATTTTATAAATAACCATGTCCGCACCAATCTATAACATGAAATCCCCCCGTTCCAATCCCACCTGATCCCAATTTATAAATTATAAGTGAGAAATAAAATACAACACCCAATGTTTTGATTAATTTTTTTTTTTTTTTAATTCTATAGAACACATACAGGGAGATTTAATAAAAGTTCTTATTGATAAAATCGTGCTAATTGCCCCAACCATCAGATTTTGGCTTTCAAATGTTACATTTTTAACGATAAGAACTTTTTTCTTGAATCTCCCTGATTGGTCCAGAGGAAGTGAAAAACCCCTTCGTAAGCAAGGGACAAGAAGGGGGAAAATTCCTTCCTGACTCCATGTGGCAGTCGGACAATCCCTGGACCAACTTGGACCTTTAAACAAGTCTACATTACCTAAATAACTATGGGTCGACAATCGGTTAGTGTGTGTGTTGTTTCGGTTCGTCAAAATGGCTGTTCGGATCTGGTTCTTGTTGTGATCTGCCCGGTCAGATCCCCAACGCGCCCCAACAAACGGGCACATCAGCCAACCGAGCGCTCACACACAAAGGATTGTGGGCCAAAACGTGGTGTTTTGTTACCATTATGTATGGCTGGTTGGATTGGGTCTTGTTTAATGATCTGCCGGCCAGATCCCCAACGAGCCCCAACCAAGGGCACATCAGTTTGACCGAGTGCTCATGCACTAACGATCATTGGCCTGTTTACGTGTACGCGCAGGTAGGTCCCACAATCGCAACGTGTGAACAAACCTTTACAGATAGTTATTAAGGGTTAATTAAGACGGCCCATTATTGTTTGAACAATTTACAATTACTGACAAATTCACAGCAGCTCTTCAGACTTCATTGCTGCAAGCATCAGTGCGAACACTGAGCCCCCCTGCTGTACAGCTGTATCCATATTACAGTGCAGGGCTAAAGGGAAGAACAATAAAGAGGGTTAGGAAGTATAATAGAATATCATAATAATAATATTTCGAGTGAGACAGACACATACCAGACGGGGGTCCGTGTCATATTAATAATTTATATTATTAGCAGAGGGAAGAGTAGGTAAATCCCATTGGAACTTACCGTACGAGACTCTGTAGGTACGTGTGCATTTTAGGCTCTCCGTTTGGTCTTGCTAAAGACAGACATAGAATAGATGAAAATATTTATTAAAAGGATAAATCTACTGAACGTTTATAAGATTTATCAGAGTGAATGGGAGTAGCCAAATGACTTTCTCTCAGACACGACTGTTACCAGACTGAACTAATACTAACCTAGCAACCTTGCTTTGGTGTCCTTGGCCATAGGTCAAGACTTTTTAGTCTTGGTCTGTGCTGGGCTGCTGAGTGAACTTGGCCAAAGGTGGACGCACTGTCAAGATCCTGGAGAGACTCTGCTGGGCTGCTCGGGGACCTTGGCCAAAGGTGGAAGCACTATCAATGTTCCAGGAGTCTTCGCTGGTCTGCTTGGTGACCTTGGCCAAAGGTGGACTTACTTTCACCTGGATCCTGGGAACTCTTCTGTTCTGCAGGGAGAGTTTTCTCTGTAACAGGAATTGTGGGTATAAATACTGACTTGTCTTTAGTTCCCCTTCCCTTATATCCAACCCAATGATCTTTACTTACCTTATCTCCATGGTCTGCCGCCTTATGTCCAGGTCCCTAAGAACAGAGAGACCTGCGTCATGTTTATGGCTAATAAGTAATAATAAGGGACAGAAGAGCGATACCCAGTGGGAGACAGTAGTGGGGGTGGGGAAAGGACTGATATAGGAACGACTGATACAGATTACTTACTGTAGAGCTGCATGTTGATTGCCTCATGGCATACACCCTGCCCACGTATAGAGAATAGAAAGTGATTATTATCACACAATAAGACGTCACATTCACTTACATAACCACCCAGAATCCTTCCTTTCTACAGTGACCATCGCTAATGTTCAATACCACCCAGTCTATTCCATGTTACTACATCACTCCATATGTTAAGGGCTCAAGGGATTTAGATTTCTGGTTTCTCTTGGAATCTTCCCCTTCCCAGAGTTCCCTGTAATGATGTGGTCGGTGGGAAACACGTACTTTGTAGTCTCAGCAGAGACACCTTTGACGTTCTCCAGCAGCTCCGGTCATTTCACGCTGACTGTCACTTTCATTTTCTGAAGGTCGGTGATTTCCTTCTTCAATTCATCGATGCAGTTCGACTAGAGGGAGAAAACCAGTAACAACCATTACAGTGTCAGTGTGTACTGGAAGGTAACCGCAGGCTGATACTCACATATAACCAGTCCCGTCGCCCCGACTTATAATGAATGAATGCGCACAGTGCAGACTATAGCCAATGGCAGGAAGATTCCATTGAAAGGTGTCATCATCACCTATATAACTGGCGACACCCTCCAACTTTCCCCTGCTTTATAGTAAAGTATAAGGGCCGTAGACTTGTATTGTGTGTCCCCAGCCTTATTGTATACCAATTCTGCCCAATTCTATGTATAACAGCAGTTCCAGTTTTTTTCCTTGTCCTGCCATCTCTAGTAAAGTGGGGTCCCAGCATTAGAAAGGGGGGGTTACCTTCTTGAAGTTCCGAAGCCATCTTATCTATATACCTGGAACGCCGTCTCCTGGGAAGATTGTTTCTTCCTAACATCTTCCAGGTTAGCGTTGAGGACATTTAGAGTGGCCTCTAGTTGGAGACTCTCTCTTCTCCTCTGAGGCCTCATTGTCGATTTCTGAGAGCCAATAGAACATTAATGGCAGTGAAGGGCTAGTGAGGTTAGGGGTTAGAATTTCTATTTTCTATCTATTACGCCCTCCTTCTGGTTGGAGAGGTTGGCCAGGTCCTTTCAAGATTCTGTATTTCTTGCGCTATCTTCTTCGTTGACTTTCTTCTCTGAAATTGAATAACACAGATCATTGTGATAAACATTCACCATATCATGGACACTAATCCAAACTAACCAGCCACATTTCTACCGTACATATTCACATATAATGGACATATTCATTAAGGGCAGTATTGCAATATACCGTGCCGTTATCCACCATTACAGAATTCTTCACTGCCACATGGTGATTTAGAACAGCGCCATAATAGAATGACACAGCCGTAAAATCCAAAGAACACGTTATTGTTTCAGCTAATATGGCCAATAACCATTAAATTATTGTTTCTAGCCTTACATCCCCTTTAATGCAAAATGTAAAAAAGACAGCAAGTTGACCGTGATATCACACAATCCCCATGAAATCAATCAGTTCCCATTCAATATACTTACTTACTCTGAATTTTTATTTTTCAATTCCTCTCCAATCTCTCCATTCGCCTTGCCAGCTCTTCCATCTTCTCTGCTTGCTGGGCCAGCTTGTGCATGAGGCTCTGAGCCTCCCTTCTCTTTCCTCAGCACTCATCTCCCCTTCCGATACCTAGAAATAATGTTAAGAAAGTAGGAAGGTGCCGTGTCTACGTGTCGCTTGGTTTCTGTGCAGGTGGAGCCCTTATATATTAATTATCTTCACTTCTCCTGGATTCCTAAGTAAGAATTAGCCAGATAATGTCAATGGGACAAACAGGACCCAGGGCACCAAAGTCTTTATTGATTTAAAATGAACCATAAAGCGTTTGCTCTTTATATCCCACTGATTGTACTGCAAGGTGAGGACCCAGCAAGGGGCGTAACTACCAGGGGAGCAGACACTGCGTCCCAGGGGCCCCATCTTCTTAATTTCCCTATGACAGTTACAGCCTCCCCAAAGGAAACTGCATATATGAGCAGGAAAGGGCCCATCATAGTTTTGGCTGGAAGGACCAGAGACTGCTAGTTACGCCTGGACCCACCATATAGGGTTGTACTTATAAATGGAAATGACCATTATATTGTATATGTAAGGATTAATGAAACACCCCGTGTACCATGATAATATATTGTTAATAGGAACCCTTCTCTAATAACACGGCTTCCCTATAGATAAACATTTACTCCTCCTCAGTCACAACTAAATAACCAGAGTCGGGTCCATCCACCTTCAATGAGGACACTTACATTTGGATGAAGGGCCCATGAAAGGTCGCCCATGTCATCGTATCGGAAGCATCTGTGATGGCGTGACTTTTCTAGACATCATCTCCTAAATGGATAAAGGATTTTTTATGTAGTTTCTTACAATAGATCTTGGGATAATTCAGGTACAAACTGGGATCCAATAAGGGTCTCACCAATGACTCGAGATGTTGGGGAGGATCTTGCTCTGAGCCTCCATATTCTGAAGTCTCCGCTCGATGTCATCCATGTCCTCTAAGGGAGAAGGAGAAAATGGACATTGAAATGACATTATGAGCTGCAGTAAAATGTTAAATATGGACAATTTACTGGTTTGCTATGGCAATATGGGAGACAATGGAATTTAAAGGGAGAGACCCACCATCTACTAGAATTAGAGTGAATAACCTCATAATGACTCGTCATTTGCTACCGAAAATTTACCTTCTTTTCTTCTTTTTTTTTTTTGTTCTTTTAAATTCTCTTGCATCTGTTTATGGAGTCATCCATGGCGTTGACTTTGGTCATAAGATCCTGATGGTTCCCATGACCTGGAAAAGGAAGGACGAGCGTGAGAATCTTTATTTCTTACCATAGATGTGCATCTGGGACGAGGAGGAGACTAGAAAACAAGGGGGTCTGGGTACATTTTATCCCCTTTACCATAGCGACACCATCTTTATGGGACTCAAACTCCTTTCTCACACAGAAAGTTCCACATGTCCAGCACGCTTCTGTCCCTGCTGGCTGTGGCTGGACAGAGTTTGGGTGGTGGCGTCCGTGTCTGGATATTCCCTGGATCTACTGTAAATCGTTTCTCTCCCAGATCCAGGTTATCCAAATCCCACGGACTAGTACACACAAAGCGTCAACGTCCACGGCAGTGGGATTCCCGACGCCCGGGGCGTAGACCTGATTGTACGTCGTAGACATTTCTTAGTGTAAGGGAAAGCAAAGCAATAGATTAAACACATATTTATACAATATAAATAACAACAAATGGCATGCAATGTGGGATAGCGGTTACCATGGAAACGGAAGGTAGGTTGGAGTGTGAGAGAGTGTGTCATAGGTGTGTACCTGTCTGTGTGGTGTTAGGGGTGTGTATTTGCTTCCATACCATAATTTAAGTACGGTTGCCATGGAACGGAAGGTAGGTGGGAGTGGGAGGTGTGTCAGTGGTGTGTACCTGTCTGTGTGGTGTTAGGGGTATGTATTTGCATTCCAGACCATAATTAAGTACGGTTGCCATGAAAACGGAAGGTAGGTTGGAGTGGGAGGGTGTGTCAGTAGGTGGTGTACCTGTTTGTGGTGTTAGGGGTGCGTATTTGCATTCCAGACCATAATTTAAGTTTGGTTACCATGGAACGGAAGGTAGGTTGGAGTGTGAGGGTGTGTCAGTAGGTGTGTACCTTTCTGTGTGGTGTTAGGGGTGTGTATTTGCATTCCAGACCCTAAATTTAAGTTTGGTTACCATGAATTGGAAGGTAGGTTGGAGTGTGAGGTGTGTCAGTAGGTTTGTACCTGTCTGTGTAGTGTTAGGGGTGCGTATTTGCATTCCAGACCATAATTAAGTTTGGTTACCATGAAACGGAGGTAGGTTTGGAGTTTGAGGGGTGTGTCAGTAGGTGTGCACCTGTCTGAGTGGTGTTATGGGTATGTATTTGCATTCCAAACCATAATTTAAGTACGGTTGCCATGGAAATGGAAGGTAGGTTGAGTGTGAGGTGTGTCAGTAGTGTGTGTACCTGTCTGTGTGGTGTTAGGGGTGTGTATTTGCATTCCAGACCATAATTTAAGTTCGGATGCCATGGAAATGGAAGGTAGTTGGAGTGTGGAGGGTGTGTCAGTATGTGTGTACTGTCTGTGTGGGGTTAGGGGTGTGTATTTGCATTCCAGACCATATTTAGTACGGTTGCCATGGAAATGGAAGCTAGGTTGGAGTGTGAGGTGTGTGTCAGTAGGTGTGTACCTGTCTGTGTGATGTTGTGGGTGTGTTATTTGCATTCCAGACCATAATTTAAGTACGGATGCCATGGAAACAGAAGTAGGTTGGAGTGGGAGGGTGTGTCAGTAGGTGTGTACCTGTCTGTGTGGTGTTAGTGGTATGTATTGGCATTCCAGACCATAATTTAAGTCGGTTGCCATGGAAAACGAAGGTAGGTTGGAGTGGGATGGGTGTGCAGTAGGTGTGTCCCTGTCTGTGGTGTTAGGGGTGCGTATTTGCATTCAGACCATAATTTAAGTTGGTTACCATGGAAACGGAAGGTAGGTTGGAGTGTGAGGGTGGTGTCAGTAGGTGTTACCTGTCTGTGTGGTGTTAGGGGTGTGGTATTTGCATTCCAACCATAATTTAAGTTTGGTTACCATGGAATTGGAAAGGTAGGTTGGAGTGTGAGGGTGTGTCAGGTAGTGTGTACCGGTCTGTGTAGTGTTTAGGGGTGCGTATTTGCATTCCAGACCATAATTTAATTTTGGTTACCATGAAACGGAAGGTAGGTTGGAGTGTGATGGTGTGTCAGTATGTGCACCTGTCTGATTGGTGTTAGGGGTTGTATTTGCATTCCAAACCAATTTAAGTACGGTTGCCATGGAAATGAGGTAGGTTGGATTGGTGAGGGTGTGTCAGTAGTGTGTACCTGTCTGTGTGGTTGTAGGGGTGTATTTTTGCATTCCAGACCATAATTTAAGTAGGATGCCATGGAAATGGAAGGTAGGTTGGAGTGTGAGGGTGTTGGTCAAGTAGGTGTGTACCTGTCTGTGTGGGGTTAGGTGTGTATTTGCATTCCAGACCAAATTTAAGTATGGTTACCATGGAAACGGAAGGTAGGTTGGAGTGGGAGGATGTGTCAGAGGTGGGTACCTTGTGTGGGTGTTTAGGGGTGTGTATTTGCATTCCAGACCATAATTTAAGTACGGTTGCCATGGAAACGGAAGCTAGGTTGGAGTGTGAGGTGGTGTCAGTAGGTGTGTACCTGTCTGTGGTGGTGTTAGGCATATGTATTTTAATGCATTCCAGACCATATTTAAGTATGGTTGCAATGGAAAGGGAAGGTAGGTTGGAGTGTGAGGGGGTGTCAGTAGGTGTGTACCTGTCTGTGTGGTGTTAGGGGTGTGTATTTTGCATTCCAGACCATAATTTAAGTAGCGTTGCCATGGAAACGGAAGTAGTTGATTGTGAGGGGGTGTCAGTAGGTGTGTACCTGTCTGTGTGGTGTTAGGGGTGTGTATTTGCATTCCAGACCATAATTAAGTATGGTTGCCATGGAAACGGAGGTTGGGTGGAGTGTGAGGGGGTGGTCATTAAGTGTGTACCTGTCTGTATGGTGTTAGGGGTGGTGTATTTGCATTCCAACCATAATTTAAGTACGGTTGCCAGGAAACCGAAGGTAGGTTGAGTTGAGGGGGTGTCAGTAGGTGTGTACCTGTCTGTGTGGTGTTAGGCGGATGTGTTTGCATTCCGACCATAATTTAAGTACGGGTGCATGGAAACGGAAGGTAGGTTGGTGTGAGGGTGGTGTCAGTAGGTGTGTACCTGTCTGTGTGGTGTTAGGGGTGTAATTTTGCATTCCAGACCATAATTTAAGTTTGGTTACCATGGAAATGGAAGGTTGTGAGTGTTGAGGGGGGTCAGTAGGTGTGTACCTGTCTGTGTGGTGTTAGGGGTGTGTATTTGCATTTCAGCCATAATTTAAAGTACGGTTGCCATGGAACGAAAGGTAGGTTGGAGGGTGAGGGTGGTCAGTAGGTTGTGTACCTGTCTGCGTGGTGTTAGGGTTGTGTATTGCTTCAGACCATAATTTAAGTTTGGTACCATGGAAACAGAAGGTAGGTTGGAATGTGAGGGTGTGTCAGTAGTGTGTACCTGTCTAGTGTGGTGTTAGGGGTGTGTATTTGCATTCCAGAACCATAATTTTTAGTACGGTTACCATGGAAACGGAAGGTAGTTGGAGTGTGAGGGTGTGTCAGTTGTGTCCGTCGATTTGGTGTTAAGGGTGTGTATTTGCATTCCAGATCATAAGTTAAGTTTGGTTACCATGGAAACGGAAGAGGTTGGAGTGTGAGGGTGTTTCGGTAGGAGTGCGTACCTGTCTGTGTGTGATAGGGGTGTGTATTTGCATTCCAACCATATTTTAGTATGGTTACCATGGAAACGGAAGGTAGGTTGGAGTGTAGGGTGTGTCAGTAGTTTGGTACCTGTCTATGTGGTGTTAGGGGTGTGTATTGGCATTCCAGACCATAATTTAGTTTGGTTACCATGGAAACAGAAGGATGGTTGAGTATGAGGGTGTTATCAGTAGGTGTGTACTGTCTGTGGTTGTTAGGGGTGTGTATTTGCATTCCAGACCATAATTTAGTTTGGTTACCATGGAAACGGAAGGTAGGTTGGATGTGAGGCGGTGTCAGTAGGTGTGTACCTGTCTGTGTGGTGTTAGGGTGGTATTTGCATTCCAGATCATAAGTTAAGTTTGGTTACCATGGAAACGGAAGGAAGGTTGGAGTGTGAGGGTGTGTCAGTAGGTGTGTACCTGTCTGTGTGGTGATAGGGGTGGTGTATTTGCATTCCAGACCATAATTTAAGTACGGTTACCATGGAAATGGAAGGTAGGTTGGAGTGTGAGGGTGTGTCATATGGTGTACCTGTCTATGGGTGTTTGGGGTGTGTATTTGCATTCCAGACCATAATTTAAGTACGGTGTGTCATGGTAATGGAAGGTAGGTTGGATGTGTGAGGTGTGTATTTGTTTTTGTGTCTTTTCTGTGGCCCTGCAGATTGTTTGAAAACTACAGCTCTCACTTTTCACAAATGGCGGATGTCAGCAGGGAATGCTGGGGGTTGTAGTTTGCACAGGATGGGCATCCCTGCTATTACTAATGGTCATACTTCATTCTAAATACAATAAACCATACAAGACAAGAAGAAGAAAATAGAAATACCCCGGAATTTGTCTTTTAATATAATATGAAATTCTGGGTAAATTCTGATTGGCCCAGTGACGTGAGTGACAGTGCCAGGAACGTTTCCCACACAAAGTGACGGTTGGGGTTTGATCACATTACCCTGAAACCTCCCAATGTCCATGTTTGGGGGATTGGACCCATTATAGTCAACGGAGATTTTTTTTTTGGAAACGTGGGACATTTCCACGGATTCCTTATCTAGGTATATCCAATTCTTCATATGTGTCCCCATGTGTCTAGCTCCATAATAGTCCACAATAAAAAGGAAGAGAAGAAAAATACAAGAGCTGAGCAGCACTTACTTTATCTGCAGGAAAAAACAAGGAAACTGACTTGTGAGTCATCAGCAGCCTCTTATATACCCCCAGTGACATCACCTTTGTGACATCCACCAGTTTTTTAAACCCTCTAAAGCAAAAAGGGGAAAACTGGCAGTTAAACACGGTTAAAATGGTGAAATGGGGTAGATTTGAATAATGATGTTTTCTGTTAATAGGGAACAGTAGTTCCCTTTGTTCTATCAGAACAGACCCCAGAACCATTACCTTTTCCCTAATGCCACACATTCCCTGACTGCCACCACATAAGCCTCACATGCTTGCTCCTAGTTAGACTCCTAGTGTGGTATATATGGGATGTGACATGTGACACTGGTGGGGAGGGTTAAATATAGCAGAATTAAAGGGAGAGAATGGAGCGACAGGTACATGGTCTACAGCTGTTAATTTTGGGTCCTGTAGGTAAAGGGAAATGTACCATTATACTATGGGGGGTTCTATATGGAATCAACTGTCATCTTAGCTATAGACCACAATGCCACATCTTAGACATAGACCATCATAAGACATCTTAGCAGATAGTCCATCATAAGACATCTTAGCCATAGACCATCTAAGACATCTTAGCCTAGACCCCATTAGATATCTTAAGCCATAGACCATCATAAGGCATCTTAGCCATAGACCATCATAAGACATCTTAGCCATAGACCACGATTAGACATCTTAGCCATAGACCACCCATAAGACATCTTGCCATAGACCCCCATTGAACATCTTCGCCATAGACCACACCATAACACGGTGAAAAAAGACCGCACATCTGATTTATGCAAAAAAAAAAACTTTATGAAAAACAGACGCCATTAAAACATGGCCCCCGGGGAGATCCCCTGACAGGTGGGACTGTGTGAAATGTCCTGCACAATAAGTGGGACACCACGCGTAGCCTTAAATGTTGGATAGCGAGAATACAATCTCCATTAACATACTAATAGTTCATCACCATTGGTAAATGTTTTGCATGTGGGTGTAAACTCGGATTGGAAAACATTAAGTGTAAAAGTCATTGAAAGTGTCCTCCCCTTTAAGAGGGGAAACGTTTCTCAAATATGAGAAAGGAAAGACTTTTGGATTTTTCAGTTGCAAACGGATTGTCACAGGGTCTTAATTACTGTTGGGACGACCCATTTCATTTGAGTCTTATCATTTGAGCTGTTTTTATAATTTACTATTCACCCATATAAGCTATTTAATATATATATATATATATATATATATATCTTCAGATTCAAATGCACTCATCCATTATACATATTACTATATTCAGTTGCCTCCAGGTCACACAGCCCATTCGCTATGTGTAATATTATAGCTCAAATTTCAAATATAATTCCCTCTCTATATCTACCTCTCTCCGTCTCTATTTACATCTATATCTACCTCAATCTATATCTACCTCTCTCTGTCTCTATCTACCTCTCTATCTATATCTACCTCTCTCTATATCTACCTCTCTCTGTCTCTCTCTACCTCTCTGTCTCTATCTACCTCTCTCTATATCTACCTGTCTCTGTCTATCTACCTCTCTCTGTCTATATCTACCTCTCTATATCTGCCTTTCTCTGTCTCTATCTACCTCTCTATCTATATCTACCTCTCTCTGTCTCTACCTACCTCTCTCTATATCTACCTCTCTATCTATAGCTACCTCTCTCTATATCTACCTCTCTCTGTCTCTATCTACCTTTCTCTATCTCTATCGACCTCTCTCTCTATCTGTATATACCTCTCTCTATCTCTATCTATATCTAACTCTCTCTATCTACCTCTTTCTGTTTCTATCTACCTCTATGTACCTCAATCTCTATTTACCTCTCTCTATCTCTATCTACCTTTCTCTGTCTCTATCTCTATTTACCTCTCTCTATCTCTATCTCCCTATCTCTATCTACCTCTCTCTATCTCTTTCTCCCTATCTCTATCTACCTCTCTCTATCTTTATGTACCTCTATCTCTATTTACCTCTATATCTCTATCTCTCTTTACCTCTCTCTATCTCTATCTCTATTTCTATTTACCTCTCTCTATCTACCTCTCCCTATCTCCCTGTCTCTACCTACTCTTCTATCTCTATTTAACTTTCTCTATCTCTATGTACCACTATCTATCTCTGTTTACCTCCCTCTAACTCTATCTACCTCTCTCTATCTCTATTTACCTTTCTCTATCTCTATTTACCTCTATCTCTATTTACCTGTCTCTCTTTCTAGGTAATAGACTTCCCCAACACCACACAGGGTAATTGTATCTTGACATGTTTTCTCTGGGATGATTATTTTTTATTACTGTTATTTTTGTGGGTTTTATTTTTTCATTACTGACAGAATCTCCAGGGACGATCCATTTTTATTTTATTATTGACAATACAATAGTTTTTTATATTAACAATATAATGTTCACCTGTAAATCTCAGGTACATTGACTGCCCTTCAGGAGATGATTACTGGCCCCACAGCGCCCCCTGGAACTAGGACACTGTACAGACCCTGCTATAGGCAATGAGGGATATTAATGTATGGGCTGCTGTTCACCTGATGTTTACTGCTGTGGAAGGTTATTTATTTTAAAATTCATTCAATGGGACATTTACCTCCATGGAATAATGCAGCAATACAGCAATATACATAAATAACCTGCAACTGGTGTAACTGGTAGTGTTATATATCTGTGACTGCTTATAATTACTATCTATCTATCTATCTATTTATCTATCTATCTATCTATCTATCTATCTATCTATCTATCATCTATCTATCTATCTATCTATCTATCTATCTATCTATCTATCTATCTATCTATCTATCTATCTATCTATCATCTATCTCTCTCTCTCTCTCTCTCTCTCTCTCTCTATCTATCTATTATCTATCTATCTATCTATCTATCTATCTATCTATCTATCTATCTATCTATCTATCATCTATCTATCTATTATCTATCTATCTATCTATCTCTCTCTCTATCTATCTATTATCTATCTATCTATCTATCTATCTATCTATCTATCTATCTATCATCTATCTATCTATTATCTATCTATCTATCTATCTATCTATCTCTATCTATCTATCATCTATCTATCTATCTATCTATCTATCTATCTATCATCTATCTATCTATCTATCTATCATCTATCTATCTCTATCTATCTATCTCTCTCTCATCTATCTATCTATCTATCATCTATCTATCTATATCTATCTATCTATCTATCTATCAATCATCTATCTATCTATCTATCTATCTCTATCTATCTATCATCTATCTATCTATCTATCTCTATCTATCATCTATCTATCTATCTATCTATCTCTATCTATCTATCATCTATCTATCATCTATCTATCTATCAATCATCTATCTATCTATCTATCTATCTATCTATCTCTATCTATCTATCTATCTATCATCTATCTATCTATCTATCTTTCTTTCTAAAACTAAAAAATATTGAGAATTACTGTATTAATTCATTATATTCTGGTTGAATTCCAGGGATACTTTCCGATTGCCCGTTTGGATTCCAGGAAGGAATTCCCCCCCCCTTTTTTAGCTGGGGTTTGTTTTCCTTCCTCTGGTCAACTGTTCGGTGGGTTACAAAAAAAAAAAAAAAAAGGGAATAGGTCTTGGACTTGATTGACGAATGTCTTATATTCTCAACCTTAATTACTAGTTACTATGTACATTTCTTATAATTGGTCCCATTACAGAAGATACATCTAATTCGCCCATTTCTGTCATTAATCATAACGGTTTCCCTTTCCTTCAAATTCCCCTTTAGCTGATTTTATCCCTAACACTATAAAGCCCATACCCTGAGATTTTAGGGGGAGATTCAATATCCCCCCCCCCCCCCGTTTTTCGTCTAAACACAACCGTTGACACCGAAAAAATTCGGGTTAACGTGGGTTGTTAGATGGAATTTAGAGCGCCAGCTCAGCGCCACTTCCGAATGTTTTTGGAAGTAGCGCTGTTGCTAATAACGATCCAAACCTAGCCCGTTACGATTTGCGTACCTCGTAGCGCGAATCTTAACGGCAAAGTTTTAGGAGCGTTAAAGTCGCTGCTCCTTACCCCTTAGTCACCCATCCCCGCGCTGCAATCCACTGACGTAATCTCGTTTACCGTCAGTTATTGTATCGTGGGATCGCGCTAAGGTAAAGTAACGCGGCTTTTCGGATTTTGAATCGCCCCATTATGTGTCTGTCTGGTTCTCTGTGTATTTAGTGAACATAAAGAGACCTCACACTTTTGGGGCCACCCCAGTACTTAAATGAATAGTTTTTGGCCTGAAGAAAGTGAATTATGCCTTTAATTTAATGCAATTGAATGAAGAACGTTTATTTATCACGGCATTCAAGTAATCGTTTATTTTTGCAGTGAACTCGTCCTTTAAAGTAAATTTTACTTGATTGCAAGCTCTTTGGGGCAGGGTCTCATTTCTAAATGTTTAAAGGCATGCCGATTTAATTAATTTATTTATTCTTTATAATCAGTACTAATTACAATTATCTCCTTGTTTGTATCCTCTGGCTTTATTATGTTACCGGAGCTGCCAACACCCCCCCCGTGGCGCCTTATAAATATATTATACAAACAGAATAAAAGGAAACCAATAGCACTTCACAATATGAGGGTGTATAAGGGTGCACAGTGAGGACTACCTGCAGAACTCTGTGTTACATTGTGTTACAACCAGGTGATATAAAGTGATATAAGTATGGCCTGGTGTAACACGCTGACTGGTTCTATTTAAAAATAACATTTTAAATAGAGTGCTGCAGCACAATCGGACTTTTTTTACATTATACAATACAAGAGAATAAGACAGCTCTGATTATAGAAGGTGAATCACCACCCCACCAAGGTTTTTACCGTCCCTTCTTGTAAATGAACCCCACCTGGTGTAGTGGAAGTTGATTGACAGATTCCTTTGTAACATTCATCTGTAAGCACTTTTCTGAAAAATGAAGGAATGATCCCCAGGGGGGTTTCTAAACCTTTTCCCAACCACCCTCCACTTTTCTCTTTTCCTTCCCCCTCCTGCAGTTTTGCAAACCGCGCTGCTGCAAAATAATGGCATGGCTGTGGACTAACTAACAGTGTCTAGTGAACTGGAGGGCTGAATTAAAAAATCGCTGGTGAACTAGAGGGCTGACTTGATGGGGAAGAGAAAGGGGCCTACCATTGGTTGCTTAACCCTCCAGTTCACGCAGACAACTTGTTAGGTCATCCCTCCATTTTCGCCATACAAAACTGTTGTTGTCATCCTCCAGTCACAAAAAATTCAACCAGACAACGGTTAGGTCGCCCTCCATTTCAATCAAAAAAACCAGACACTGGTAGGGAGTCACTCTCCAGTTCACAACACCAACACTGTTAAGTCAGTCCTCCAGTTCACCAGACACTGTTAGGTCAGCTCTTTTCCAGTTCAAGCAAGACCGGTTTAGTTCAGCTTCTCCAGTTCACACCAGACCCTGTTAAGTCAGTCCCTCCAGTTCACAACCAGACACGTTAGGGGGGTCAGCTCTCCGTTCAGCAGACACGTTAGTTCAGCCCTCCAGTCACACCAGACACTGTTAGGTCAGTCCTCCAGTTCACACCAGACCCTGTTAGGTCAGCCCTCCGTTCAACCAGACCTGTTAGGTCCATTCCTCCAGTTCAATCAAACCATATCACTGTAGGGGGATTTTCCCCTCATTCACCATACACTGTTAGGGGTGTCAGCTCTCCGTTTCCACCAGACACTGTTTAAGTCAGTCCTCCAGTTCACACCAGACACTGTTAGGGTTCAGCTTCTCCAGTTCAGCAGCACTGTTAGGTTTCGCTTCTCCCATTCACCAACACTGTTAACAGTCATCCCCCAGTTCCACCAAAGCACTGTTAGGTCCTCTCCTCCAGTTCAGCATACCTGTTAGGTCCAGCCCTCAGTTCACCCACCAGACACTGCTGTTAGGAGGGTCAGTCCTCTCCCCCGTTCACCAGACACTGTTAGGTTCAGCCCTCCACCAGTTCACACCAGACACTGTTAGGGGGAGGGGGTTAGAGGTCAGTCCCCTCCCAGTTTCACACCAGACACTGTTAGGAGGTCAGCCCTCCAGTTCACCAGACAACACTGTTAGGGTCAGCTCTCCAGTTTTCAACCAGACACTGTTAGGGGAGGGAGGGGGTCAGCCCTCCAGTTCACCAGACACTGTAGGGTCAATCCCCCAGTTTTCACAGACCACTGTGAGGTCGTCTCCAGTTTCACCAGACCTGTTAGGTCAGCCTCTCAGTTCCACCAGACACTGTTTAGGTCAGCTCCTCCAGTTCACCAGACACGTTAGGTCAAGCTCTCCCAGTTCACCAGACACTGTTATGGTCAGTCTCCGTTCACCATACACTTTAGGTCAGTCCTCCAGTTCACCAGACCCTGTAGGTCAGTCCTCCATTTTATCAGAAAAACTGTTATGGAGTTCAGCTCTCCAGTTCCCCCCCACCTCTAAGGTCAGACCATCAGTTCATCACACTGTTTTAACATGTGACTGTTTTTCCACCTGTACTTTCCTCTGTATTGGATCTTAGACATATATATACCTTTTGATCCTTTAGGAGAAAGTGATTTACAATGTTATTGTATTGTATTGTTAGAAGGGTAGGTCAGTCCCCCGTCCTTTAGTTCATGAATATTCATACTGCCTCATGAAAGATGTGCCCTGAATGTCCATACAGATGGAAGTTGTTAATGAAGTTTATTGTCATTCATACGCTTTACATTTAATAGACACTGTGTGAACAGAGGCTGACTTGATGGTGAAGAGAACGGGTGGCCTACCAGTGGTTTGCTGAACCCTCCAGTTCACCAGACAACTGATTAGGTCAGCCCTCCAGTTCGCCAGACACTGTTAGGGGTCAGCCTCGACCATTTCAACCCAGACACTGTTAGGTCGATCCCTCCATTCACACCAGACCGTTAGTTCAGCCCTCCCAGTTCACCAGACACTGTAGGTCACCTCCAGTCACTCAGACACTGTTAGTTCCGCCCCCCAGTTCCCAGACACTGTTAGGTCAGCCCTCCAGTTCACACCAGACACTGTTGGTCAGCCCTCCAGTTCGCCAACACTGTTAGGTCCGTCCTCAGTTTCAACCAGACACGGTTAGGGTCAGCTTCTTCCAGTTCACCACAGACCCTGTTAGGTCCTCTCCAGTGCACCAGACACTGTTTAGGTCAGTCCTCCAGTTCACCAGACACTGTTCGGACCTTCCAGTTCAAAGCATACACGGTTAGGTCAGTCCTCCTCAGTTCACCACAGACACTGTTAGGTCAGCTCTCCACTTCACCAGACGCTGTGTTCCGTCCTCCAGTTCACACCAGACACTGTTAGGTCAGCCCTCCAGTTCGCCAGACACTGTAAGGTCAGTCCCCTCCATTCAACCAGACCCTTTAGGTCAACCCTCCAGTTCACCATCACACCGTTAGGTCAGTACCCTCGCATCGCCAGACACTGTTAGGTCAGTCCTCCACGTTCGCCAGAACGACTTTAGGTCACTCTCCAGTTCCACACCAGACACGGTTTTTAAGGTCAGCTCTCCAGTTCACCAGACACTGTTAGGTCATCATCTCCAGTTCACCATACCTGTTAGGTCAGTCCCTCCAGTTCCCAGACACTGTTAGGTCACTCCCACTTTCACAGCAGACACTGTTAGTCAACGCCCTCCAGTTTCACCCAGACACTGTGTTAGGGTCATCCCTCCAGTTCACCAGACACTGTTAGTTCAGCCCTCCAGTTCACCAGACACACTGTTAGGTCAGCCCCTCCAGTTCACCAGACACTTTTAGTTTCATCGCCCTCAGTTCACCGACACTGTTAGGTCATGCCCTCCAGTTCAACCCCAGACACTGTTAGGTTCAGCCCTCCATTCGCCATACACTGCTAGTCAGTCCCCAGTTCACCAGACACTGTTAGGGTCAGCTCTCCAGTTCACCCAGACGCGGTTAGTCCGCCCTCCATTCGCCAGACACTGTAATGTCAGTCCCCTCCAGTCACCAACACTGTTAGTCCAGCCCTCCAGTTCACCGACACATGTTAGGTCAGCTCTCCAGTTCACCAGACACTGTTTAGGTCAGTCCTCCGGTTCACACAAGACAACTGTTAGGATGTCATCCTCCCAGTTCCGCCAGACCACTGTTAGTTCCGCTCTCCATTTCACCACACCCTGTTAGGTGTCATCCCTCCAGTTCACCAGACACTGTTAGGTCAGCCCTCCAGTTCGCCAGACACTGTTAGGTCAGTCCCCTCCATTCACCAGACACTGTTAGGTCGCTCTCCACTTGTGCAAGCGACACTGTTAGGTCAGCCCTCCAGTTCACCATACACTGTTAGGTCCGCCCTCCAGTTCCACCAGACACTGTTTTCAGCCCTCCAGGTTCGCCAGACACTGTAGGGTCAGTCCTCCAGTGCGCCAGACACTGTTATGTCAGCTCTCCAGTTCACACCAGACACTGTAGGTCCAGCTCCCAGTTCACCATACAACGTTAGGTTTCACTCTCCATTCACCAGACACTGTTAGGTCAGTCCTCCAGTTCCACCAGACACTGTTAGGTCAGTCCTCCAGTTCAATTCACCAGACACTGTTAGGAGTCCAGTCCTCCATTTATCAGACCTGTTAGGTCAGCTCTCGCAGTCCCCATCACACTCTAAGGTCAGACCCTCAGTTCATCAGACACTGTTATGAACATGTGACTATTTTCCACCCGTACTTTCCTCTGTATTGATCTGAGACATATATATACCTTTGAGTCCTTTAGGAGAAAAGTGATTTACAAGTTTTGTATTGTATTGGGGTTTAGAGGTAGTCAGTGGGTCTTTAGTTCATGAATATCTCTTCTGCGGCCTCCTGAAAGATGTGGCCCTTAATGTCCATACAGATGGAATTTGTTAATGAGTTATTGTCATTCATACAGCTATTACTTTAATAACACTGTGTGAACTAGAGGGCTGACTATGGTGAAGAGAAAGGTGGCCTACCCAGTGGTTGCTGAACCCTCCATTCACCAGACACTGTGTAGGGTCAGCCCTCCAGTTCCGCCAGACACTGTTAGGTCAGCCCTCCAGTTTCACCAGACCTGTTAGGATCACCCTCCAGTTCACCACACCAGAAAACACGTTATTTCAGCCCCTCCATTCAACCAACACTGTTAGGGGTCAGCCCTCCAGTTTCACCAGACACTGTTAGGTCAGCTCTCCGTTCAACACCAGACACTGTTAGGGTCAGTCCTTCCAGTTCACACCAGACACGTTTAGGGGGTCAGTCCTCGCAGTTCGCCAGACCTGTTAGTTCAGTCCTCTCCAGTTTATCAGACACTGTTAGGTCGCTCTCGCGTTCCCCACACACTCTAAGGTCAGACCTCAGTTCATCATACACTAGTTATGAACATGTGACTATTTCCACCTGTACTTTCCTCTGTAATGATATGATACATATATTCCGCTTTGAGTCTTTAGGAGAAAAGTGAATTACAAATGTTATTGTATTGTAATTGTTAGAGGTAGGTCAGACTCCTTTAGTTAATGATATCTCCCTTCTGTCCTCATGAAAGCTGTGGCCCTGAATGTCCATACAGATGGATTTGTTTAATGAGTTTATTGTCATTCATACAGCTATTACATTTACATAACATGTGTGAAAATAGAGGGCTGACTTGATGGTGAAGAGACAGGGTGGCCTACCCGTGGTTGCTGCACCCTCCATTCCCATACACTGTTTAGGTCAGCCCTCCATTCGCCAGAACCCTGTTTAGGTCACCCTCAGTTCACCAGACCTGTTAGGTCACCCTCCAGTTCACCAGACACTTTATTTCAGCCCATCAGCAGTTCACCAGCCACTGTTAGGTTAGCCCTCCAGTTCCCAGACACTGTTAGTTCAGCCCTCCAGTTCACCAGACACTGTTAGGTCAGCCCCCAGTTCACCAGACACTGTTATCAGCCCTCCAGTTTCGCCAGCCAACTTTATGTCATCCTCCAGTTCACCAGACACGTTCGGTCAACTCCTCCAGTCACCAGACCTGGTTAGGTCATGCTCATCCATTTCACCAGACACGTTAGGTCGTCCCTCCAGTTCACCAGACCCTGTTAGGACACTCTCCAGTTCAGCAGACACTGTTAGGTCAGTCCCTCCAGTTTTCCCCATACACTGTTAGGTCCGCTCTCCATTCACCAGACGCTGTTAGTCAGTCCTCCAGTTCACCAGACACTGTTAGGTCAGCCCTCCAGTTTCGCCAGACACTGGAATGGTCAGTGCCCCAGTTCACACCAAGACCTTTTTAGGGTCAGCCCTCCAGTTCACCGACACTGTTAGGTCAGCCCCTCCATTTCGCCGCCAGAAACTGTTAGGTCAAGTCTCCGTTCGCCAGACACTGTTAGGTCGCTCTCCAGTTCACCAGACCCTGTTAGGTCAGCTCCCCATTTCCCCATAACCTGTTAGGTCAGTCCCTCCAGTTCACCAGACACTGTTATGTCAGTCCCTCCAGTTCACAGACACTTGTTAGGGTCAGCTCTCCACTTCAGCGACCTGTTAGGTCACCATCCGTTTCACCAGACACTGTTAGTCAGCCTCTCCAGTTTACCAGAACTGTAGTTTCAGCCCTCCATTCACCAACACTGTTAGGCTCAGCCCTTCCAGTTCACAGAACACTGTTAGTCAGCCCTGCCAGTTTCACCAGACCCTGTTAGGGTCAGCCCTGCCAGTTCACCAGACACTGTTAGTCAGCTCCGTTCGCCAGACCTGCTAGTCAGTCCTCCAGTTCACCAACACTGTTAGGTCAGCTCTCCAGTTCACCAACACTGTTAAGTCAGCTCTCCAGTTCCACCATACACTGTTAGGACAGCTCTCTCCGTTCAGCGACACTTTAGGTCGTCCTCTCAGTTCAACCATAACTGTGAGGTCACTCCCAGTTCACCAGACACTGTTTTAGGTTCAGTCCTCCAGTTCACCAGACACTGTTAGGTTAGCCCTCCAGTTCACCAGACACTGTAAGGTCAGTCCTCCAGTTCACCAGACACTGTTAGGTCAGCCCTCCAGTTCACCAGACACTGTTAGGTCAGCCTCCAGTTCGCCAGACACTGTTAGGTCATTCCTCCAGTTCGCCAGACACTGTTAGGTCCAGCTCTCCAGTTCACCAGACACTGTTTTGGTCAGCTCTCCAGTTTCCACCAGAACACTGTTTAGGTCAGTCCTCCATTCCACAGACACTGTTTAGGTCAGTCTCCAGTTTTCACCAGACATGTTAGGTCAGCTCTCCACTTTCATCAGACACTGTTTCGGGGTCATTCCTCCAGTTTTTTCACCAGACACTGTTAGGTCAGCTCCCAGTTTTCACCCGACACTGTTTAGGTCCAGTCCTCCAGTTCGCAATACACTGTTTAGGGTCGCTCTCCAGTTCCCATACACTGTTAGTCCACCCTCCAGTTCACACACCACAGACACTGTTATATCAGCCCTCCATTTTACCGACACTGTGACCTTCATCCGCCCTCCATTTTTATTTACCAGCACCTTTTTTAGGTCAGCCCTCCCATTCACACCAGACACTGGTTATAATTCAGCCCGCCATTTACCCAGCCCACTGTTATCTCAGCCCTCCCATTTTTACCAGACACTGGTAATGTCAGCCCTCCAGTTTCAACCAGACACTGTTATATCAGCCCCTCCGATTTTACCATACACTGGTTAGGTGTTCCAGCCCTCCCGTTCACCAGACACTGTTTAGGTCACCTCCCGTTTCACACCAGACACTGTTTATATCAGCCCTCCATTTTAATACCAGACAGCTGGTTATTCAGCCACCTCCATTTTACCAGACACTGTTTTGTCAGAAGGCCCCTCCAGTTCACCAGACAAACTGTTTATATCAGCCCTTTCTTCCATTTTTTAAAAACCCCCAAGACACTGTTAGGTCCGCCCTCCAGTTCACCAGACAACTGTTTATTCAAGCCTCCATTTTAACCAGACAACTTTACATCAGACCCTCCATTTTTTACCAGACACTGTAGGTCAAGCCCTCCAGTTCACCAACCCTGTTATATCAGCCCTCCATTTTACCACGACACTGTTAGGTCAGCCTCCGTTTTCCCCCACAACACTTAAGGTCAGACCAGCCGTTAATCAGACACTGTTCGGAACACCTTGACTATTTTTCCGACCTGTAACTTCTCTGTTATTGATAATGAGACTATATATACACACTTTTGAGTCCTTTAGGAGAAAAGAGATTTACAATGTTATTGGTAGTGTATTGTTAGAGGTAGGTCATTCCTCCATTTCATGATATCTCATTCTGCCTCATAAAGATGTGGCCCTGAATGTCCCATACAGCGGAATTGTTTAATGAGTTTTATGTCATCATACAGCTATTACTTTATAACACTGTGTCAAGTATCTCATGTGACTTTAAACCTGTTATTATTCTAATACCCTAGCCCTATTCAACAGGTCACAGGATTTAGTGGATTTTTCCGATTTGCATTGATCAACCACTAAAGATCCTTATACTATTAACCCAACCAACCTGACTGTGGGATTTCCATATATCAGATTCCTGTGGGGACATGCAGATGGCGGTGAGGAGTGTTTTCCAGATATTATCAGGTACCAGGGAACCGCTTTTCCCACTTACTCCTGTAATGGGAAATAGGAACATTGCTTGATTTTGGGATCAAAATCTCACAGACAACATTACCAACCATAGCCCAGATACTGAGTCGTAACGGATATTCCCGGTAAGTGAAAGGTGACTGTCATACTAAGGATACAGCCATCACATGTTGCAATGTGGAGATTATTTTATTAAGGTGGTTATGACCCTCTTAATCACCCTAAGACTATTATCTTCTCTAATCTACTTCCTAAATTAATAATTCTTCTCAAAACTATTTCATGCTGATAACTGGAAGCATTGAAAGGGATGAGACCCTAGTAGATGATCCCCGGGTCCTTACCCTGGGTACTTTCAGAGGGAGAGGAAGGAGGTGGAGATTATAAAGGGGCGGAGTTTATAGGCTTGTCTGTAGCAATGGCTCTCATTCTATATAGAACAAATAAATGAATGGAGATTTTTCAAAAAACATTGTGTGTTGTCTGATCAGATTAATTTTTAATTTTAGATTCTATAAAATGAAATATAATTATTTTTGTAAATTCTTGATTGGTTATAAATTTTTTTTTCCCTTTGATAAAAATATTAAATTGGAAAAAAATCTAATTATAAAATTAAATTCCCCTTAGACTATTATTTGGTATTTTGAGTATAGAACTGTACCATTGTATAGCATCCAAGGGACAGGGTGAGGAACTGACAACCACTTGTATGTATGGGAGATATGAAAAAGTGGGAGATATTATTTCTACCAAGTACAATATGAATGTAAATATTTTAGAGATGTAATATTAACCATAATGTGAGTCTTGTATGTAAACAATCTGAATAAACAGAGCAAAATCCAACTGAGCTCATAATTCATTATTTCGTTTGCTCATTGAAATAAAGAATAGGGCAATTTAAAGGTCATTTGTCAAATAGAAACTAAAGAGGGAGCAATTAAGGTCATTTGTCAAATAGAAACCCAAATTGAAATCTTCCAACCCTACATAGTCATGGGAGATCAGTCCTAGTGTGAGGAAAAGCAACAATCAGGAAGACATGATTGGGGCATACGGAATGTGTACTGAAAATGGTCCTGAAATGAGGTTAAACAGAAGACAGAGCACATGGTTTAAGTACTGATGTTTCTGTACACACAGGGGGAATGGGTGGAAACAGCAGTCACACAAACATCTGCTTTCCCCGGTTTGCTCAAATTAACATGCCGGTTTTTGTCCTGATAGAGCAAATGTAGGATTTAGGTTCGTAATAGAAATTTTGCTTTTAATTATTTGTGTTTTACCCATTATAAGCACCTGCTCACTATCAGGTTTAAGTAATGTAATTCACCTTATGTCAAGCCCCTGTTTGCTGTGACACTTGACAACAAACCCCTTAATTGCCACTGTTTTTCCAGGATTTTAGAACAACAGGGTACAAATTAGGAATACTTATACAAATGAACAAAAATATTGTCAGGGGCGTGATGCACAAAAAAGGTAATAGGGTTACTCCGATGTTAAGTATGGATAAAATGGTGATATAAGTGGAAAAATCAATTTATAATGGAGAGAAACTAGAGTGCCCCCCCTATTTATCTTATCGCAGCCCCAAACCCTACTTACAATCCGAGACCAAAAAAAGTGCATTAAAATGTAAGAAGATCTTATTAGATTACTTAAAAATCTGAATAGCACACAGATATCACAGGTGGTAAGAAATAACTGAATGTGAGTTCTGTAAAAGATAAGCAGATATATACACAAGAAAAAGAGGGGGAAAGGTATTATTGCCCTTATAACAATTACCACATCTATGCCCAAGAGTTAAAAAGGGTGGGAGAAAGAAACTGTCCACCACTAAAGCTTGTCCCAAACAAACAAGTTTTTAAGACAGGAACATAGGGCACCCCTATGGATAACATGCTCAATGTTGTATACACAGCATGGGATCCCTGCTCAAGGTCCCTAGCTCATTGCCATGCACAAAACCGCACAGATTAAAAATATTAGCCAGACTAGCTCAAGTCCAGCTACCATGATTAAGTCCCACCTAGTGGGACTAAACCCGTCAGGGGTTTTTTTTGATGTTTTGTACTTTGATTCTTTTAAAACGTATAGCTTTGCTCAGTCCTCTAAGTTTACCACCTGATCTTCCTCTGAAAACTTGAGGATGGCGTAATACAGGTCAACTTTGCCTCTATGTTTGGCTGGTTTGCGATCATATCTATAACCAGCCTTTTGCTGGACTTTGAGCGATGTCCTGGCTATTTTAATAGTTTTACAACGTTTTAATGTATATATATTAAAGATCTTAATTTTAATAACTTTTTTTGGCCTCTGATTGTAGTTTAGGATGGGATAAGATAATAGGGGGACCTTTTTTCTTCTCAATTATAAATTGGAATACTTTAAAAGTACAACTAGAAAACTGGGCACAATAATAACAATCCAGCAGAGAATTGCTGGTAAAGAGATAAAACCATTAAAGGAGATTTGGAGCTCAATTATGTTCCTAAGGTCTAAAATCATTCACAACGGGAGGTCATTCAGCCCAATAAGTCAAGAAAACAGGTAAGGTTATAACCAGGCAGCACAGAATCATAGTCAAGAGGGAAACGGTGAAAGTTGACAATTGAAAATCTCATTAAATAATACACGCGCAATAAGGCAACACAAGCGCCACTAATGGGTAAAGGACCAATGGGGCTGAAAGTTTAATAAAGGAAAGGAAACCAATTGGAAGTGAAACCAAACATAAGGAGACTGATAGGTTAACGTGGAAGATTTCAATTCAATTGGCTCTCCTTCACTTTGCATCTGCAATGGCGTGAGATAAGAAAAACCCGACGCAGAAACTCCCAAAGATGACCGCACTGTATAGGGTGTTTATACGATAATGGAGGAGGAGAGGGGAAGCAATAGAAAGAGGTAGCCATGTTCCTCAAGTGTGGGAAATCAATAAAATGATATTGTTGTCTGATGTGATTGGTATCCGAAAATGGCTAAAAGATTCAATCATGTGACAGGGCAGTAAATTTAAAAGCTATACCTTGTTAAGACAATGATTAGCAATAAGAAATGATGATATGTTTAAAGCCAATACTAAAATATGAAGTAACTGGAATAAAAGGTTGATTTTTAAACCTAAAAACCTCAGCTTATACTCGAGTATATACGGTACTTTCATTATTTTTTTTAAATAGTTTTGAAGATATTTACATTTTTATATGCGATATGGTAGCAGCATCACCAGATCCCCTGCACTTCCTGCTCTAAAACCCTGTGGCAACCCCTCTTTCCAGTGTCTCCTCCTCCTCATGGGCCCACCCCTTGGAGTCCCCTTGAAACCCTCTGTGGACCCTCCCTCTTCTCCTTCAGTCACTAACTCAATCTCTTCCTGGTTTCTTCTGCTTTCTGCCTGCCCTATTTTGTCTTGTATAAGTATCCTCAGGTACCCTGTGTTTTAAATCCTGGAAAAAACATGCTCATTAAGGTGTGTCAAGTGTCCCAGCAAACAGGGGCTTGACTATAGGTGAATATACATAGCTTAAACCTTATTGTGAAGCAGGTGATTATAACAGATAAAACACATAAATAATAGAAAGAAATCAATATTTACTGAACCTAAATCCCACATTTGCTTCTATCAGGACTATCTATCTATCTATCTATCTATCTATCTATCATCTATCTATCTATCTGTCTATCATCTATCTAGCTATTATCTATCTATCTCTCTCTATCTATCTATTATCTATCTATCTATCTATCTATCTATCTATTATCTATCTATCTATCTATCTATCATCTATCTATCTATCTATCTATCTATCTACTGTAGCTATCTATCAATCTATAATCTATCTATTATATATCTGTCTATATATCTGTCTATGATCTATCTATTATCTCTATCTAATCATCAATCATCTATCTATCTATCATCTATCCATCTATCTATTATCTATCTATCTATCTATCTATCTATCTATCTATCTATCTATCTATCTATCTATCTATCTATCTATCTATCTATCTATCATCTATCTATCTATCTATCTATCTATCTATCTATCATCTATCTATCTATCTATCTATCTATCTATCTATCTATCTATCTATCTATCTATCTATCATCTATCTATCTATCTATCTATCTATCTATTATCTATCTATCTATCATCTATCTATCTATCTATCTATCATCTATCTATCATCTGTCTATCTATCTATCTATCTATCTATCTATCTATCTATCTATCCGTGAACTCCTCCTTTTCTTTTCTTTCAATCCCAGCAAAATGTCCGTCGAAAGTGAAACCAACCCAGCAAAATGAGAACCAGGAAGTTGGCAGTCTCCTACGGCACACCCCTTATTCCTTGGGCTCAAAAAACCCTGATCTGGCCTGAACCAATAAAATGAAGGAATCTATCCAAAAAAAACATGTTTAACTTACACTATACCACTCTGTAATAAAATATGTTTTTTCGCATATTTATCAAATTCTTACAGGGAGTATGTAATAAAAGTTCTGATTGTTAACAATTTCCCCCCAACCAATCAAATGTTATTAACCATTTTCAAAGAAAGCTAACCATCAATTGGTTGGGACAAAATTTAGCTACCGATTTTTACCGATAAACCTATTTTTAAAGATCTTAATCTCCCTGTAAGAATTTTAAATCTATCTGGCTTTTTTTCTTTTCTTTTTTTTTCTGCTTTAGGGCAATCCTATTGCACCCTTGTCTCTGTGTTAGGGCATTAATGAATCTGCCTCTCATCTACTGGAACATGTGTAGGAAAATCTAGTAAGATGCGCGAATTGTATGGCCATAGAACCAAAAGTCAATCCATATCATGTAAATAAAAAAACTCATCGTTGTTTTAAAGGTCATGTCCACCCCAAAAACTAACATTCCTTCCCGCACTACTAATGCCACTTTAGTGTTCAAAAGCCTTACCTTCACGCCCCCCCCCAAACCCAACCTCTCATCAAGCTTCCCAAACAAGAAGCAATTAATACCAACCTAGTCACTACCTACCGCGCTGGCCACGAGAAGCTCCCCTCCCGCTCACACCATGACCTGACCCTCCCAGGTTTCCGCCCCCCCCATGATGAGACAGCATAATTCGTGCCAAAACCCCAATTCTCAGAAATTGCGACGAATAGGTACTCAAATATAATAATACAGTTTTCCGCCACTGGGCAAATTTATACAATGTTTACTGTTTATGATAACACTAAGTTTACTATGTAAAAATGAAATATGTTTCATGTTTTCCCTGTTTTTCTTTGTAACCTCGACATAGAATTTAACTAATCATCGCACTGGAGCTGCGCAGCCCTCCTCAACCTAAGAAAAGGACCTAAAAACAACACCTATTCACCCGGTAAGACCCACTCCTGGATTGACAACCGCACTACCAACGCCACACACGCCAAATGATCATCAGATAGAAAACAGTTCACTCCATATCATCTCCCATAATCGCCAAGGGTTTGAATAGCCCTATTGAAAAAAATGGCAATAAAATACTACGAAAAGAAAGGAGACATAACCATAGTCATACAAGAAACCCACTTTATAAACACAAGAACCAAATCTAAACAGAAAGTATAACCACCTCAATTTAATCCACTCCTCAGGCTGGGGTCAAGAAGGAGGGGTGGGTCAATACTACTACTACCCAAAGGCTAAATTTCTCAGGTTTGAAAAAACTATAAGCGATGAAGAAGGTAGATACGCTTTTCCTGGCGGGGACCACCGGACACATCAAAATGACACTTATCAACATCTACGCCCCACTACAAACCAACGAGCATTCTTCCTCCACAAATATAGAAAACAAAACTATTCCCCCACACCAACACGGCAAATAACATGGCAGGAGACTTTTAAACACTTTTATGGATCCAAACTGGATAGATCTAAAGACCTCATCAAACACCGACACAACAACTTTCCAACACACCTCTTACCGCCCTAACACCAATATATGCCAATCTGGTGGGATTCATTGAGACTGAAAACACCCAAAAGCAAACAATACTCATTTTACTCACCCCCCCGATGTCTAACTCTAGGATCGACTATATCTTCATCTCGCTACAATGATACCACAACATAGAAGACTCCAACAACATCTTCCAATAACCTGGTCCGATCATGCCCCATTTACCCTAACCATGAAAAACCCATACTCCACGCACCAACTACACAGCGAAGCTAAATGAAACCCGATCACGCATTAAACCACAAAAAAAACAACTATCAAAGGAAATATAGACAATTATTGTAAAGACAACACCACTAGCGACATGGACTATTCTCAACTGTAATGGGCACCCTAAGGCGTCATTAGAGGACATCTTCTCTACTCAAAATAGCCTCAAAAAAACAGAACCAAACAGATAAACACCATACTAGAAGACCTTCGACCAACCCAATCAAACGATAGAATACACACTCCCACCCGACACCACATGTAATAGACAAAATAAAATAACAAAACTTAGAAACCGACTCACGCCGATTACTAAACTCAGTAGCACGAAAAGCAATCAACTCACACACAAAATTTTTCGCCCTCACTCCAACCCACCTGACTCTATGCTAGCCAGGAAACTACGAGACAGAATGACCCTCAAAAACAGGCTAACTCCCCTAGAACCAGGACGGTACACCACCCACGACCCCACATACTCAATAATACAACTATTGAAAACTTTACAGAGACCATACGACGGAAAAACAGCGACCAAATACTCAGAACCACATGACAATCATAATACAAGATTCCTAGCCCCACATACAACTTCCACACACCTCACGGACCAGACAAGAGACCCTACTACTCTCCATAACAAACCAAGAATAGTAAAGAAACGCCATCAAACAAACTCAAAACAGCAAAAATCTTCATGCCCAGGATGGCTACACAAAGCGGTCTACTTACATAAACATTTAGGCAGCAAAACTACAACCCACCTTAAATACACTATTCAACCAAATATCACAAGCATAAACCTATGCACCCAACCTTTTAGAAGCCAAATAATAGTCATCCACACAAACAGCCAAAGATTCCACTTGCTACAAAAACTACAGACCACTATCACTCATCATATAAGACTAAACTACTAACGGAAAATACACTGACAGACTCTCAACAATCACTACCTACCCACCAAACTCCACCCCAAACATCACCCGGACCATCAGGTTTTTATATCAAACACCAGACGACAACTGACAGCAATCAGAGAAATTCAAGCTCTGCCCTACGCTAGACCAACAAACACTGACAGTGTTCGTAGCACTAGACCTCAGAGAAAGCATTCGACAGAGTAGGAAAACACCAAAAAACCTGGACCTATATGACAACTCCTTTAAATACTACAACTTTCCCCCGACCTTCCTTTTTTGGGGGGGGGGGTCGCTTCCTCCCCCCCCCCCCCGGGGGGGGGGGTAACAACCCCCCCCTCCCCCGCGATAAGTAAAGAACGCCCCCCCCCCCCCCCCACAGACCACCCCCCAACCCCCCCTCCCCCCCAACGCAAATCCCCCCCCCCCCCCCCCCCACCCCCCCCACCCTGACCCCCCCCCCCACAAAACTTAACCACTCCATATACACCACCCCATACAGGCGCCCAATACATAACACACATGGGAATTTCACTCAAACTCCTTCCAAATCGAAACGGTACCAGACAAGGCTGGCCCGCCCTCTCTCTCCCCTTGTTTTTCGCACTATGCGGTGCATAACCACTAAGCCCAGCAATAATACACCACACAGAAACAAGGAATCACAATAGTCCCCTCACAATACAGATGACAACCTTGCTAATCCGTCTCCATAACCACAGACCTCACTACCAACCAACTTTTTCAACTCGCTAGCTCAGAACACATTCGGCCAGATACTCAGGTTTTCAAGATAACCACTCCAAATCACTGATACTACCGACTGAATACAGAAATATGATGCTCATATGGACCACATCGCACTACAATTACTTAGGAATCAACATAACTCGACGACCAAAAACCCTATACGAAAAAAGAACTACCCACCCATAATTCAACAATAAAACAAATTATCTACTGAAATGGAACCCATACCAATATCCCTCTTTGGCCGAATTACACATCAAAATTAAACAATCCTCCCAAATTACTCTACTACCTATTCAGGAGGACCCTTCCAATAAATCCCACTCCACCCTCACTGCACACACCCACAAGACCCAGCAAATTGCACCAAAGAGAGATCACCAAATTCATTCTCCTCTTCCATCTCATTTTTTGTCTTTGACCAACACCGAGATCCAGAATAAAACTCTCACTCAACACTCCATAGACTCAACTAACAATAGGAGCAACTTACCAGAACTTAACACATACTACCTAGCTAAAAGCCGACTAGCCCAAACCTTACAATGGCACCATTGCGTGCGTTCCTCCCGTCACCTGGATTGTCATTCTCCTGGAACAAACATAGTAAACCCAACGACCCTCTACCCACCGTCCTATGTTCCCCATCCACAAACAACACACTAAACCACCATACATCCAATCATCAACATAAAACAATGTGTGTTCAACTAAAAAACCAAACAGAAATACAACGCTCTCACCACACAACACTCACTTATTCTCCATTTTCAACACCCACCAACCCCGGGGTTTTCCCCCCAGCCAGAAACAATTCAGACTGGAAAGCATGGCAGCCAGAGGCATAGAATGGGTACAATACTAAGTTTATGCACAGAAGGTAACTGATGTCTGGTAAGCGATCCAAATCACCCCACGCCTGGAAAATAAACAACCAGAATGGTTAGATATATCAATCAACCACTACATTATAAAAGAGAGGCAGGGTTTCCACTACTTTCCTCAACCCTCTCCCCTAGAAAAAATAGCAATCGACACAACCCGAACGGCCACACAAAATCACAAAACTATACTCTGAAATCACACAATCTAACCCCTAGTCAGACTTCCCACCACACAGCAATTGGAGAACTGGCAGAAAAAAACAAAAATCCGACGAGGAGTGGGAACAAATGGCCTCTAAACCTAAGAAAATGTTCCTACTCACCATATTACAGGAGAAAAGCTATAATATCCTTACATAATGGGTATATCACACCAACCAAACTAACAGAAAAAATTATACCGCCAAATTGTCCCTTTGTGTTTCTTGGCAATGTCAGCAAAAAGCAGATTTTATAAGAAACCACTGCTTGGACAGGTCCGGAGGTCAAAAAAATATGGAACCACTACGACTTATAAACCAGACTCTCCAAACTCATTCACTAACTACCACCCTAACCTTAGCCAACCCCCCAACCCATGGGAAGAAAGCCCTTACACAAACGATTCAATAAACTAAATAAGCACGGGAAAACTTGTACCCTATATATGTACGAGCCAACACGACCCTTATAGCCTCTTTCCTGGAATTCCCAGCACTTCTAAGACCCAAAATAACAAATTTGGTGGATAATACTTAAACGAGAAACTAATTTATATAACGACAATGATTAATCTATTATGAGAAAATATGGGAGCCCTGGCTACTATATCTGGACCCCCCATGACCACAAAGAGATAACCAGCCCTCAAAATGAACGAGGAGCGGCTGGCTTAGCTCAGAGAGAAGAGGAACCAACCTATAAAACCCTTTTACTCCGTATCCTACCAGTGCCGACGAACAGAAAAATACAGAAACCTAACAGATACAAATATTGTTTTTTTTATTTTTTAATAAGGTAAAAGACATTGATATAGAACCATTATATTAAAAACGACAAAACCTATTGTTGAATGTCAAATGTCTATTTCTAATTTATGGTGAATCAACATAAAAGATTATTATTGAAAAAAAAAAAAAAAAGCCTTACCTTACATCCCTGCCTCCAAATGGTTTTCGCCTTAATATCTGCCGATCTGGCCAAAGTCCTAGAATTGAAGGTAGGAGCCTGGATGGGAGGGAAATGTTTCCGCCTCTTCCCTTTCCCCTCTGAGAGGTTTCTGGCTTGCTACATGCAGCCCTTTAACAAACACTCCTTTTCTTTCTCCCTCAAATCCCATGTTATGTTTCCCTGTGCCCATTGCATGAAAATCCTTTTTCTGTAAGTTGACCCTATCCCCACCCCAACCTCTATTTTGTTTGTAAAAAATAATAATCCAAAATGTACTTACAGAGCCCATCGTTTCCCCCCGGCAGTTCTGCACTGCTGGCATGCCGGCCTTGATTGCTGCCTCTCAGACAAATCACTGCCAAACGCCCACCAGGGACGAAGCTCAGGAAGGTACATTTCAATGCCTTTTTTTTACAATCAAATATGGCGAGTGGGATAGGGGTTCCCCTACACCTACAGAATTGGTTTTTTATACAAGGTGGAGATCCCCTTTAATGACTCAACGATACTTTATTATATACAGGGCCCTGGAATGACATCTGATCATTCTCTTTTCTTTCATTGCATTCTTTTTTGTTTAACCATATCAGCAGCACTTCTAGTCTAGACATAATCTTCCTGTAATTTTCCCTAAGTCTCCCTCAGTCCATCGCATTTGTTATGCTCAAAGAGCTGCTATTGGCTCCGTGATTTCCTTAAGAAGGCAATAAAGAACGATATGTCCTACATAACCCTATACCATGTCCTCTTGCATGGTCAGGGTGGATTATTACAAACTTACCTGCTGGTCCTTACAAGAATCATCTTTTTCGATCACCCTTTTAATAATAGGGCAGTCCACCCATAGAACTAAAATTACAACACTACAAGACCCTCTGTGTAGTGTAAAGAATACTTTTACCTTACTCCTCTGCTACTTATGTTCTGCAGGTGGCCTTTCCACAAGTCCCAGAAAGTGAAGAGTAAAGGAGCTGTCTATTGTCATCAGGTCCATGCGCTTCATTGTCCTTCCTGAGGCCTTGTCATGCCCAGTGGCGCCCTCCCCCTCCCCACCCCCTCCCTCCGGATCCCTCTCCTCTGTACCTTTTCTGTAGTGTAGTGGGGATTTGGATAAGTGTAAGGAACTCGCATCCCCGCCCCCCCCCCCCCCCCTCAACCACCATGGTGGTTTGTTTAAAAAAGAACATAGAATAGACTTACCACCATGTTCCCTTCACAGACGGCAAGCAGGTCTGGCCCCCATTTCAAACTTCCGCCAAATGGTAGCAGGGAGCAGAGGGAACGAATGTGAGGTAAGTCTATTTCTGTTTTTTTACTTTGTTTTTTTTTTTAGATTAACATGGTGGTTGCAGTGAAGGCTGGGTTAACCCTACAGCTACAGCAAAAACTAGTTTGGGGTTCGGGAAAACCCTTAAATGGCTTGTCCACCCCAAAACTAAATTAAAACCCATTATACTGTCCCCCCTTTCTCAGTTTATAAATAAACCTACTCTCGCTCCTTATTGGTTCTTCCCGCTATGCATTTTCAAAATTCCAGAAACTGAAGACTCCACTGTCTCGGGAGCCTTCTGTTCTCATGCTATTTCCGGTTCCTCCTCGTCCTAATCAAGGTCGATGGAATCACATCGTCCGTCCGTCCCCCCCCCAACCCACCTCTGGATCTATGCCTTAGCCATTGTTTGCACCTAGTTTGAAATCCTATGGAATTCAGGGAGGTAACCCCTCCCTGCCCATCCCCAACCTCCTCCGCATATTTCTTTAAAAAACACAAGATCCGTACTTACAAAAGCCTTCTCTTTTCCGCGGTGTTTCTAGTGACGGATCGGATCGCCAGGGGGAGAAGGGCTGTGTAAGTAGAAATCTAGATTTTTTTAAGAAATATGTGGGCGGTGGGTGGGGGGGTCCAGGGTTACCGGTACCTTAATGAAATTAAGGGAAGTAAAGGCAGGATTTAAAACCAAACAAAGACTTTATATAGGAATGTACCCGCCATAAAACCTTATTATAAGACTAGTACACCTCAAACAAGATAAAATAGGTAGCATATATATATATTATATACCTATATCTATATATATTATATATATATAATATATATATTCTATATATATCCGGTTTCCAACAAGGAGGCACTCGTAGGTCTTGGTAGTACAGGTATTAATTTGCTTTATTAATCACGTGTTTCGGCTGTGCTTGTGAGCCTCCACTGACTAACTGGTGGCATTTAAAACACGCAAGTATTGCCACATATGCTGAATATAGTTGCGTCAGTTTGTGCTGGTGTCTTTTGCGATAAACCCTGCAGTGGTTTTTTAATAGATATATAATCATTTCCCAGACAAGCTCTACTCTGTCATACATTGGGGTTTTGGTGACTTACCATGCAATGGTAGCCATGGTTCAGTTTTCTGGTGACAGTGCCCAACCCCCAACCCTGTAAAAACCACCGTAAATATGGTCTAAAACTAGACACATTATTTTCCTGTCGCTGTAACATAGTTTATGAAGATGTTACATATTAGTATAGCCTCACTCTTGTAGTAAACCAGATGGTCCCCACTAAGATTTCTTTAAATCTACACCATTTGCAGTAAGGAAAAATCAAACAGGCTGGACCCTTGGTATAGAATCTCCCAATTGGAATTAAATAGCATCAGCTTCTGATAATAATGCCAGAGTCAACTATAGTTTGTAGGGGAATGATTAACAATTGTTCCCGTGCAGTGTTATATATTACAACAAATTTTAGTAGTGGGACCACCAATGGGTCTGTATGATGTGCAGTTAAGTGGTGTTTTATACTGGTTTACAATAGTAATAATTTAAGAACGGTCACTGATTCCCCCCCCTACTGACCTGAGACTCTCGTCTTCTTTTTCTCTTTGGCTTAATAGTCACAGCCACTGGGGTCAAATTTACAGAGTCAGGGTTGTGAGTCCTAAGAAAGTTCATAAATTGAAAATAGGTTCTGTGTGTTCTAATTATTGTTATAATCTAATATTTGTATTAGTACAGATATTCAGAGTTTCACGAAACACTACTGCAAACCATATTAAGTGACGGCCCATCCTTTTGTTTAAAGACACTGTTCCATGTTTAGGTTGCTTGTGCTGTGGGAATACACCAGATAATGGATTTACATGGAATCTATTTCCTGCTTCTTCTTCCACTTCTTCCCATTTTATATATCTGATATTTGGGGGCGTCAATTATTGGGCTTCATTTACGGTTTGTATATTCTGACATTGTAATTCTAAAAATGTTGTGGTTATACCGCTAAAAACTACCCTCCCAACATAAGAAAAAACAAAAACCCCTTTTTAAAAATAAGCATTTAGAATTGAATACTATGGATCAAGAACCAGTAGGGGATAGGTTGTGTTGTTCTTTTACAGTAATAACGCGAGTATTTTTTTCATCCATGTATTAATTTTGTTGGCACAGCAAAAAGCCCGATACTAGGTGGTCAATTTTTATTTACAATAATTTCTATGAAGGCCGGAACTTGGAGGAAACAGAAAATAATAATCCAATACAATAATTTTTTAGAAAATAAATGGGTGCTTTCTTTTAATTAGTCAAACTAGGATATACTTACTGCCATCTTATGGACCCATATATAAGTACAGTACATGGATGTTACTGAGTGGCTCAGTTGTTATGTAAATACTTGCAGTGTTTGAATGACCTTGGTTCAAATTTCCTTGGTTTTCTACAGGCAATCTAATCCTCCCCATCCTCCCCATCATCTATAAGGATGATAGTTTTTATGTGTGCGATAAGTGCTAAATTGTAAGCTCTTCAGGGCAGGGCCTATGTGAATAGGATAAGCAATGTATAATTCTGTGTAATTTGTAGTAACTGTACAGAAATTAGAGGGATCCTTACTTAATAAAAAAGGAGCAAAATTTTGCCATGGTTTTTTACTGCAACAGCCCGTCGAATGTATCAAATGTTTTCTACGTAGTAGACCAAGTAAATGGTTTCAATCTGATTGGTTGAACGCAAATTACTCAGCAAATTTTTAGCACCTCTTATTTAATAAGCCTTTTTTTATATTCTAATATGTTCTGAATCTCATGTTCGGAATTTTTAAGTTTGAATGTGTGGTGCAAACACATGGTAATTGAAATAAAAAAAACACCCTGACATGGAACGCGATCATAAGCGCACGAGATACGTGCTAGGCCCCGCAAACAGCATTTAACTCATGCCCCGATATTGCTTCTGTAGTGTGGGTTTTAACCCCGATTTACAGAGAACAAGCCATATTGACATATCCCTGTTAGTTCTTGGTGCTCTAGAGATCCATTACGTTTGCCATTTTCCCCCTTCCTACCACCTCTTTTTTTATTGGTCGTTTAAAGCTCAAATCACCATTCCTCCATTTCATCTGTTTTCATACGATTTGAATTTAATTAATGATTACACTATTTAATATCGAATTTATTGATAAATGGGTTTTTAGAAAAGGAAAATAAATGTATAGCTGCAAAATTTCAATTTATTTATTAGATTGAAAAATGTGCTCATTTTGTCTGTTAGCTGCCTCCAAACCAACTGCTATATTTATATCTTTGTTAGATGCAATAATCACAAGATTTCTAGAACAAAGCTTTGTTCTTTCTTTCTAAGGTAACGGATGATTGATTGCTCTTCCCCCTACTCTCTTCTGTCACATCTGCAAGCTCATAAAAAACACTTTGAGGCATGGGTAGAATGGGACAGCTAACAGACCACTGAGCAATGTGCCTTTTTTAATAACCTTAAAATGGTGGAGCTATTGTCTATAAATTGCAAACGAAAAAAAAAAGGAAGAGGGGTACCAGTCAAATCTGTTTCTTTCTGTATACATTTCCTGTATAGCTTACCTATACAATTGTATCTTTACAAGTGTAAGGAAGACCTCTAAACCTTCATCTCAAATTCACACACAGACACACACACCCTGACTTATGCAGTTTCCATGGTGAGTTTGCAATCTTTTGTACAGCCTGTGAACCCTACCACGGAATCAAACTGTATGGGAGTTTGTCCATCTCTATTTTGTGATATTTCTAAACATAGGCCTTAAATAGGTGAGGGCTGTGGGGGGGGCTTTAACACCATTTTATAACCCAGGGTCCCCACAGATTTGGAAAAAAACAAGCAATAGGGGTAATCCTATATACTACTGAGAGGTGTGAATATGCATGGATCATGGACGCGTAAGCTCGAGCACCGTGTCATCAACCCTCCCCCCCACTGTCCTGCACGCCACTGTCCGTTGGAGAGCTGACCCCTACTTGCGCGTGCAAACCTGAGACGCGCGCACGAGAGCCTTATGCCGTTTTCAGCAGGATGGAAGAGGATAGAAAGGGGGGGAAGAGAGGAGGAGGAAAGTTGAAAGGAGGAGAATAAATAGAGTAGAGGTCAGAAGAAGAGTTGAAAGAGAGTATCACATGGGAGGTGAGGGCGAAAAGGGAAAAGGGGACAGGAAAAGGTTGACAGAGGGATTATAGCAAGGGAGTTGGGTCGAGCAGCGACAAGGAGTGGGACTGACTTCTTTTCCTCGTATTCCCTTCTTTCTCTCTCTCTCTCTTTTTTCCTCTTCCCCTTTACCTCTCTTCTTTTCCTCTCTCCTTTCCCTCTTTCTTTTTCTCTCTACATCTCCACTCTCTCCCCTTCTTTCTCTACTCTCTCCCTCATTTCTTTTCTCTCTCCATTTCCCTCTCTCTCCCTTTTTTTCCATGTAATTTAACATGCGGTTGAACACATCTTTCAATAGTTCTGGCTTTTACTAGTTATTATCTCAATACCACAAGGCTGTTATAATCACACAAAACGGGTGTTAAAATGACGTTTATATTTTCATGTCCCCACGCATGTTAAACCAGTCCTGTTTGTGTGGAGGGTAATGTGTTGATTCCACTGAATATTATAAGTCCCAGTCCAGTAAATGTGAGGATCTTAATGTTAAATGTTTATTATTTCTACAAATTGTATTCAAAGTCTAGCTCTTCTTCCTTCATCACAATGATTATTTGCATCTATAGGAGCCTTTTTATGAGTCAGATTTTCTTTAATCTATTTGATGGGAATTTCCTTTCTTAAAATAATTGTGTCCTGGGTTGTTTTCTGGTACAAACAGATTTTTGAAAAATCACAGACAGGATCTGCATGATCTTGTCTGTCATTTTTGAAAGTCCCGATCGTTCTCTGTATGCACACGCAAGGGCCGACGTTCCGAACTGTGTGTTTCCCTCGACCGCGGCCGACTCCCTCTATAGTGAGACTACCACTCCAGGGAAATTTACAGTCTTTCTGGAACGATCGCTGGGCCAACCTGAACATTCTGCTGCGGCTTTTCGGGAACGCCACCACACTCAGTGGCAATAAAGACCCGATATGGTCAGGGCTTTTTCGGTATTGTGGTACCTAGCTTAACCCCATGGAAACAGATTGATCCTAAACCCCCAGAGTTGGGTCCACGTAGTACAGATTTTTGAAAGATCCAGACTGGAAAGGTCGGGTGCACTGTCCTGAGCATTCTGCCTATGCAGGGAGTCAGCTGCAGCCGAGGGAAATTTTTAATATTTCTTATTACTCAGTGCTTTTGTCAAAGACGTGACTATAATCAGATAAACCAGCATGTGTGTCTCCCATAGGATATTGAATAAAGTTATTAAAAACAGATCCTCTTGTTAAGGTGCCCATACATTTACTACCTGCTGCCGATCTGCAAACTTTGACTAATATTCCGCAACCGTCTTTCCCTGTTTTTACTTGTCACAACGACAAGAAGGATCACGAGTACATCTGGTTCATTCATTTTGCAATCGTATGTCGGTCACAAAGAAGAATGTGAAAGGTGGTTCCGGAAATGTTTGATTGTATGTCATGGATCGGTTTAAAGGGCATGTTCCACCCCCAACACCAAATTTTTACCAACTACTGGCTCCACTGTAAAAAAAAAAAAAATTGTTACCTTTCATCCCTGCTTTCCTTGTGGTTCTCCTGTTTGCCTCTCAAAGTGCAGGAAACTGCTGGGTAGGAGCTGTTCAGTGCCCCTCATCCTGTGCCTTTAGGCTTGGCTAACCCATCAAGGTATGAGCATGCTCGGTAGAGCCCTTTCCCCCCCTCCCTCCTCCCATCCTTCCCATTCCCTCTGTGGCTGGCAGTTATGTAGTTTTAAAGCTTGTGCCACCATGCAGGGGATCACCCTCCCCCCCCCCCACTATATTCATAAATTCAGAATCGCTTCCCTTCTTTACTTACACTCACTCTCGTTCCAGAGCCGTTTTCATTATGGCAGCCTCACTGTGATTGGCTGCCCTCTCAGCATTCTGCGGCAGGGAGCCGGACAGATCAGCGCAGGATCGAGGAGGTGTAAGTAAAATACCGGTCGTTATTTTACAATAGTGATCGTTATTTTTTCGATACGATAACAATCTTTTATAATAGGGCCCAATGTCTGTTGCCGCCCCATTTTCTGCTTCCTGGTTCTCTTCAGTTAGCAATTGTCAGTCATGATGTTTTACAGTTTGAAATCACAGCCGATGACTGATTTCTATCCCATAGCTGCCTACACTGAGCATGCTCAAGCTCATAACCATCTCACTAATTGCTGAAGGAGGCGTAAAGAAAAGCCATAACGCGCAATAACCTTCTGTAGGCATCAAGAGGGCACCCAGATGCATAGGGGGCATAGGCTAATGAATCCAGAGGACAAGGTTTGAATATTTTAACATATTTAAAGGGGTCAGGCCTTCTAAAAAATATCATTAATTTGGCTTGAAAAGCCAAATTCTGTTCTTTCTATCTCTTTCTACTTCTTCTTTTTCTTCTCTTTTCTTCCGTTTTATTCTTTCTTCCGCTTTTTTTGGACCGTATCTCCTCCCACATTTTTTGAGCTAAGACATGAAATTCGGTACACCGTGCGGGGCATATAGGAGAAGTGTGCTATCTTCTAGCTAAGGAAGCGTTATGGTGTTACGGCAAATTTCCGGACATTTTTTTCCCATAGACTATAATGGTAAACAATCCTCAAATGTGATATTTGAACACAGTTTTTTTCATTGTCATAAATACAAATGTGACCACCCCCAACCCCAAACAACCCAGTACCCCCACCTACTGACCCTACCTTTCCATTTCCCATGGAACGCATGTTTAAAGGGTAACCAAAGTCAAAAAAACAATTTAGATTTATCCTCAATAAGAGATAGTAATATTAAATGTAATGATACATTATATATTGTACATTACATATAATATTATAATGCTACCTTTATATATTGTTGACATTAACATATAATATTATTATGCTACCTTATATATTAACATTACATATAATTTAATGCTACCTATATATTGTACTACAAAAATCTTTAATGCTACATTATTATTGTACTTCTTATAATTATAATGCTACATATATTTGTACATTACTATAATATTATAATACTTACACTATATATTGTACATTACATTAGTATATAATGCAAATATACATTATATATTGTACATTACATATAATTATAATGCTGCCTTATATATTGGTACATTACATATAATATTATAATGCTACCATATATATATGTACATTACATTATATTATATGCTACCTTTATCTATTGTACATTACATATAATATATGCTTTACGTTATATATTGTAGATTACCATATATTTTTTATGATGCTATGTTAACCGTATATCTGTACATTACATAAATCTATTAATATGTTACATTATATAATTTTGATACCTTATTACATATCAATTTATGATGCTACGTCTCTATATTGTACATTATCCTATAATAGTTAATTGCTACCTTATATATTACTGTAGATTACATATATAATTTTATATGTGCGATGTTACCGTATATATGTACATTCATATAATATTATGCATGTTACATATATTATGTACTACATATTAAATTAATAATGCTACTTATATATTGTACATTCATATAATATTATAAGCTACTTTATATTTGTACATTACATATATATAATGCTATTATATTGTAGATTACATATAATTTTATGATGCTATTGTTTACCGGTAATATATGTACATTCATATAATATGATGTTCCATTATATTTGTACATTACTATAATATTATGAGCTACGTTCAATATTGCTGCCTACATATAGCTTCAATCAATAATGCTGAGTTAATTGTACTTACATATAATATTATGATGCTACGTTAATTTGTACATTAGCTATTATAATGCTACTTTATATATTGTACATTACATATAATATTATAATGCTTGTCGTTACTATATTTACATTACTATAATATAATGCTAGTTATATTGACATACTTTAATTATGATCGCGTTATATTTACATTACATTTTAATCTTATGTGCTGACTCAATATTGTAAATTACATACGATGATGCTACATTATATATTGTACATTAATATAATATTATTGCTACATTCTATGTACATTACATTAATTTTGATGCTACATTATATATGTCCATTACATATATTATAATGCTACCTTATATTTGTACATTACATAAATATTAGCCAATTAAGTCGAGTTATTTCATTGTGAATTCACCGGAGTTTACATTGTAACAGCTATTTAGAATACTCCGTAGACAGTTTTTATAGGATATTTCATGTTTTGGGGGTTTTTTTCTTTTCATTTGAAGACACAGCTGCAGTTTATTGACTCCTACATTGTCCAACATGTACTTTTCCATAAAGTGAATTAACTGCAAGTGATGCCATAAGGATGTCAACCATCTGCTGATGTACCAGGGCAGAACCAACGGAAAATATCAAAGAGATATACAGTACCAAACAAACGGCCTAACCTACGAGGAGATGTGGTACTAGGTCAGTTTTGTGTTTTGGTCCAATAGGAGACAACATTGTCACTGACCAATTGTAATGTTTAAAATACATTTATTGAAAACCTCGATACTGCATCATCGTACATATAGGGAAAATCTTCTGATTGGCTGTGAGTTTAGAGAATTATGTCTATTTCTAATTGGCTTCCCAGTGTAATCCTGACAAATCTCAGTTTTAACAGATTTACATGGATGATTTTTTCCCCATGATCCCTATCCTTGTGGTGATATAAACACATTTGGGTCTATGAGGCTGATGCCAAATAATAAATTGGTCCAATGGAGGTAGTTTTAAGAAAAGTTTCTACCTTACTTTCGGGAAAAGTAGAAAAAATTAAGAATTTGGAACATAGAGATTTCTCCTAGAGATTGCCAACTTCATAACGTTCGGTTTCTTCGAACTGTGATAAAAGTTCGAAAGTTCGAAAACAGACCTATTAAGTCAATGGAGTAAATAGTTCGAAAAGTTTGTCTGAAATACAATTAAAATATCAATGGTAACTTAATGTAAATGGCTGTGGGACCTGGGAAATTGTCTGGGGGACATCGTCCGAATATCCATACACTTTCTAAAAATCTATTTTATTCTGACGCGCACCTACCGTTCGATCTCCCGTGTTCGATTTCATAATTATTTCACAATGAATAGATGATTCGAGGGTTACCGAACCCTCGACTTATTCGATAATTATCGAAAGTCCATTAAGTTCGAAAGTCTGAGATATCGGGGTCCGGGATAGTTCAAAAAGTCCGGGTCCGTTCGAACTGATAAGTTTGGCTCTAATTCGGGTACGTGTTCCAGTTCCAGTCCATCTCTACTGAGGGCAAACCTCGGCATGCTAAAAATCTAATTATGGGTAATTGATAGGTAAACAAACCCCTATCTAGGACTGTTCATACATGTTACAGTCTTATTCCAGTAACCCCTGACAACCAGCCCGCAGTTATCTATCAAATAAAATGCAACTGTCATTGTTGCTATGGGTAACTAGAAAGGAGCAAATTATGTTCAGAATAAACCCTACGACACTGGAGATATTACAGTTCCCATCATCTGACTGAGTATAAAACCAATCGTGATGTTTTCCTACCAGCGAGAAGACCGGCCTTGCTCCTCTCCCTTCGCGTGTTTGGTTATTTTTATTGCCCGTTTATATTTACAATACAAACCCCCGTAATAAAACTGATCTGATTAAATTCTATGTATTGATTTTTTTCAATTATTGTTTTTTTTCTCTGCCATAAAATGGTCATCGATCACGTGTCTTCATACTATAACGCGGGATTCCATTGCGACTACGATAAATATTTGATAGAGTAACCAACTTTGTTTTTTAATTGACCATGATCATTTGACTTGTTAGACTTATTGTAACCATGATAAGGTCTCAATATGGCGCACATGGGAGGCACAAAGATGGCTGTCTGACATACAAACTTAGTGCCAAGATGCTGCCACCTTTTACCAAACCTTTGGCCTGATCCTAGAGACACATTTCCACTGTCCACTGTGTTCCTCCTTGGTTTGTTGTAGGCTTGCAATATTTCATTTACCCGCTACTGTCTATTTATGCATTAACATTGCTGTTGGCTACTTTATGGTCATCAATGCAAACAACATAACCCCAACCTCACACGGTACACAACGCCTACTGATTCTAACCGATTTTCCTTTGGCAGCCATGCTTAAAGGGTAAATAAAGTAAATAAATAATTTTTTCATATATTCTCATAAAAGTTAGTTATATGGTTGTAACACACAAAGAGATACCCCTCAACCAGACCCCAGGTACACACACCTACAGACCTACCCTTCCTTTCCATGGCATCCATATTTAAAGAGGTCCCTATAGTCAAAAACAAATTTTGACCAATAATCAAAAAGTTTTTTTTTTTTCACCCCCAACTGGAAACAGGCTCACACACCTACTGAGCTACCCATTCATTCATGTGACAACCATATTTAAAGGATAAGTAAAAAACAACAATGTTCTTATCATTGCCATTATTGAGTTTTGAAATTTGCAGCACAAACACAACACATTTCCTTTCAAATGCCAATCAAACTTTATTACATTCTAGTTAGATTTTGTACCTACATATAATGCAATTGGAATGGACTGAGGAGATCCTACAGTACTGATTTCTGATCTCGGGTGACAAGAATTAAAAGAAAGTGTGGGTCATATCCACAAATGGCAGCTAAAAGAGAGAAACTTGAAAGATATCTATCTATCTATCTATCTATTATCTATCTATCATCTATCTATCTATCTATCTATCTATCTATCATCTATCTATCTATCTATCTATCATCTTCTATCTATCTATCTATTATCTATCTATCTCATCTATCTATCTATCATCTATCTATCTATTATCTATCTATCTATTATCCTATCATCTATCATCTTCTATCATCTATCTATCTATCACCTATCTACTATCTTATTATCTATTATCTATATCATTATATCTATCTATCTATCTATCTATCTATCTCGCTAGCTATCTATCTATCATCATTCTATCTATCTATCTATCTATTTACTATCTATCTGTCTATCTATCTATCTATCTATCACCTATCTATCTATCTATCTATCTATCTATCTATCTATCTATTTATCTATCTATCTGTCTACTCTATCTTCACTCTCTAATACACCTTCTATCTACTATCTATCTATCTATCTATCTATCTATCTATCTATTTATCTATCTATCTGTCTATCTATCTATCTATCTATCTATCACCTATCTATCTATCTATCTATCTATCTATCTATCTATCTATCATCTATCTATCTATTTATCTGTCTATCATCGATCTATCATCTATCTATCTATCTATCTATCTATCTATTTCTATCTATCTATCTATCTACTATCTATCTATCTATCTATCTATCTATCTATCTATCTATCTATCTACCTATCTATCTATCTATCTATCATCTATCTATCTATTTATCTGTCTATCATCTATCTATCATCTATCTATCTATCTATCATCTATCTATCTATCTATCTATCTATCTATTATATATATAACTACATATAATGCAGATTGGAATGGACTGAGGAAGATCCTACAAGTACTGATTTCTGATCTCGGGTGACAAAGAATTAAAAGAAAGTGTGGGGTCATATCCACAAATGGCAGCTAAAAGAGAGAAACTTGAAAGATATCTATCTATCTATCTATCTATTATCTATCTATCATCTATCTATCTATCTATCTATCTATCTATCTATCTATCTATCTATCTATCTATCTATCTATCATCTATCTATCTATCTATCTATCTATCTATCTATCTATCTATCTATCATCTATCTATCTATTATCTATCTATCTATTATCTATCTATCTATCATCTATCTATCATCTATCTATCTATCACCTATCTATCTATCTATTATCTATCTATCTATTTATCTATCTATCTATCTATCTATCTATCTATCTCTCTGCTATATCTATCTATCATCAATCTATCTATCTATCTATCTATTTATCTATCTATCTGTCTATCTATCTATCTATCTATCACCTATCTATCTAATCTACTATCATCTATCTATCTGCTATCTATCTAGCTATCTATCTACCCTATCTATCTATCTATCTATCTATCTATTTTCTATCTATCTATCTATCTATCTATTTATCTATCTCATCTGTCTATCTATCTATCTATCTATCTTCACCTATCTATCCTATCTATCTATCTATCTATCTATCTACTATCTATCTTCATCCTATCTATCTATTATCTGTCTATATCGATCTATTCGATCTATCTATCTATCTATCTTCTATCTATCTATCCTATCTATCTATCATCTATCTATCTATCTATCTATCTATCTATCTATCTATCTATCTATCTATCTATCACCTATCTATCTATCTATCTATCTATCATCTATCTATCTATTTATCGTCTATCATCTATCTATCATCTATCTATCTATCTATCTATCATCTATCTATCTATCTATCTATCTATCTATTATATATATACTACATATAATGCAGATTGGAATGGACTGAGGAAGATCCTACAAGTACTGATTTCTGATCTCGGGTGACAAAGAATTAAAAGAAAGTGTGGGGTCATATCCACAAATGGCATCGAAAAGAGAGAAACTTGAAAGATATCTATCTATCTATCTATCTATTATCTATCTATCATCTATCTATCTATCTATCTATCTATCTATCATCTATCTATCTATCTATCTATTATCTATCTATCTATCTATCTATCATCTATCTATCTATTATCTATCTATCTATCTATTATCTATCTATCTATCATCTATTCTATCATCTATCTATATCTATCACCTATCTATCTATCTATTATCTATCTATCTATTTATCTATCTATCTATCTATCTATCTATCTCTGCTAGCTATCTATCTATCAATCATCTATCTATCTATCTATCTATCTATTTATCTATCTATCCTATATCTGTCTATCTATCTATCTATCTATCTATCACCTATCTATCTATCTATCTATCTATCTAGTTACTATCTATCTCTTCTATCTATCTATCATCTTCTATCTTATCTAATCTATGCTATCTTCATCTATCATATCACTCTATCTATCTATCTATCTATCTAGTCTATCTATTATATCTATCTATCTATCTATCTATCTATCTATCATCTATTCTATCTATCTATCTGTCTATCTATCTATCTATCCTATCTACTCTATCTACTCAATCTAATCTATCTATCTATCTATCTCTATCTCTCTATTTATCTGTCTATCATCTATCTATCATCTATCTATCTATCTACTATCTATCTATCTATCTATCTATCTACATCTATATCTATCTATCTATCTATCTTTACTATTCTATCTATCATCTATACTATCATCTACTATCTATTTATCTGTCTATCATCTATCTATCATCTATCTATCCTATCCTATCTATCATCTTCTATCCTATATCTATCTATCTATCTTCATCTATCTATCTATCTATCTATTATAATATATATATTCTATTATCTATCTATCTATCTATCTATCTATCATCTATCTATCTATATATCTATTATCTATCATCTATCTATCTATTATATATCTATCATCTATTTATCTATCTATCTATCTATCTATATATATATATCTATCTATCACCTCAATTACTATCTATCACCTATTATATATATATATATAATATATATATATATATATATAATATTTATATATATATATATATATATAATATATAATGACGGCTGGGGGTGTCCGGTAAAAGAAACAGGAGCTGTGGAAAGTGCAGTTGTGTGGTATATATGAAGCAAGACAATATTTTTGAGAAAAGGTGAGAAGTACAAAAGTAACTTCCTAATAACACGTCAACTTAAACAAAAATATATACTTATTCTAAAATCTGGAGCAATACAAGTACGTAGGACAGACCAGGAGGAGACTGAGTACTCAGATAGCAGAGCATATAGTGGAACACCATAGACAATATCAGATTATATTCTCATTTATGGGAATACATCAAATTATTTTGGGACCCAGGGGGAAATGTTGAGAAAACTTTGTAACAGATGAAAAGTAGATGGATATACGATCTCAAAACGGAGACCCCAAAAGGCCCAAATGACAATATAAACTATGGATGTTTCCTACGAGTTAAACTGCTCTTCAACTAACTTGGTGGGGAGGCCATTGCAGTCATCTGGTTGACCTTAATATGACAAAGAGGTTCCCTATAAAGGGGGATTAATAAAGCTGAGATATAATTACTATGAAGTTGTTTGTTCAGTAGAGTTCATTGTACTAAGTAAAAGACAATGGGGAATTCTGTAATAATGTATAGAATAGGTCAAGTTTGCAAAAATATATAAGAATGTATAAAATAATATAGCCCATCGTTAAGGAGTAGATTGTATGAGAGAGAGCTGAACTGTTTAAATATCCATGTTCCCTAATTAGGATAGTAATGTGATACAATGCCTTTACATCTTTCCAATTGTTCAAGATCCACCCCTGAAACAATGAAATAATTGCAAGGAAACATCACCCTAAATATATCGGGGTTCTCTCCCAGCATTGATTGGATCTCAACCTTCATAGGCTCCTATATCCCAGGGCATGTGAGTGTGTCTTATTTAATTGCTGTATTTCTAGCTCTATGCTTTGAGCTTACACCGTGTATAAGGTTCTACTGGGGAATGTGCTGATCCGTTTCTAAGTCCCGGGTAAGACTACGATCCATACTGGGCGCGTGATTGAACTCTCTGCTACCATGTTCTATTTGAATGGTGAAAGGCTGTGACTGAGTTTACTGTGAATATTCAATTGGTGCACATTTGTTATTTAGGATTGATACTACAGCTGGATACTCTTTATATCCTGCATGGATACTTCCCTTTATACTGTTACACTGGAGCCACTTTATCTTCAAGGTTGACTTTATCCGAAGGCCGACTTTTGGAACAGGGGACACCCAGGTTGTGTGCTGTAATTGTATTTATTTAATGTGGGGTGAGTGGCATTGTATATTGGGTGATACTGAGGTGTAGCTATTTATCTGTGCCAATTAATTGACAGTTTGCATATTGGAAGTGTGTGTGTTATATGGATACGTGGGAAGGTTTCTTTCCCTTCCTTTATATTTGTTTCTACACATCAGAGAAGGGTAAGTGGAGACACATCGTACATTAATGTATCAACCAGACGGGTCATTTCTTTATGGTGCCACAATATGTTACAGTCAGTTATCCCAGTATAAACAGATACAGATGGATCCCTGTATGTCTGTAGTTTTACTGGAGATTTATTTCAGGGAGATCTACAGCTTAACATCTCCCACTGCCCATAAACTGGTAATTGTCCTTCAATTTCACATCCAAATCCTCATGATTGGAGAATTTCTCTCTCTCCCTGGGTGAGTCCCACTGAGCATGTCTGATCTCACTGAGCTGGGGGAGGTACAGTAACTGTGTATAAAGATAATATACACAAATCTACATCCCTGTAGATCAGTCCCAGACCTCAACTATCTCCTCCTAGATGGCACATCACCACCGTAAACCCACCATCTAAAACTGAACCCAAACCGGCCCCTAGCCCACCCTTCCCCATTTCTAAAGACAGGGTTGTTCAGTAAGGACACTGCCTGGGGTTCATCTTTCACCTTTCAGGATAGGGACCTCACTCCTGATACAGAAAGGCAAGACCCCCCTCATAATATCTATATATCCTTAATAAACATATTGTGTATTTCTGGCCAATTCATTTGATTTTTATTATTGTTACTGAATAATTTATAAGCGTTGGGTACCCAAGTGACATTTTATAAATAACCATGTCCGCACCAATCTATAACATGAAATCCCCCCGTTCCAATCCCAGCCTGATCCCAATATTATAAATTATAAAGTGAGAAATAAAATACAGACACCAATGTTTAGATTAATTTTTTTTTTTTTTTATTTAATTCTTAGAACACATACAGGGAGATTTAATAAAAGTTCTTATTGATAAAAATCGTGCTAATTGCCCCAACCAATCAGATTTTGGCTTTCAAATGTTACATTTTTAACGATAAGAACTTTTCTTGAATCTCCCTGAAAGTTGGTCCAGAGGAAGGTGAAAAACCCCTTCGTAAGCAAGGGACAGAAGGGGGAAAAATTCCTTCCTGACTCCATGTGGCAGTCGGACTAATCCCTGGACCAACTTGGACCTTTAAAACAAGTCTACATTAACCCTAAATAACTATGGGTCGACAATCGTTTAGTGTGTGTGTGTTCGGTCGGCAAAATGGCTGTTCGGTCTGGTCTTGTTGATGATCTGCCCGGTCAGATCCCCAACGAGCCCCAACCAAACGGGCACATCAGCCAACCGAGCGCTCACACACTAAAGGATTGGTGGCCAAAACTGGTGTTTGTTACACATTATGTAATGGCTGTTGGATTGGGTCTTGTTAATGATCTGCCCGGCCAGATCCCCAACGAGCCCCAACCGAAGGGCACATCAGTTGACCGAGTGCTCATGCACTAAACGATCATTGGCCATGTTATACAGTGTACGTCGCAGGTAGGTCCCACAATCGCACGTGTGAACAAACCTTTACAGATAGTTATTAAGGGTTAATTAAGACGGCCCATTATTGGTTTGACAATTTACAATTACATGTACAAATTCACATCAGGCTCTTCAGGACTTCATTGCTGCAAGGCATCAGTGCGAACCACTGAGCCCCCGTGCTGTACCATGCTGTATCCATATTACAGTGCAGGGCTAAGAGGGAAGAGACAATAAAGAGGGTTAGGAAGTAATAATAGAATATCAGTAATAATAATAATATTACAGAGTGAGAACAGACACATACCAGACTGGGGTCCGTGTCATATTAATAATTTATATTATTAGCAGAGGGAAGAGTAGGTGTAAATCCCATTGGAAACTTACCGTACGAGACTCTGTAGGTACGTGTGCATTTTATGGCTCTCCGTTGGTCTTGCTAAAGACAGACATAGAATGAGAATATTTATTAAAAGGATAAAATCTACTGAACGTTTATAAGATTTATCAGAGTGAATGGGAGTAGCCAAATGACTTTCTCTCAGACACGACTGGTACCAGACTGAACTAATACTAACCTAGCAACCTTGCTTTGGTGTCCTTGGCCATAGGTCGAAGACTTTTTAGTCTTGGTCTGCTGGGCTGCTGAGTGAACTTGGCCAAAGGTGGACGCACTGTCAATGATCCTGGAGAGACTCTGCTGGGCTGCTCGGGGACCTTGGCCAAAGGTGGAAGCACTATCAATGGTTCCAGGGAGTCTCTGCTGGTCTGCTTGGTGACCTTGGCCAAAGGTGGACTTACTTTCACTGGATCCTGGGAGACTCTTCTGTTCTGCAGGGAGAGTTTTCTCTGTAACAGGAATTGTGGGTATTAAATACTGACTTGTCTTTAGTTCCCCTTCCCTTATATCCAACCCAATGGATCTTTACTTACCCTTATCTCCATGGTCTGCGCCTTAGTGTCCAGGTCCCTAAAGGAACAGAGAGACCTGCGTCATGTTTATGGCTAATAAGTAATAATAAGGGACAGAAGAGGCGATACCCAGTGGGAGACAGTAGTGGGGGTGGGGAAAGGACTGATATAGGGAACTGACTGATACAGATTACTTACTGTAGAGCTGCCATGTTGATTGCCTCATGGCATACACCCTGCCCACTGTATAGAGAATAGAAAGTGATTATTATCACACAATAAAGACGTCACATTCACTTACATAACCACCCAAGGAATCCTTCCTTTCTACAGTGACCATCGCTAATGTTCAATACCACCCAGTCTATTCCATGTTACTACATCACTCATAATGTTAAGGGCTCAAGGGATTTAGATTTCTGGTTTCTATTGGAATCTTCCCCTTCCCAGAGTTCCCTGTAATATGATGTGGTCGGTGGGAACACGTACTTTGTAGTCTCAGCAGAGACACCTTGACGTTCTCCAGCAGCTCCGGTCATTTCACGCTGACTGTCACTTTCATTTTTCTGAAGGTCGGTGATTTCCTTCTTCAATTCATCGATGCAGTTCGACTAGAGGGAGAAAACCAGTAACAACCATTACAGTGTCAGTGTGTACTGGGAAGGTAACCGCAGGCTGATACTCACAGATAAACCCAGTCGCCCCGACTTATAAATGAATGAAATGCGCACAGTGCAGAACTATAGCCAATGGCAGGAAGATTCCATTGAAAGGTGTCAATCATCACCTATATAACTGGCGACACCTCCCAACTTTCCCCCTGTGCTTTATAGTAAAGTATAAGGGCCAGTAGACTTGTATTGTGTGTCCCCAGCCTTAGTGTATACCATATTCTGCCCAATTCTATGTATACAGCAGTTACAGTTTATTTCCTTGTCCTGCCATCTAATAGTAAAGTGGGGTCCCAGCATTAGAAAGGGGGGGTTACCTTTTCTTGAAGTTCCGAAGCCATCTTATCTATTATAGCCTGGAACGCCGTCTCCTGGGAAGATTGTTTCTTCCTAACATCTTCCAGGTTAGCGTTGAGGACATTTAGAGTGGCCTCTAGTTGGAGACGTCTCTCCTTCTCCTCTGAGGCCTCATTGTCGGATTTCTGTAGAGCCAATAGAACACATTAATGGCAGTGAAGGGCTAGTGAGGTTAGGGTTAGAATTTCTATTTTCTATCTATTACAGACCTCCTTCTGGTTGGAGAGGTTGGCCAGGTCCTTTCGAAGATTCTGTATTTCTTGGCGATAATCTTCTTCGTTGACTTTCTTCTCTGAAAATTGAATAACACAGATCATTGTGAATAAACATTCACCATATCATGGACACTAATCCAAACTACCAGCCACATTTCTACCGTACATATTCACATATAATGGACATATTCATTAAGGGGCAGTATTGCAATATACCGTGCCGTTATCACCATTACAGAATTCTCTCACTGCCACATGGTGATTTAGAACAGCGCCATAATAGAATGACACAGCCGTAAAATCCAAAAGAGACAGCGGTATTGTATTCAGCTAATATGGCCAATAACCATTAAATTATTGTTTCTAGCCTTACATCCCCTTTAATGCAAAATGTAAAAAAGACAGCAAAGGTGACCGGTGATATCACACAATCCACATGAAATCAATCAGTTCCCATTCATATACTTACTGATCTCTGAATTTTTATTTTTCAATTCCTCCTCCAATCTCTCCATTCGCCTTGCCAGCTCTTCCATCTTCTCTGCTTGCTGGGCCAGCTTGTGCATGAGGCTCTGAGCCTCCCTTCTCTTGTCCTCAGCACTCATCTCCCCTTCCGATACCTAGAAAATAAATGTTAAGAAGTGAGGAAGGTGCCGTGTCTACGTGTCGCTTGGTTTCTGTGCAGGTGGAGCCGCTTATAATATTAATTATCTTCACTTCTACTGGATTCCTAAGGTAAGAATTAGCCAGATAATGTCAATGGGACAAACAAGGACCCAGGGCACCAAAGTCTTTATTGATTTAAAATGAACCATAAAGACGTTTTGCTCTTTATATCCCACTGATTGTACTGCAAGGTGAGGACCCAGCAAGGGGCGTAACTACCAGGGGAGCAGACACTGCGTCCGCAGGGGCCCCATCTTCTTAATTTCCCTATGACAGTTACAGCCTCCCCAAAGGAAACTGCCATATATGAAGCAGGAAAGGGCCCATCATAGTTTTGCTGGAAGGACCCAGAGACTGCTAGTTACGCCCCTGGACCCAGCCATATAGGGTTGTACTTATAAATGGAAATGACCAGTATATTGTATATGTAAAGGATTAAATGAAACACCCCGTGTACCATGATAATATATTGTTAATAGGAACCCTTCCTCTAATAACACGGCTTCCCTATAGATAAACATTTTACTCCTCCTCAGTCACAACTAAATAACCAGAGTCGGGTCCATCCACCTGTCAATTAGGGACACTTACATTTGGATGAAGGGCGCCATGAAAGGTCGCCCATGTCATCGTATCGGAAGCATCTGTGATGGCGTTGACTTTTCTAGACATCATCTCCTAAATGGAATAAAGGATTTTTATGTAAGTTTCTTACAATAGGATCTTGGGATAATTCAGGTAACATAACTGGGATCCAATAATGGTCTCACCAATGACTCGGAGATGTTGGGGAGGATCTTGCTCTGAGCCTCCATAGTCTGAAGTCTCCGCTCGATGTCATCCATGTCCATCTAAGGGAGAAGGAGAAAATGGGACATGAAATTGACATTATGAGCTGCAGTAAAATGTGTAAATATGGACAATTTACTGGTTTTCTATGGCAATATGGGAGACAATGGAATGTAAAGGGAGAGACCACCAATCTACTAGAATTAGAAGTGAATAGACCTTCATAGACTTCAGTCATTTGCTACCAGAAATTTACCTTCTTTTCTTCTTTTTTTGCTTTTAAATTCTCTTGCATCTGTTTAATGGAGTCATCCATGGCGTTGACTTTGGTCATAAGATCCTGATGGTTCCCCATGACCTGGAAAAGGAAGGACGAGCGTGAGAATCTTTATTTCTTACCATTAGATGTGCATCTGGGACGAGGAGGAGACTAGAAAACAAGGGGGTTCTGGGTACATTTTATCCCCTTACCATAGCGACACCATCTTTATGGGACTCAAACTCCTTTCTCAGACACAGAAAGTTCCACATGTCCAGCACAGGCTTCTGTCCCTGCTGGCTGTGCTGGAGCAGAGTTTGGGTGGTGGCCGTCCGTGTCTGGATATTCCCTGGATCTACTGTAAATCGTTTCTCTCCCAGATCCAGGTTATCCAGAATCCCACGGACTAGTACACACAAAGCGTCAACGTCCACGGCAGTGGGATTCCCGACCGCCCGGGCGTAGACCTGATTGTACGTCGTAGACATTTCTTAGTGTAAGGGAAAGCAAAGCAAATAGATTAAACACAATATTTATACAATAGTAAATAAACAACAAAATGGCATGCAATGTGGGATAGCGGTTACCATGGAAACGGAAGGTAGGTTGGAGTGTGAGAGTGTGTCAGTAGGTGTGTACCTGTCTGTGTGGTGTTAGGGGTGTGTATTTGCATTCCATACCATAATTTAAGTACGGTTGCCATGGAAACGGAAGGTAGGTGGGAGTGGGAGGGTGTGTCAGTAGGTGTGTACCTGTCTGTGTGGTGTTAGGGGTATGTATTTGCATTCCAGACCATAATTTAAGTACGGTTGCCATGAAAACGGAAGGTAGGTTGGAGTGGGAGGGTGTGTCAGTAGGTGTGTACCTGTCTGTGTGGTGTTAGGGGTGCGTATTTGCATTCCAGACCATAATTTAAGTTTGGTTACCATGGAAACGGAAGGTAGGTTGGAGTGTGAGGGTGTCAGTAGTGTGTACCTGTCTGTGTGGTGTTAGGGGTGTGTATTTGCATTCCAGACCATAATTTGTTGTTACCATGAAGGAAGGTAGTTGGAGTGTAGGTGGTGTCAGTAGGTGTGTACCTGTCTGTGTGTGTTAGGGGTGGTTATTTGCATTCCAGACCATAATTTAAGTTTGTTACCATGGAAACGGAAGTTAGGTTGGAGTGTGAGGTGTGTCAGTAGTGTGACCTGTCTGGTGGTGTTAGGGGTATTATTTGCATTCCAGACCATAATTTAAGTACGGTTGCCATGGAAAGGAAGGTAGGTTGGAGTGTGAGGGTGTGTCAGTAGTGTGTACCTTTCTGTGTGGTGTTAGGGGTGTGTATTTGCATTCCAGACCATAATTTAAGTTCGGTGCCATGGAAAGGAAGGAGGTTGGAGTGTGAGGGTGTGTCGATAGGTGTGTACCTGTCTGTGTGGGTTAGGGTGTGTATTTGCATTCCAGACCATAATTTAAGTACGGTTGCCATGGAAAGGAAGTGTTGGAGTGTGAGGGTTGTCAGTAGGTTGTTACCTGTCTGTGTGTGTTGGGGGTGTGTTTTGCATTCCAACCATAATTTAGTACGGTTCCATGAAACGAAGTAGGTTGGAGTGGTGAGGTGTGTGTGTCAGTAGGTGTGTACCTGTCTGTGTGGTGTTAGGGGTATGTATTTGCATTCCAGACCATAATTAAGTACGGTTCCATGGAAACGGAAGGTAGGTTGGAGTGGGAGGTGTGTCAGTAGGTGTGTACCTGTCTGTGTGGTGTTAGGGGTGCGTATTTGCATTCCAGACCATAATTTAAGTTTGGTTACCATGGAAACGGAAGGTAGGTTGGAGTGTGAGGGTGTGTCAGTAGGTGTGTACCTGTCTGTGTGGTGTTAGGGGTGTGTATTTGCATTCCAGACCATAATTTAAGTTTGGTTACCATGGAATTGGAAGGTAGGTTGGAGTGTGAGGGTGTGTCAGTAGGTGTGTACCTGTCTGTGTAGTGTTAGGGGTGCGTATTTGCATTCCAGACCATAATTTAAGTTTGGTTACCATGGAAACGGAAGTAGGGTTGAGTGTGAGGTGTGTCAGTATGTGTGACCTGTCTGGTGGTGTTAGGGGTATTTATTTGCATTCCAGACCATAATTTAAGTACGGTTGCCATGGAAAGGAAGGTAGGTTGGAGTGTGAGGGTGTGTCAGTAGTGTGTTACCTTGTCTGTGTGGTGTTAGGGGTGTGTATTTGCATTCCAGACCATAATTTAAGTTCGGTGCCATGGAAAGGAAGGAGGTTGGAGTGTGAGGGTGTGTCGATAGGTGTGTACCTGTCTGTGTGGGTTAGGGTGTGTATTTGCATTCCAGACCATAATTTAAGTACGGTTGCCATGGAAAGGAAGTGTTGGAGTGTGAGGGTTGTCAGTAGGTTGTTACCTGTCTGTGTGTGTTGGGGGTGTGTTTTGCATTCCAAACCATAATTTAGTACGGTTCCATGAAACGAAGTTAGGTTGGAGTGGGAGGTGTGTGTGTCAGTAGGTGTGTACCTGTCTGTGTGTGTTAGGGGTTGTATTTGCATTCCAGACCATAATTAAGTACGGTTCCATGAAACGGAAGGTAGGTTGGAGTGGGAGGTGTGTCAGTAGGGTGTGTACCTGTCTGTGTGGTGTTAGGGGTGGTATTTGCATTCCAGACCATAATTTAAGTGGTTCCATGGAAACGGAAGGTAGGTTGGAGTGTGAGGTGTGTCATTAGGTGTGTACCTGTCTGTGTGGTGTTAGGGGTGTTATTTGCATTCCAAACCATAATTTAAGTTTGGTTACCATGGAAGGAAGGTAGGTTGGAGTGGTAGGGTGTGTCAGTAGGTGTGTACCTGTCTGTGTGTGTTAGGGGTGGTATTTCATTCCAAGACCATAATTTAAGTTTGGTTACCATGGAAACGGAAGGTAGGTTGGAGTGTGAGGGTGTGTCAGTAGGTGTGCACCTGTCTGAGTGGTGTTAGGGGTATGTATTTGCATTCCAAACCATAATTTAAGTACGGTTGCCATGGAAATGGAAGGTAGGTTGGAGTGTGAGGGTGTGTCAGTAGGTGTGTACCTGTCTGTGTGGTGTTAGGGGTGTGTATTTGCATTCCAGACCATAATTTAAGTACGGATGCCATGGAAATGGAAGGTAGGTTGGAGTGTGAGGGTGTGTCAGTAGGTGTGTACCTGTCTGTGTGGGGTTAGGGTGTGTATTTGCATTCCAGACCATAATTTAAGTATGGTTACCATGGAAACGGAAGGTAGGTTGGAGTGGGAGGATGTGTCAGTAGGTGTGTACCTGTGTGTGGTGTTAGGGGTGTGTATTTGCATTCCAGACCATAATTTAAGTACGGTTGCCATGGAAACGGAAGCTAGGTTGGAGTGTGAGGTGGTGTCAGTAGGTGTGTACCTGTCTGTGTGGTGTTAGGCATATGTATTTAAATGCATTCCAGACCATAATTTAAGTATGGTTGCCATGGAAATGGAAGGTAGGTTGGAGTGTGAGGGGGTGTCAGTAGGTGTGTACCTGTCTGTGTGGTGTTAGGGGTGTGTATTTGCATTCCAGACCATAATTTAAGTACGGTTGCCATGGAAACGGAAGGTAGGTTGGAGTGTGAGGGGGTGTCAGTAGGTGTGTACCTGTCTGTGTGGTGTTAGGGGTGTGTATTTGCATTCCAGACCATAATTTAAGTATGGTTGCCATGGAAACGGAAGGTTGGTTGGAGTGTGAGGGGGTGTCAGTAAGTGTGTACCTGTCTGTATGGTGTTAGGGGTGTGTATTTGCATTCCAGACCATAATTTAAGTACGGTTGCCATGGAAACCGAAGGTAGGTTGGAGTGTGAGGGGGTGTCAGTAGGTGTGTACCTGTCTGTGTGGTGTTAGGCGTATGTGTTTGCATTCCAGACCATAATTTAAGTACGGGTGCCATGGAAACGGAAGGTAGGTTGGAGTGTGAGGGTGTGTCAGTAGGTGTGTACCTGTCTGTGTGGTGTTAGGGGTGTATATTTGCATTCCAGACCATAATTTAAGTTTGGTTACCATGGAAATGGAAGGTAGGTTGGAGTGTGAGGGGGTGTCAGTAGGTGTGTACCTGTCTGTGTGGTGTTAGGGGTGTGTATTTGCATTTCAGACCATAATTTAAGTACGGTTGCCATGGAAACGAAAGGTAGGTTGGAGGGTGAGGGTGAGTCAGTAGGTGTGTACCTGTCTGCGTGGTGTTAGGGGTGTGTATTTGCATTCCAGACCATAATTTAAGTTTGGTTACCATGGAAACAGAAGGTAGGTTGGAATGTGAGGGTGTGTCAGTAGGTGTGTACCTGTCTATGTGGTGTTAGGGGTGTGTATTTGCATTCCAGACCATAATTTTAGTACGGTTACCATGGAAACGGAAGGTAGGTTGGAGTGTGAGGGTGTGTCAGTAGGTGTGTACCTGTCTATGTGGTGTTAGGAGGGGTGTTGTATTTGCATTCCAGACCATAATTTAAGTACGGTTGCATGGAAACGGAAGGTAGGTTGGAGTGTGAGGGGGTGTCAGTAGGTGTGTACCTGTCTGTGTGGTGTTAGGGGTGTGTATTTGCATTCCAGACCATAATTAAGTATGGTTGCCATGGAAACGGAAGTGGTTGGAGTGTGAGGGGGTGTCAGTAGTGTGTACCTGTCTGTTGGTGTTAGGGGTGTGTATTTGCATTCCAGACCATAATTTAAGTACGGTTGCCATGAAACGAAGGTAGGTTGGATGTGAGGGGTGTGTCAGTAGGTTGTACCTCTTGTGTGGTGTTGGGGTTGTGTTTTTGCATTCCAGACCATAATTTAAGTCGGTGCCATGGAAACGGAAGGTAGGTTGGGAGTGTGAGGGTGTGTCAGTAGGTGTGTACCTGTCTGTGTGGTGTTAGGGGTGTATATTTGCATTCCAGACCATAATTTAAGTTTGGTTACCATGGAAACGGAAGGTAGGTTGGGTGTGAGGGTGTCAGTAGGTGTGTACCGTCTGTGTGGTGTTAGGGTGTGTATTTGCATTCAGACCATAATTTAAGTACGGTTGCCATGGAACGAAGGTAGGTTGGAGGGTGAGGGTTGGTCAGTAGGTGTGTACCTGTCTGGTGGTGTTAGGGGTGTGTATTTGCATTCCAGACCATAATTTAAGTTTGGTTACCTGGAAACGAAGGTAGGTTGGATGTTGAGGGTGTGTCAGTAGGTGTGTACCTGTCTTGTGGTGTTAGGGGTGTGTATTTGCATCCAGACCATATTTTAGTACGGTTACCATGGAAACGAAGTAGGTTGGAGTGTGAGGTGTGTCAGTAGTGTGTACCTGTCTTGTGGTGTTAAGGGTGTGTATTTGCATTCCAGATCATAAGTTAAGTTTGGTTACCATGGAAACGGAAGGAAGGTTGGAGTGTGAGGGTGTGTCAGTAGGTGCGTACCTGTCTGTGTGGTGATAGGGGTGTGTATTTGCATTCCAGACCATAATTTTAGTATGGTTACCATGGAAACGGAAGGTAGGTTGGAGTGTGAGGGTGTGTCAGTAGGTGTGTACCTGTCTATGTGGTGTTAGGGGTGTGTATTGGCATTCCAGACCATAATTTAAGTTTGGTTACCATGGAAACAGAAGGTAGGTTGGAGTATGAGGGTGTATCAGTAGGTGTGTACCTGTCTGTGTGGTGTTAGGGGTGTGTATTTGCATTCCAGACCATAATTTAAGTTTGGTTACCATGGAAACGGAAGGTAGGTTGGAGTGTGAGGCGGTGTCAGTAGGTGTGTACCTGTCTGTGTGGTGTTAGGGGTGTGTATTTGCATTCCAGATCATAAGTTAAGTTTGGTTACCATGGAAACGGAAGGAAGGTTGGAGTGTGAGGGTGTGTCAGTAGGTGTGTACCTGTCTGTGTGGTGATAGGGGTGTGTATTTGCATTCCAGACCATAATTTTAGTACGGTTACCATGGAAATGGAAGGTAGGTTGGAGTGTGAGGGTGTGTCAGTAGGTGTGTACCTGTCTATGTGGTGTTAGGGGTGTGTATTTGCATTCCAGACCATAATTTAAGTACGGTTGTCATGGTAATGGAAGGTAGGTTGGAGTGTGAGGGTGTGTATTTGTTTTTGTGTCTTTTCTGTGGCCCTGCAGATGTTTGAAAACTACAGCTCTCACTTTTCACCAATAGCGGATGTCAGCAGGGAATGCTGGGAGTTGTAGTTTGCACAGGATGGGCATCCCTGCTATTAAACTAATGGTCATACTTCATTCTAAATACATAAACCATACAAGACAAAGAAGAAGAAATAGAAATACCCGGAATTTGTCTTTTATAATTAATAATGAATTCTGGGTAAATTCTGATTGGCCCAGTGACAGTGAGTGACAGTGCCAGGAACGTTTCCCACACAAAGTGACCGTTGGGGTTTGATCACATGACCCTGAAACCTCCCAATGTCCATGTTTGGGGATTGGACCCATTATAGTCAACGGAGATTTTTTTTTGGAGAACGTGGGACATTTCCACGGATTCCTTATCTAGGTAATAGTCCAATTCTCATATGTGTCCCCATGTGTCTAGCTCCATAAATAGTCACAATAAAAAGGAAGAAGAAGAAAAAATACAAGAGCTGAGCAGCACTTACTTTATCTGCAGGAAAAAACAGGAAACTGACTTGTGAGTCATCAGCAGCCTCTTATATACCCCCAGTGACATCACCTTTGTGACATCACCAGTTTTTAACCCTCTAAAGCAAAAAAGGGGAAAACTGGCAGTTAAACACGGTTAAAATGGTGAAATGTGGTAGATTTGAATAATGATGTTTTACTGTTAATAGGGGACAGTAGTTCCCTTTGTTCTATCAGAACAGACCCCAGAACCATTACCTTTTCCCTGACTGCCACACATTCCCTGACTGCCACACATAAGCCTCACATGCCTTGCTCCTAGTTAGACTCCTATTGTGTATATATGGGATGTGACAGTGACACTGGTGGGGAAGGGGTTAAATATAGCAGGAATTAAAGGGAGAGAATGGAGCGACAGGTTACATGGTCTACAGCTGTATAATTGGGATCCTGTAGGTAAAGGGAATGTACCATTATACTATGGGGGGTTATATATGGAATCAACTGTCATCTTAGCTATAGACCACAATGCAACATCTTAGCCATAGACCATCATAAGACATCTTAGCCATAGTCCATCATAAGACATCTTAGCCATAGACCATCATAAGACATCTTAGCCATAGACCACCATTAGATATCTTAGCCATAGACCATCATAAGGCATCTTAGCCATAGACCATCATAAGACATCTTAGCCATAGACCACGATTAGACATCTTAGCCATAGACCACCATAAGACATCTTAGCCATAGACCACCATTAGACATCTTAGCCATAGACCACCATAACACGGTGAAGAAAGAGACCGCACATCTGGATTTATGCAAAAAAACTTTATTGAAACAGACGCCATTAAAAACATGGCCCCCGGGGAGAGATCCCCTGACATGTTGGACTGTGTGAAATGTCATGCACAATAAGTGGGGTACACCACGCGTAGCCTTAAATGTTGGATTAGCGAGAATACAATATCCATTAACAATACTAATAGTTCATCACCAATTGGTAAATGTTTTGCAATGTGTGTAAACTCGGATTGGAAACATTTAAGTGTAAAAGTCATTGGGAAAGTGTCCTCCCCTTTAAGAGGGGAAACGTTCTCAAAATATAGAGAAGAGGAAAGACTTTTGGATTTTTCAGTTGCAAACGAGATTGTCACAGGGTCTTAATTACTGTTGGGATCGACCCATTTCATTTGAGTCATTATCATTTGAGCTGTTTTTATAATTTACTATTCACCATATAAGCTATTTATATATATATATATATATATATATATATCTTCAGATTCAAATGCACTCATCCAATATACCATATTACTATATTCAGGTGCCTCCAGGTCACACAGCTCCCATTCGCTATGTGTAATATTATAGCTCAAATTTCAAATATAATTCCCGGGCACACTGTCTGTGAAAACCAATCACTCTTTATTTCAACGTTTCGATGTCTCGCAGGACGTCTTCATCAGGACATCCTGATGAAGACCTCCTGCGAGACGTCGAAACATTGAAATAAAGAGTATTATATATATATATATATGTGTGCATATGTGTGGTTTATATTTATTATGTACAACACAGGGTTAATCTGGGCACATCCCCTCCTATATAAGGTATGGGTGTGTGTGAGACTATGACATCATCTATGACTAAGGGGGCGGTTCCCCAAAATGCGTCAGGTGATGTCTCCTTGTGGGACTTGTTTTTAATGGCATCTGTTCCAATAAAGGTTTTTTGGTGTATTCCTGGATGTGTGGCGTCTTTCTTCACCCTATATTGGACTGGCGGTACCGAGACTGCACGGACCTGCCCCCAGAGCCCTAACGCTTACCCATACACTCCCTTTATGGCTTCTCCCCCTCCTTTCTGGAGCGGCCATCATCTGCATGTATTATATAGACCACCATAAGACAACATACAGGGTCAGGTATTATATGGGAAATATCCCCTATTTATACAGAGAGTTTACATTATTACCGTAATTTGGCTTGAAAAAGCCAAATTACTGTTCTTTCTATTTCTTTTTCTTCTTCCGTTTTATTCTTCCGCTTTTTTGGGCTGTATCTTCTATCTAAGGAATCCGCGGAAGCGTTACAGCGTTATTGGCGAATTTCCGGACATTTTTTCCCATAGACTATAATGGTAGCAATCCTCAAATGTGGATATTTCAAAACAGTTTGTTTCATGGTCACAAATACAAACGGTGATACCCCCAACCCCCCACACAGACCCAGGTACACCCACCTACTGACCTACCTTTCCATTCCCATGGAAGCCATATTTAAAGGGTAACTAAATTAAAAAACTAATTTAGATTTATCCTCAATAAAAGATAGTTTTATGGTTTAAAATAGACATACCCCCTCAACCAGACCCAGGTACACACACCTACTGATCTACTTATCCATTACAGTGGCAGCCATATTTAAAGGGTAACTAAAGTCAAAAAAACAAATTTAGATTTATCCTCAATAAAAGATAGTTTTTTGGTTGTAAACACAAAAAAGACATACCCCCTCAACCAGACCCAGGTACACACACCTACTGATCTACTTATCCATTACAGTGGCAGACATACTTAAATAGTAACTAAAGTAAAAAAAAACTAATTTAGATTTATCCTCAATAAAAAATAGTTTTATGGTTGTAAACACAAAAAAGACATACCCCTCAACCAGACCCAGGTACGCACACCTACTGATCTACTTATCCATTATTGTGAAGCCATACTTTAAAGGGTAACTAAAGTCAAAAAAGCACATTTTGATCAATCATCAAAAAACTTTTTTTTTAACCCCCAACGTGATTCAGGTATACACAGCTACTGACCTATCCCTCCATTACTGTAGCAGCCATACTTAAAGGGTAACTAAAGTCAAAAAAACTAATTTTGACCAATCATCAAAAAAGTTTTTTTTTAACTCTCAACCCGACACGGGTATACACACCTACTGATCTACTTATCCATTACTGTGGCAGCCATATGTAAAGGGTAACTAAAGTAAAAAAAAACTCATTTTGACCAATCATCAAAAAAAGTTAGTATTTTATCCCCCAACCTGATATGAATACACACACACCAGCTGACCTACCTTTAATGCATGTGACATATTTAAAGGGTAAGTAAAAAACAACAATGTCCTCTTAATTGACATTATTGAGTTTTAAAATCTGCAGCACAAACACACAAATTCCTTTCCAAAATGCAGTCTTTCAAGCCAAATTCAAAGTTTATACTTAAACTTTGCCTTTCTAGTTAAAGTTGTTTTACAATACAAAACGGTAGCTGTTAGGGAGAAATCAACTGCTGGATCATGGCCACTGGACCAATGCCAGGAAGAAAGGGCATGGTGTTTGTCCATTGGTTAATCTTAGTTAAATGTTAAAGTATAGGGACATAGTTCCTATATACGTAGTATATATTAGGCAACAGGCTATTGACCCATCTGCGTCCACGAGTTAATGCTAATGTGACATATATTATTTTCCAGCAGAGGGCAATGCAGCACAACTTGTACACAACACAGCAGCACTTGGTACAATGATGGCTATTGGCTAAAAATTAATTCATTCATTTTATTAGCATGCAAATAGATCAGATTCATCAGACATGTTTTATATTGATTTTATGGTACTTATGGGATTAGTTCTGAGAACTAAACCTAGTGTCCGACATTCTGCATTCTAATCAGGTATTTTACATGGAAACCTTCTCATTTTACTCCATTAAACCATTAGCCTTGTAAATTCCCTGGATTGGAGACAAGTGGGGGGAAAACCTGTGCATATAAAACATTATAAAATAAAATGTTGCTAAGGGAAAATATACATCATTTGCAGAAACATTTCTCTGCTCTGTATTTTCCTTAAATAAACAGTGAGGCATGGTCAATTGCTTCCTGTTGGCAGAGTATATATGCATAGAAATCTGAGACAGGGGTTGCCATACTACATGTCTCATTCCTGCATTAACTATAGAAAATGCTAAGCATTAATAAAAATTATTTTTGCGGAACCTTTGTAAATTAAGACCACACTACAACGCACCAAATCGTGCACGCAATCAGGTTATCCCGTGCGCGCTTTCTGTGTGTTAGCACGTGTTGTTTCACATTTGCGCATGCATTTTCGCTATTTCCAATGAGAAAAGGCATGTGATTGCGCAAAAAAAAGCTTGAAAGTAAAATGGAAACAGACGAGCAATAGTATGCGCATTGGAAATCGCAGGAATGTTCGTTTTCCCGCAATTTCCATGTTAGCGAAAATCGCGGGCGCAATGCGGTTGCTCGTCCATTCGTGTTTTGGTAAAGCATGCGTTCACCATTTTTGGTGCGTTAACGCATAAGTTTCCATATTAGAAAAAAGGCAAAATCACATGCGCAAAACACACGTGCATACGCAAAACACGTGAGAATCGCACACACAATCGCATGCGATAACGCTCGCGACTTGATGCGTTGTAGTGTGGCCTTGGCTAAACTAAAGGTTGATTGTTCTTTTCTTTTACCAAAAATGGACTGCACTAACATACATGGTTATTCAATATAAGTTCTTATCGTTTAAAATGGTGCTAGTTTTGCCACAACCAATCAGATGTTAGCTTTCAAATGTTAAATAAGTTCTGATTGGTTGGGGCTAAATTAGCACCATTCTAAAGGATAAGAACTTTTATTGAATCTTCCTGATAGTTGTTAAAGTTGAAGGAGGATATGTGTCCATTAACTTAAACAGAAATAGAATCTTCTTAAAACATGTTTTTTGCCAGCAGTTCTGGACACATGCATTTGCCACAGGACATAAAGGAGAAACTTTTGCATGTCTCTACCCATTTCTCTGGGAATACTGGGATTGAGAAATCATTCCTTATTTCTTGGATTAGTTGGGCAATGCTATTTTATAGAATGAGGTTGTATAGTATATTTCTGTTTCAAGAAGGATCTATTTCAGTTTATGCTCTGTGGAGGGCTTTTTATTCCCCACCTCTCCTTAAGCTGCAAATACCCTTTTTCACATTTACTGATGGGAGGTAAAATAGCTATGTCTTGCCTCCCGTTCTTCAATCAATCAATCAATCAGGAGCTGGCAGACACAATTTGATTAACTGTAAAACATGAGATAAGACTTAGCTCCTTTACCTCCCGTTCTTCAATTAATGTGAAAGGGGGTATTTCCACTCTTCCAGATGCCCTTTAAGTGTGAATGGTAATGGGAGTGGTTATTTTATGACACAAAATTGTTTCTCATCTTCATTATTTACTTACCTTTCACTTTCCTCTTCTGCTGGCCAATTCTTACTCCAGATGTTCCTGCAATGTTCTGCTGAAATGTAGACAGCTGCCTGGTCTGATCAGGCTTGTGGTTGACTTTCAATAACCAGAATTTGTAATGGCACAGAAATGCTGATAAATAATTCTGACCATACACTATATAGACATTTTATATATTAAACAATCATTCGGCCCAAACAATCTCCTGTCTAAATAACAGTTAATCTCCAGTAGAGATGAAGGAAACTGGCGAGTTTTGTTCTGGTAGCAGTTCCATGGAACTTATTGAAAATCAGATTCAAACGCAGTTTGAACGCAGCAACGCAGAAGAAATCATTACTGATAATGTATAGTCCACTTGACTATATACATTTCAAATTCTGCATGGTAATTGAGAAACAAACAAAGTCTACCAAGTTTGTGTTTATTAGGAATTAACCATAATGCTGCCCATACAGAACCTGACTTTCTTTGAAACATTCCAAAAACTGTCCCAGACGATCATTTTTTGCATTGTGCTCCAATGTTAAACATAATTGAATGGTCCATTCCTGGGAACAATGGAAGGTACATCCTCAGAACAGCCTGGTATTAAATTAAATATTCAGCAAATTCATTTGACTATCCGTCTATAATAATAAAACCTCACTGTTGCATTTTAAATATCCTTCCTATTAGATGTTAAACTTGCAGGTCCATAATTACTTGTTTGTGATCATGGACCTTCTTTTAATGTTGCAACTACACCAGCTTTCTCCATCCATTTGCTTAGGTCCAGACAAGAAGGAGTCAGATGTGCTAAAATATAATGGTTTAGATAAAACTTAAGCTCTGTAATGCTTATTTATGGGTGTGTTTCATGAGGTCCGGGGGCTTTTGTTGATCAAAATTCTGTCTACAAGCCATATTTAGTGTTAAATAGTCTTTAACGTTACAGTTTATGTATTAAGAATCTGGTTATTCGATAGCACATTTTTTTTTATTTTATGTTAACCTTGCTGGGGGTTGGTCATAAGCTTGGTACAGGCATCAGCTAAAAGTTGTTAGTACTGATAGTTAAGGTAAGTACACACAGGTCAATATTTCAACCTGATCGATTGTTCGGACAATCTGGTAATATTTTCAATGCAACCAACATTTTTTGTTTGATTTTTCGTCAGATGCCATTCACATGGTTGTCAATAAGCCACAAGATAAGCAATACAGTTTTTCTTCCAGCTGTTCGATGATTATTACAGAGTAGCTGTATTAAGCTAAGCCCCCCCCCCCCCTGCTCACAGGCGCTGTGGGCCACTCTGACACCCTCCATACCCCCCCCAAAAAAAAACCTCTGTGGAAACAGTCTTTTCAGGCAGAGTGAGAACTCTGCCTGAAAAGGCTGTTTTCACATAGTGAGAGAGAAGGGCTGTAGATTCCCTTACCTTCTCTGCAGCTGCAGGTCCTTCACACAGCAGAGAGGAGGAGGGACTTCCTGTCTCCCTCACACACTGAGGGAGTCTGAGGCTGTGCTCGCCGGCGGCACTGTGCAGGAGAAGCCTTAGGAATGTCACATGTCAGCCTCCCACCCATTAACTTTCTGGTCAGTCATTTCTTTATATCTTGGGCTGTGGAGCACGTAGAGAGGTGGTTGATGGCTTGTTTTAAAGGTAGGAAACTGGTCTTTCATTTAGATTCTTGGAGACTTGTTTGGAGACCACAGTTCCCCTTTAATTAGCTCAAGCTAATTTTGCACCTCTTATTGAGTCTTTCTGCTCCTAGAATGAGGATTTTAGGGTACAAGCAGTTCTTAGGCAAATAACATGGCAATGAAATCTGTTGAGAATTTAGCCTTAATTCAGACATAATGATTTAGCCAAACTCCCCAGGGTGGAGGGTTGTGCCGTATTGCATGTAGTCAGGCATCGAAAGCGCAATCGCACGTCTGTACAGAGCTTGACAATCAAATTGTACAATCTTTATACAATCTTACCACAACTATGTAGTAAAAGGGCCAAACTTACTTTAAAGTTGTTTAAAGGTTTACAATAGAGTGCCAAGACACTTACATTACACAACTGGGGTAAGGTTGTATATGAATTTTAGTTCGGTTGTATAGTTTGTGATAGGCTTTAGTTTAAACAGCAAAATATACATATGGACACTGTTTGACCTGAAGAGCTATGGAAATTTGACATTTTTTGGTCTATTTACTTTAAAAACAGAAGAAATCCCCTAGAATCCTTGCCATCTCATTATAAAAGCTTAGAAAGTTTTGAAATGTTCACCATAGAAACCTGAAATGTTATTTTCTGTGTAATCCCAAATATGACCGAGGTGGGAGGGGGTGGTAATGGGAGAGAGGAAATTCTAAGAAAATGAAATAAGACAGGAAGCCAAGACATTCAGCAGCAAAATAACTGGAAAATATGTTCGAATTCTCTCTCTTTTCTTATATTAAACTCTTTTGCATCTTTTTAAAGGGGAAGTTTTAAAATGATCATTATTATTATTTATCTTTATTACACACACTATTCTGCATAGTCTTCATTATTGAAAAATCAATGGATTTCATACCCTTTACAATGCTTTGCGGTGGTCAGTAGTGAGCTGTCATTTCAGGATCAGCTATGATCTTTCTTCTTTCCAGGATGCAGTATTTTCTGTTCCTAAAGTCTAGGCCACATTATCGCATTTTTTTTTGGGGGGGGGGGGTTTGTGATTGCGCATGCAATTTTTTCTAACATGGCAATCGCGGCAATGCATGCGATTTCGATTCAGTTTGCGATCGCATGCGATCACCATTTTAATGCACAATCGCAAGCGATTTCGTATTTCAAATGAAGAAATCACATGCGCACAGTGTGGCCTTGCCCTAACAGTAAACTCTACTGATTGGCTGTTGGATAGGCGAAACATGCTCAGGGAACCCAGTGACTGAGACCATAACAGGCGCTATAAGGGGGCCTGCAAACCGTAACTCAGTACCGTAGCGCAGCATAACATCGCAATTGTGATTGCGTGCATTGTTCCACTGCGTCAACGCACAACACATGCAATTATTTTCAATGTCAACGCTGTGTGTTAATGGACCAAAATGCTGCATGAAGTGCATTGCATGCAACGCACTACATCGCAGAGCTTTACTATGAACAGCGCCATTCAAATCTATGTGCACTGCATTTTGGTTCGTTGTAAAATGCACCAAAACACGATCTAGCGTGAACAAACCCTTAGGGCTAGGCCACACTGCAGCTTTTTTTCTGCGTTTGCGATCCGCATTTTTAATCGCAATCGCATGCGGTTTTCTATTTATATTGAGAAAACGCATGCGCAAACGTAAAAAAAAAATCACACAAAATTGCATGCACAAATACACTTTGTTTTATATTAAAGAGCTGGAAGTGGGACTATAAATTGTGATAGTAAAAGGATTTTTTATTGTAATTTACATTTTTGTCATGTCTAACAAAAAAAAAAGCAGTCCAGATCACACTCCAACACACCGCTGTTGGCTTTATGCCAGACAAATCCGTAGGTGCGGTCCCCCTGCCCTCTTCTCCTAGGGCCAGACAATTCTTAAAGGACAACTATACTGTAAAAATGAACATTTTAAAAATGAAAAGCACCTGTGGCAAGGAGATAGGATTGATTATTTCCACCTCCCAATATTGTTTCGTTGAGGAGCTACAGCACATACAGTTTTCATCTGCCAGGTTATGGCCCTGGGCCATTCTATATTAAAGATAGTGCTGAAGTATACCGGAAGACTGGCAGAAGCAGTTTTCTTCATCCTGCTCATCATAGAAATGATATTGGGAGGTAAAAAGCACCAATCCTACCGCCCTGCCTCAGGTACTTTTTATTTTGACTGTTCTTTAAAAAATGTTATACGCACTATAGTTTCCCTTTAAGCATTAGAATATATAGAGGAGCACACTACAAATGGTGAATCCAAAATTTTATTGTGAAAAACAACAACGACATTTCGGGACCGAAACATCGTCGTTGTTTTTCACAATACAATTTTGGTCCCCTATATATTCTAGTGCCTAACAAAAAAAAAATAAAAAAATTAGTGGTATATATTTTTTTTAATACAATGCATTGATTATATTCACATTATTACAATAAGCCAATAGTGTCAGAAAATACAGAAAAGTAATGACCCCACCCGCACATGATAATTAGATATCTTTTCTTTCCTTCTGTTTCAGACCAGTTATTAGAGATTTTGTGTTCCCCTCACCCTTTTTTCTTTCTAGTAACAATAATTTTTGTGCAACAGAAGTGAGAGTGACCTATTTAAGAAAAACGTTATTATTGCTTTATATCCGGACAAGGTTCTGCTCTTGTAGGTTTATACCCCTTACGGGCTGCTGCCCAGGTCTTACTGCATAGCAAAGCTACATGTCAAATTAATACTACCCTAGAACAAAACTACTTTGGTCCAGACTGGTGTCTGAATATTTGTGCCTAATACTCAGCCATGCTGCTTATAGACACAGTACACATTGATTTTTCCCAAGATCATAGCCATGTGTTGCATTCTTCTAAATACTAAGATTATTAAACGGGTACTTCCATGTACCCAAATCTTCATCTTTTTTTGCTTTAATGCCCCAACCCAAATACTGTCCAGGTTTGTACATCGCCATGTTTATTTAAACATAGCAACATGTAACCTGCAATTTAGTGCGTTTGACTACATGAAATAGGCAGAATAAATGCAGATGATTTTCCTGTCATTGGACCGCCCAATCAAATTACTCCCAAAAGAGAATTCCATCGTTTCACTGTCAGAAATGCTTCCCACGCCAATAGGAAAAGTCTTCTTTCTTCCAATTCTGTGATTAACCCATAGACAGCAATGCAAACATAATGAAGTGTATTTTTTCATCCCTAAATCCACATTGCCTGACGCAGTGCAATGTATTGTAACAGTGCCTAAATTGAATATATAATAGCCTTATTTTAAATACTATTGGCACAGAAGGGCACCAAGCAACAATAATTGCCAAAGGAAGATTTAATAATAATTTAATAATTATACACCAGACAGAAGTTAAATAAACCAAAGACTTACACATACAAAGGGTGGTCCAATTCAAATATTTCAGGCTAGATGGGCTGATCTTTGCGTGACATAAGTTTATTTATAATCCACCCTGTAAATATGTCATACGCCTATTTCCACTGCATAATTTTGAGAGTAATGACATAGTTTAAAGGCCCATTAGTAACTTATGACATAATTATCCACCAGTACTCAACCTATTGAAGTTAGTACTTTAAATGACCATTTCAATATGTGCTAGAGAAGCTAAATGATCAAATGTCTTGAATTTATCCAATCAGAAAAATGTATTCTAAATACCCAGAACCTTGTAACCTGTATTAGATTTCTTGGTAATTATTAGACCTCAGTTGTAAAATCAGGCTAATTCCACCATAATAATTTCTGTTTGATAAAATTAACTATTGTTCCATTGGGGCATAGTGTCTTCAACATTACACTGAATACCGAGAAGAAAGGTGTGGTATATACTTATAAAGTATTTCTAAAATGAAACTGTAATTAACACTTTTACTATAATGGTAAAGCCAGTCCACCCAGTAATTTTAATCCTTTGACTTGGAAAACAGGGATTGGTGTTTAAAGACTCTCTGGCATGTTTCAAGTTTACAACACTGAAATCTGAACAAGGTAGATGACATAAGAAAAGGATAGCTAGTTGTATTTTTACATAATGGGATGAATGTTGCCAAATCAGATTCCAGGTTGCTCTGGTGTATATGCGCCCAGACTCGTTAAGTATTCAGTGTAAAATATCTTCCCACACCTACGGAATGCATTACTAAATAGCAAGAGCTTGCGGGATGGGTTTCATTAACTATGTAATATCACCTGTTTTAACATATTCTATGGGTTTCTTAACTGCACACCTGTTGCTGAAGGACAATTCATGTGATGTTGGGAATTTTTTTAGGTTTAACCACAGCAAGAGCACAGCCATAGTTTAGACAGTTGTGTTTTATAGTGTCTTGTTCTAGAAACAATGCACACAAAGATTGGCAGGTTTTAGGATGGATCAAATATGACTTTTGGAAAAAAAATTGTGAGCATCAACAGAATTCTGTTTTTAGGGCATTGCTAAAGACAATGTTAACCATGTTCTATTTTAAAGGGAAAGTTCAGCAAAAAAGGAGTATTTTCTCATTTCAACTAACGTAATCTGCCCATCTAGAGAGTTCTCTGTGTGTAAATGCAGAAACTAAAATGGCAGCTCACTACCAACCACGCGGTAGCATAGCAATGGATATGAAATCATTGATTTTTAAAAAATGAAGACAATATTTAGAATACATACACATGTGTAATATAGATAAATAATAATCATTTTTGCATTGAACGTCCCCTTTTTCTTGTTCACTTCTTTTAAAAGAATACTCTTTCTTTTTTTCTCCTAGGGGAAAAGTGTGCAAAAGCATTAATTTCTTTGCAAAATCCAAATGGTATTTGTTGCAGGATAAATATGCCCTATTGTGGGTTAATAATCTTGACCCAACCCAGTGAAAATTCTCGGGTCCAGCATCAGCATCTTCTCATTGTTTCCAGGTAACATCCATTCTTGCAGACTGAATAATATGGAAAACTGGGTTATTGTGTTCAGTTCGATGACAATTTGCAGCTAGTTGAGTGATTATTGGGTTATTAAAAGTTTAAGAATGCAGAGAAAGGAATTTCAGCAATGTTTACTCAGTTACTATAATAACTTGGTCTGGCAGAAGTTTAACAAAGTATCATGTTAAGCAATTCACTGGGAATAGACAATGGTCGGGATACAGTATGCAGTAAGTTTAATAATAATGTATTACCGTATGAAGGAAGAAATAAAATGCCCTGCTGTCGTAGTTAAATAGGGAGTAGAAAGAAGTCTTATGATTTGGAATGAGACATATACTAATCAGATCTATTGCGAGTTAATCATTTGCCTTGTGATTTTGTGACCTATTTTTATAGTGTATTTAAAATCCTAATTTAGAATTACATAAGAAAGTTGCATTTGTGTCCGTTTCAATATACATTTACCTCTTCTAAATAACCCCCTGCAAAATCTTTGGCTTAAAGAACCAGTGCAAATGTACAAGAAATAAACCTTTTTAGGACTAGGCCACACTGCTGCATTTTATGGCTAGGCCACACTGCTGCGTTTTAGGGCTAGGCCACACTGCTGCGTTTTAGGGCTAGGCCACACTGCTGCGTTTTTTGTGCGTTTGCGCATGCGTTTTCCCCCCCAAATCATTGGAACCGCGGCAATGCACCGAAAACGTGCGTTTTCGGGTGTGATGCGATTGCGCTTTGCGTTCCGCATTTTAAAGCGCAATTGCATTCGTTTTACAATACTTGCTGGGAAAAAAACGTTTGCGTTTGCGTTGCAGTGTGGCCTTGCTCTTACTGGATTTTCCCCTCCTTCACCTAAGGGATGAGTAAAGGCTGAAAATGGACATTGTCCCATGTTTAACTGAAGGAAATAAGTATTGTCTTTATATAGAGAAGCCCAGTCATTTCGTCATGAAATTGGTTTTGGCAACAAAAAGTTTTGTTGAAACTTTAGAAAAACTGACGCTAAAATACAAAACCCTGTGAGTTTCTACATATCTGCTTCAGAGACTCGGTCTGGCAAAGCCTGTAGGTCACAAACGTAGGCATCACCTTGTTAGTTTTCCACCAGCAATGAGAATATGGCTGCTGAAGGAACCAATACCTGCAGTGATAACTTGAGGATGTCTTAGGCTGGGTACACACCAGACGAATTTTTGTCCTGACTGAGCGTTCGCTACTAGTGAGCATTCGGCTGGGACAATTTGACTGACAATTTGCGCGACCAATTGTGCATTCCCACGTAAACCCAGGGATTTACAAACAGGCCCGATCGCCCATTCCTCCAATCCGGACGAACAAGCTTGGTCGCCGCACCCCCACCGTCAGACATTCCCAACCAACCGGTACACGTCTCAATTGGTCGGTCAGTTGGCTGGAAATATCTGATGGTGTGTACCCGCCCTTAACAGATCTTTCATTGCAGCAGTCTTTGTCTTTGAAGCTGCCAAGATAAAGCCCTTGGGAAAGGCAGGTTTGTTAGCAAACTGGATTGGTGTTTATGAGAAGGTGAGTAAGAGTGTGCAGTGTGGTGTTGCAGTATATGTAATGTAATGTAACATAATGATTATTACATATGCAGAGACCATTGTGCGGGGCTGGGGAAACAAAGGCAGCGCCACTGTCGCTAAGAATCATCTGGCACCTACCTCCTCCATCTTCAGCAAAGAGCGAGGCACAGTGTCAGCCAACCAGCCTCAGCCAACCAGCCTCAGCCAACCAGCCTCATTCCCTAGGCACAGCGCAGGGTAGATCCAGGACATATGTGTGTATGTGTGTGTCTGTCTGCATGTATGTGAAAATGACAGGTATTAATACATATACCTGGTGGATCCAGGGACACTTTCCGATTGCCATTTGGACTTAGGAAGAAATTTTCCCCCTTTCTTTGGCTAGGATTTTTTTGCCTTCCTCTGGATCGACTGTCTGTATGCATGTGTGTGTCTGTGTATGTGTTTTGCATGTGTATGTCTCTCTATAGATGTGCATATGGATGCATGTGTGTGCTTACCTGCATAACATATGTGAATGTCATAGAATTAATGTCAAGCACCCGTTAATTGTCTAGTACTATAAATAACTGTGTTAGGTAAATCTCTGGTGGAAAAGGATCTTGGAGTGTTGGTAGATAACAAACTTAAATGTAGCAAGCAGTGCCAGGTGGCAACAGCTAGAACCAACAAGATATTGTCCTGAATAAAGAGAGGTATGGATCCCTTCGCTCTGCTGCTACTCCTTATATTTCCTCTCTAGTCTCTCCATATTTTTCTGCCCGTACCCTCCGCTCATCACAGAACCAGCTCCTGTACAGACCTCCCACTTGGACTGCTTCCTCTCGCCTTAAACCTTTCTCTCTCGTACCTCCCATCCTCTGGAATTCTATTTCCCTCTCTCTATGTCAAGAAACCTCAATTAGCAGGTTTAAATCTACCCTTACATCCTCCCTATCTGGTAACCAGCACAGTATATGGTATCTATATATCTATATATGATAAATCTACATCCCAATATTATAAAGTATTAAAGTGATGAGACCTAAAATACAGACCACCAATGTTTAGATACTTTTTTTTTTTTTATTAATTCTTAGCACACATACAGGAGATCTTAATAAAAGTTCTGTTTTTATGATAAAATCGTGCTAATCCCCAACCATCCGATTTTGGCTTTCAAATGTTACATTTTACGATTAAGAAATTTTCTGAATATCCCTGAAAGTTGGTCAGATGGAAGGTGAAAAAACCCCTAGTAACAAGGGGACAGGAAGGTGGGGGAAAAATTCCTCCTGGACTCCATGTGGCAGTCGGAACTAATCCCGGACCAACTGGGACCTTTAAAACAAGTCTACCATTAACCCTAGAATTAAATATGGGTCGACAATCGTTTAGTGTGTGTGTGTTTCGGCGGCAAAAATGGCTGTTCTGGTCTGGGTCTTGTTGATGATCTGCTCCGGTCAGATCCTAGTAACGAGCCCCTGAACACAAACGGGGACATCAGACCAACGCTTAAGCGCTCACACACTCAAGGATTGGTGGCCCAAAACTGGTGTTTGTTACACAATGTAAGGCTGTTGGATTGGGTCTGTTAATGATCTCCCGGCCAGGATCCCCACGAGCCCCAACCGAATGGCACATCAGTTGACCGAGTCTCATCACTCTAAACAAGATTCATTGGCCGATGTATTATTACAGTGTACGTCGCAGGTTAGGTCCCCACAATGCACGTCGTGAACAAATCCTTTAAGGATGTTATTAAGGGTTATAAGACGGCCCATATTGGTTTGACAATTACAATTACATGTAAAAATTCACATCAGGCTCTTCAGGACTTCATTGCAGAAGGCATCAGTGCAACACTGAGCCCCGTGCTGTACATGCTGTCTCATATTACAGTGCAGGGTAAGGGGGAAGAGACAATAAGAGGGGTAGGAGAGTAATAATAGTTATCAGTAATAATTAATAATATTACAGAGTAGAACAGACACATACCAGACTGGGGTTCCGTGTCAGTTAATAATTTATATTATTAGCCGAGGGAAGATAGGTGTAATACCATGGAAAACTTACCGCACGAGACTCTGTAGGTACGGTGCAGTTTATGGGATCTCCCGTTGGTCTTGTAAGACAGACATAGAAGAGAATATTTAGTAAAAGGATACATTACTGAACGTTTATAAGGATTATCAGAGTGAATGGGAGTAGCCAAATGAATTTCTCTCAGACACGACTGGTACCAGATCTGAACTAATACTAACACTAGCAACATTGCGTTTGGGGGTCCTTTGGCCATAGGCGAAGACTTTAGTCTTGGTTGATGGGCTGCTGAGTGAACTTGGCCAAAGGTGGACGCACTGTCAATGATCCTGGAGAGACTCTGCGGGCTGCTCGGGGACCTTGGCCAAAGGTGGAAGCAATATCAATGTTCAAGGGAGTCTCTTGGTCTGCTGGTGGACCTGGCAAAGGTGGACTACTTGTCACTGGATCCTGGAGACTCTTCTGTTTGCAGGGAGAGTTTCTCTGCTAACAGAATAATTGTGGGTATTTTACTACTGACTTGTCTTTAGTTCCCCTTCCCTTTATATCCACCCAATGGTCTTTACTACCCTTAATCCCATGGTCTGCGCCCTTAGTGTCAGGTCCCTAAGGAACAGAGAGGACAGCGTCTGTTATTGGCTGTAAGTCATAATAAGGGACCAGAAGAGGCGATACCAGTGGGAGACAGTAGTGGGGTGGGGAACGGACATGATTAGGGAAACTGACTGATACAGATACTTACTGTAGAGACGGCCATGCTTGATTGCTCATGGCATACACATGCCCACTGTATAGAGGAATAGAAAGTGATATTATCCCCAATAAAGACGTCACATTCATTAACATAACCACCCAAGGGAATCTTCATTTCTACAGTGACCATCGCAATGTTCAAGTACCACCAAGTCTAGGCCATGTACTTACATAAAATCATAATGTTAAGGGCTCAAGGGAGGATTTAGATTTCTGGTTTCTATTGGATCTTCCCCTTCCCAGAGTTCCATGAATATGAGTGGTCGGTAGGGAACACGTACTTTGTCGTCTCAGCAGAGACACTTGACGTTCTCCAGCAGTCGGTTTCATTTTCACGAGGACCTGTCCTTTCATTTTTCTGAAGGGTCGGTGATTCCTCTTTAAATTCATCGATGCAGTTCGACTAGAGGGGAGAAAAACCAGTAACAACAATACGCAGTGGTCATGGTGTACTGGGAAGGTAACCGCAGGTGGATACTCACAGATAAAACCCAGTAGCCCCGAACTTATACTGAATGAAATGCGCACAGTGCAGAACTATAGCCAATGGCAGGGGAAGATTCATTGAAAGGTGTTAAATCTCACCTATATAACTGGCGACCACCTCCAACTTTCCCACTGTGCTTGATAGTAAGTATAAGAGGCCAGTAGACTTGTATTGTGTGTCCACAGCCTTAGTGTATACCATATTCTGCCAATTCTATGTATACAGCAGTTACAGTTTATTTCCTGTCCTGCCATCTATATAAAGTGGGGTCCAGTTCGAAAGAGGGGGGGTTACTTTTCTGCGAAGTTCGAAGCCATTTATCTATTATAGCCTGGAACGCCGTCTCCTGGGAAGATTGTTTCTTCCTAACATTCTTCCAGGTGAGGTTGAGGACATTTAGAGTGGCGCTAGTTGGGGAGGGACGATCTCTCCTTCTCCTCTGAGGCCTCATGTCGGATTTCTGGCGAGCCAATAGAACACATTAATGGCAGTGAGGGCTAGGAGGTTAGGGTTAGAATTTCTATTTTATATCTATTACGACCTCCTTTGGTTGGAGAGGTTGGCCAGGTCCTTAGAAGATTCTGTATGATTTCTTGGAGATAATCTTCTTCGTTGACTTTCTTCTCGGAAAATGAATAACACAGATCATTGTGAATAAAAAACATTCACCCATATCATGGACACTAATCAAAACTACCAGCCACATTTCTACCGTACATATGCACATATAATGGAACATATTCATTAAGGGGCAGTATTGCAAGATAACCGTGCCGTTATCACCATTAAGGAATTCTCTTCACTGCCACATGGTGATTTAGAAACAGCGCAATAATAGAATGACAAGCTCGTAAAAGCAAAAAGAGACAGCGGTATTGTATGAGCTAATATGGCCAATAAAACCATTAAATTATATTTTCTAGCCTACATCCCCTTTTAATGCAAATGTAAAAAGACAGCCAAAGGTGACCTGGTGAATATCACACAATCCAATTGAAAATCAATCAGTTCCCATTCGATACTTACTGATCTCTGAAATTTTTATTTTTCAATCCTCCTCCCAATCTCTCCATTCGCCTTGCCAGCTCTTCCATCTTCTCTGCTTGCTGGGCCAGCTTGTGCATGGGAGCTCTGAAGCCTCCATTCTCTTGTCCTCAGCACTCATCTCCCCTTCCGATACCGAGAAAATAAAATGTTTAAGAAGTGAGAAGGTGCCGTGTATACGGTCGCTTGGTTCTGTGCAGGTGGTGGAGCCGCTTTAATATGAATTATCTTCACTTCTATGGATTCCTAAGGTAAGAATTAGCAGAGACTTGGGTCAATCGGGGACAAACGCAAATGGACCAGGCACAAAGTCGTATGATTAAATATGAACCATTAAAGACGTTTTGCTCTTTAGATCCCACTGATGTACTGCAAGGTGAGGGACCACGCAAGAGGGGCGTAACTACCAGGGGAGAGACACTGCGTCCGCAAGGGGCCCATCTTCTAATTCCCTATGACGTTACAGCCCTCCCCAAGAACTGCCCTATAGGAAGTGTAGGAAGGGCACATCATAGTTTTGAGGGAAAGGACCCAGAAGAATGCTAGTTACGACCCCGGGAACCCAGCCATATAGGGTTGAATTATAAATGAGAAATGACAAGTATATTGTATATGTAAAGAGATTATTAAAATGAACACCCGTGTGATTTGTACCCATGAAATATCATTGTAAAGGAACCTTCCTCTAATAATCACGGTTCCCTATAGATAAACATTTTACTTCATCACTCAGTCACAACTAAATAACCAGAGTCGGGCCATCAACCTGTCAATTAGGGACAACTTACATTTGGATGAAGGGAGCACATTGAAAGGTCGACTCATGTTGATAGTTATCGGAAGACATCTGTGCATGGCGTTCGACTTTTATAGGACATTCATCTCCTAAATGGAATAAAGATGTTTTATTGTAAGTTTATTACAATAGGATCTTGGGATAATTTGCAGGTAAAATAACTGGATCCAATAATGGATCTCACCCAATACTCGGAGATGTGGGGAGGGATCTTGCGTCTAGAGCCCCATATAGTCTGAAGTCTCCGCTCGAATGTTAATAATGTCCATCTAAGGGAGAAGGAGAAAATGGGACATGAAATTACATTATGAGCAATGCAGTAAAATGTGTACATGGACAAAATTTACTGGTGTTTCTATGGGCAAATGGGTGTGACAATGGAAATTGTAAAGGGATGAACGAGACGACAGCGAAGGAGCCCACCAATCTACAGAATTAGAAGTGAATAGTGACCTTCATAGACTTCAGTCATTTTGCCTACCAGGAAATTTACCTTCTTTCTTCTTTTTTTGTTTAAATTCTCTTGGCAATCTGTTTAATGGAGTCATCAATGGAGTTGACTTTGGTCCAATAAGATCCTGATGGTCCCATGACCTGGAAGAAAAGGAAGGACGATGCGTGAGAATTTTATTTCTTACCATTAGATGTGCATTGGGACGAGGAGGCGGCGACTAAGACAAAAAGGGGGTTCTGGGGTACATTTTATCCCTTACCATAGCGACCACCATCTTTATGGGACTTAAACTACTTTCTCAGACACAGAAATTCCACAATGTCCAGCACAGGTTCTGTCCCTGCTGCTGGTGCTGGAGCATACTTTGGGTGGTGGCGTCGTTCTGATATTCCCTGGATCTACTGTAAATCGTTTCTCTCGCCCAGACCATGTTATCCAGAATCCCACGGGACTCGACGACACACAGAAGCGTCCAACGTCCCGGCAGTTGGGATTCCGCGCACCGTCCGGGACGGGCGTATAGTAGACCTGATTGTACGGTCGTAGACATATTTCTTAGTGTAAGGGAAAAACAACAAGCAAATAGATTAAACACATATTTATAATAGTAAATAACAACAAAATAGGCATGCAATGTGGGATAGCGGGTCAATGGAAACGGACGGTAGGTTGGATTGAGAGTGTGTCAGAGGTGTGGTACCTGTCTGTTGGTGTTAGGGGTGTGTAGTTGCCATTCATGACCATATTTAAGTAGTTGCCATGGAAAACGAAGGTAGGGGTGGGTAGTGGAGGGTTTTGGTCCAGTAGGTGTGTACCTGTCTGTGTGGTTTAGGGTAGGATGAATTTGCATTCCAGACCATAATTTAAAGTACGGTTGCCATGAAAACGGAGGTAGGTTGAGTGGGAGGGGATGTGTCAGTAGAGTAGTGTCCTGTCTGTGGTGTGGTTAGTCGTTAATGTGCATTCCAGACCATAAATTTAGTTTTGGTTACCATGGGATCCACGGAAGGTAGGTTGGATCGTGGGGGTGTGTGTCAGTAGGTGTGTTGTACTGTTGGTGAGGTGGTAGGGTGGTGTATTTGCATTCCAACCATATTTAAGTTTGGTTTACCATGGAATTGGAACCGGTAGGTTTGAGTGTGAGGTGTGTCAGTAGTGTTGTACCTGTCTGTGTAGTGTTTAGGGGGTGCGTATTTGCATTCCAGACCATATTTAAGTTGGTACCCATGAAAACGGAAGGATAGTTTGGAGTGTGAGGAGTGTTGTCAGTGGTGCACTGTCTGAGTGTGTTTAGGGTATGTATTTGCATCAACTCAAGCCGAAAACTGCATAATTTTCAAGTCGTTGCCATGGAAATGGAAGAGTAGGTTGGAGAATAGTGCCCTGAGGTGGTGTCAGTAAGGATGGACCTGTCTGTGATGGTGTAGGGGTTGTTGTATTTTCATTCCAGACCATAATTTAAGCGTTCGGATGCCATGGAAATGGAAAGGTTAGGTTGGAGAATGAGTGTTAATAGGTTGGAGTGGAGATGTCTTTGTAGTGTGACCTGTGTGTGGAGTTGGTGTTGTTATTTGGCATTCCAGTACTCTTATATGTCACTGGTAGCCGTATGGGAAATGGAGCTAGGTGTGGAGGTGAGGGTATGTGTCGTAGTGCGTGTCCTGTCCCCGTGTGATGTTTGGGGTGTGTAATTTGCATTCCATACCATAATTTAAGTACGGATGCATGCGCGAAAACATCAGAATGTACGGTTGGAGTGGAGGGTGTTGTGTCGTAGGGTGTACCTGCTGTTGTGGTGTTTAGGGTATGTATTTGCATTCCAGACCTAATTTAAGTAGTCGTGTGCGCATGAAAACGGAAGGTAGGTTGGAGGGATTGTGTGGTCTATAGTAGTGTGTACCTGCTTGTGTGGTGTGGGGTGCGTATTGCACACAGACGCATAATTTAAGTTTGGTTCCATAGGACACGTGGTACGTGTTGGCAGTGTGAGGTTTGTGTGTCAAGTAGGTGTGTAATGTCTGTGTGGTGTTAGGGGTGTGTATTTTGCATTTCCAGACCCATAATTTAACGTTTGGTTACCAATTGAATTGGACAGGTGGTGTTGAGTAGTGTGAGGTGTGTTCAGTAGTGTGTACGTGTCGTGTAGTGTTCTGAGGGTGGCGTATTTGCATTCCAGACCAAATTTAAAGTTTCGGTTAGCCATAGGAAACGGAAGGTAGGTTGGTGATGTGAGGTGTGTGTCAGTAGTGTGTGCACCTGTTCTGAGTGGTGTTTTTTAGGGTATGTCTTTGGCATTCCCAACCATAATTTAAGTACGCTAGCATTGAAGGAAGGTTAGTTGGAGTAGTTGTGAGGGTTGTCAGTTAGGTTGTCACCTGTCTGTGTGTGTTAGGGGTTGTGTATTTCGACATTCCAGACATAATTTAATACGGACTGCCATGGAAACTGGAAGGTAGGTTGGAGTTGTGAAGGTGTGTCGTCGGTGTGTACCTGCTCTGGTGGGGTTTAGGGTGTGTATTTGCATTCCAGACCATAATGTTATAGTATGGTTACCATGGAAAGGAAGTTAGGTTGGAGTGTGAGGAAGAGATGTGTCAGTAGGTGTTACCGGTGTGTTGGTGTGTTGGGTTGTGTATTTGCATTCCAGACCATAATATTAAGTACGGTTGGTGCCATGGAAATGGAGTAGGTTTGGAGTGTGCCACGGTGGCTGTCAGTAGGTGTGTGATCCTGTCGTGTGGTGTTATGGCATATGTATTTAAATGCATTCCAGACCATAATTTAAGTGAATGGTTTGCCCTGGAAATGGAATGTAGGTGGTGAGTGTGAGGGGGTGTGTCAGTAGGTTGTGTACCGGTCTGTGTGGTGTGTAGGGGTGTGTATTTGCTATCCAGGACCCATAATTTAAGTACAGGTTGCCATGGAAACGAGGTAGGTATGGAGTGTGAGGGTGGGGCGGTAGTAGTAGGTGTGGTACCTGTCTGGGTTTGTGTTAGGGGTGTGTATTTGCATGTCCAGACCATAATTTTAAGTATGGTTGCCATGGAAACGGAAGGTTGGTTTGGAGTGTGGGTAGGGGGTGGTCAGTAAGTGTGTTACCTGTCTTATGGTGTTTAGGGGTGTGTAATTTGGCATTCCAGACCATAAAGTTAGTACGGTGTGGCCATGGAAACCGAACGGTAGGTTGGATGTTAGGGAAGGGGTGTTCAGTAGGTGGGACTGTCTGTGTGGTTTGTGGTAGGCGTATGTGGTTTGCATCTCCGTACCATAATTTAAGTACGGGTGCTGAAACGGAAGGTAGTGAGGGTGAGGTGGGTGTGTCAGTAGGTGTGTACCTGTTCTGTGTGGTGTTGGGTGTTATTATTTGCATTCCAGACCATAATGTTAAGGTGGTTACCATGGAAATGGAAGGTAGGTTGAGCCTGTGAGGGTGGCTTACGCGGTGTACAGTGGTGTGTGTACCTGTCTGTGTGTTGTTAGGGGTTGTGTAACTTTGTTCATTCAACCATCAATTTTGAAGTACGGTTGCCATGGTGGAAACGAAAGGTTAGGTGGGAGGGTGAGGGTGCGTCAGTAAGTGTGGTGTACCTGTCTGGTGCTTGGTTAGTGGGTGTGTAATTTGCTTCGACCATAATTTAAGTTTGGGTTACCCATGGAAGACAGAAGGTAGGTTTGGAATGTGGAGGCGGTGTCAGTAGGTGTTGTACCTGTTATGTGGTGTTTAGTGGTGTGGTATTTGCATCCAGACCAAATTTTTAGTACGGTTACTCAATGCAAACGGAAGGTAGGTTCGGAGTGTGAGGGTTGTGTCAGTAGGTGTTGTAACGTGTCTATGGTGGTGTTAAGGTGTGTATTTGCATTCAGATCAAGTAAGGTTGTTTACCATGGAAACGGAAGAAGGTGGTGGATGTGTGAGGGCTGTGTTCGTAGGTGCGTCCTGCTGTGTGGTGATAGGGGTGTGTATTTGCATTCCAGACCATAATTTTAGAGGTTACCATGGAAACGGAAGGGTAGGGTTGGAAGTGTGAGGAGTTCTCTGTGTCAGTAGGTGTGTACCTTTACAACTGTGGTGTACTAGGAGGTGTGTATTGGCCAGACATTCCCAGACCATTAATTTAGTTCATGTGAAGAACAGTGGGAACAAAAAAGGAGGTTGGGTATGAGTGAGTTATCCAGTAGGTGGTTGTACCTGTCTGTGTGGTGTTGGGGGGTTGCTATTTGCATTCCAGACTCATAATTTAGTTGGGTTACATTGGACAACTGAAGTAGCGTTGGAGTGATGAGGCGCGTGTGCGGTTTGTCCGAGGTGTTTACCTGTCTGTGTGGTTTAGGGGTGGTATTTGCATTCCATATCATAATAAAAGTTTGGTTACCGATGGGAAACGGAAGACGGCAGGTAGTGTGAGGGTGGTGTCAGTAGTGTGGTAACCTGTCTGTGTGGTGATTAGGGGTGTTGTATTTGCATATTCCAGACCATAATGTTTAGTACGGTTACCATGGGGAAATGTGAAGGTAGGTTGGGTAGTGAGGGTGTGTCAGTAGGTGTGTCCTGGCTCCTATGTGGTTTTAGGGGTGGGGTATTTGCATGTCAAGACCATAATTTTCAAGTACGGTTTGTCCCCAATGTGGGGGGGGGGGGAGGGGTTTAATGGAAGGGTTGTGTTGGAGTGTGAGGGTTTGTTTTGTATTGTATTTGTGCTTTTCTGTGTCCCTGCAGATGTTTGAAAACTGACAGCCTCTTACAGGTTCTTCTCACCAATAGCCGGGGACGATGTCACAGGGAATGCTGGTGTTGTTAGTTTTGCACAGGATGGCATCCCTGCCTATTAAATAATGTCAACTTCAATTTAAACCCCCGACCCATAAAACCATACCAGGACAAAGTAAGCAGAATAGAACATACCCGGAGATTTGTCTTTATATTAATGCGAGAATGGCTGGGTAAATTCTGATTGGCCCCAGTGATCTAGTGAGAGGTGACGTGCCAGGAACGTTTCATAGCAGAGCGACTAGTAGCGCAATTCCCTAGTGGATTCGTTTGGCTGGTCCTTGATTTAATGAGCGGTACACATGACTGAAAACCTCTCACATTTCCATGTTTTGGGATTGGACCCATTATAGTCATACGGAGATATTGTTTTTGGGAAGAACGTGGGATCTTTCAGGGACTCATCTAGGTAATAGTTCGCCAACTCTCATATGTGTGTCGCCCATGTGTCTAGCTCCAATAAATATTCACAATAAAAAGGAAAAGTAAAGAAAAAAACAAGAGCTGAGCATGACACTTTTACTTTATCGGCAGTGAAAAAACAGGATACATGACTTGTGAGTCATCAGCTACAGCCTCTTACTAACCCCGCGTGACCTCACCTTTGTGACAGTCACCTATGTTTTATAACCCTCTAAGCAAAAAAGGGGAAAAACTGGCAGTTAAACACGGTTAAATGGGAAAGTGGTATTAGATTTGATAGATAATATGATGTTTTACTGTTAATAGGGGATCAGAGTTGCATTGTTCTATCAGAACAGTACCACAGAACCAATACCTTTTCCGTGACTGCACACATTCCCTGTCTCCACATCATAAGCCTTTCATCGAATTGCCTTGCTCCTATGGTTATACTCCTATTGTGTATCATATAGGGATGTGACAGTGACACTGGTGGGGAAGGGTTTGTTAAATATAGCAGGATTAAGGGAGAGAATGGAAGCGACAGGGTTACATTGGTCTTACAGTTCTGATAGCATTGTGAATCCTGTAAGGCGATACGGGGAAGTACCATTATAACATGGGGGTGATTTTATTAGTGGGACAACTGTCATCTTAGTGCTATTAGACTCACCAATGACTAACATCTTTCAGACTAGACTCTCCATAAGATCATCTTAGCCCATAGTCACAGTATAAGACATCTTAGCAATAGACCATCATAGACATCTTAGCTATAGACCACCATTAGATATCCTTGCCAGTAGACCAATCTAAGGCATCTTAGCCATGACATCCATAAGAATCTTAGCCATAGGACCACATTAGACATCTAGCCATACCGAGCACCATAGGACCATCTTAGCCATGACACCATTAGACATCTTTAGCCACTGACCACCATAACACGTGTGAAGAAGGAGACCGCAACCATCTGCTTATTTATGCAAAAAAACTTTATTGAAACAGACGCCATTAAAACATGGCCCCCGGGAGAGATGCCCTGACCTGTTGGACTGTGTGAAAGTCATGCACAATAAGTGGGCTACACCACGCGGCCTTAACTTTGTTGATAGCGAGAATACAATATCCATTAACAATACTAATAGTCCTACACCAATTGGTAAATGTTTTGGCAATGGTTTGTAAACTGGTTGGAAAACATTAAGTTGTAAAGTCATTGGGAAAGTGTCCTCCCCTTTAAGAGGGAAACGTTCCCAACAATATAGAGAAGTAAGACTTTTGGGATTTGTCATTGCGCAAACGAGATTGTCACAGGGTCTGTAATACTGTTGGGATCGACCCATTTCATTGATCATTATCATTTGAGCTGTTGTTTATAATATTACTTCACTCATATAAGCCTGATCTTATATGATATAGATCTAAATAGATCTATTATTCTTTCAAGATTCAAATGCACTGCATGCCAATATACATATTACTATAATTCAGGTGCTCTCAGTCACACAGCTCCCATTCGCTTATGTGTAATATGATGAGCCTCAACATTTCAAATATAATTCCCGGGCAACACGTCTGTGAAAAAACACCAATTCATCTTATTTCAACGTTTCGATGTATCGCGATGAGTCTCATCATGAACATCTGATGAAGACCTCCTGCGAGACTCTTCGAAATGTGAAATAAAGATCTTTATTATATATATATCGTTGCATATTGTGTGGTTTTAGATTTATTATGTACCAACACAGGGTTAATCTGGGGCACATCCCCCCTATAAAGGTATGGGTGTTGTGAGGTCTATGACATCATCTATGACTAAGGGGGGACGGTTCCCCAAATGGCTCAGTGATGTCTCTCTTGTGGGACTTTTTTATATGGCCATCTGTTCCAATAAAGGTTTTGGTGTATTCCGGATTGTTGTGGACGGTACTGTTCTTCACCTATATTGGACTGCGTAGGGACGAGACTGCACGAGGACTCTGCCCCCAGAGCCCCCTAACTGCTCGTACCCATACACTCCCTGTATGTGCTTCTCCCGCCTCCTTTCGGAGCGCCATCTTGCATGTATTAAATAGACGCACCATAAAGACCAAACACAAAGGGTCAAGGTATTATATGGGAAATTCCCCCTATTTATACCAGAGAGTTTACATTATTACACCGTGTACATTTGGCTGAAAAAGCCAATTAAACTGTTCTTTCTATTCTTTCTTCTTCGTTTTTTCTTCCGTACTTTTTGTGGTAGCGTATCTTCTTCTAAGGAATCCCGCGGAGAAGCTTACAGAACGTTATTGGCGGAAATTTCGCGGCACATGTTTTCCCATGACTATAATGTAGCAATCCTGCAAAGTGGATATTTCAAAAAAACAGTTTGTTACATGGTCACCAAATACAAACGGTGATTCCCCCCAATGCGCGCCCCCACAGACCAGGTACACCCACCTACTGATCTTACCTTTCCTTTCCTTGGAAGCCATATTTAAAGGTAACTAAATTAAAAACTAATTTAGATTTATCACAATAAAAGATAGTTTTATGGTTTTAAAATAGGACATATCCCCCTCAACCAGACCGTAAAGACACTACTGATCTAGCTTTCCACGTTATCAAAGTGGCAGCCATATTTCAAGGGTAAACTAAAGTCAAAAAAACCAAATTAGATTTTCCTTCAAAAATAGTATTTTTGGTTGTAACACAAAAAGAACATACCCCACTTCAACCAGACCCAGTAACACACTATACTATATACTTATCCATACAGTGGCAGACATACTTAAAATAAACTAAAGTAAACAAAAAACCTATTTAGAATTTATCCTCGAAAAAAATATTTTTACTGGTTGATAAACACAAATAAAACATACCCCTTCAACCATACCCAGGTAACGCAACATCTACTGATCTACTTATCCCATTATTGTGACAAGCCATACTTTAAAGGGTAGACTAGAAGTCAAAAAAGCACATTTTTGATATCGATCAAAAAACTTTTTTTTTAAAACCCCCAACGTGATGTTCGGTATACACAGATACGTGACGCTCATCACCTCATTACTGTAGCAGCATACTTAACGGTAAACTAAAAGTCAAAAAAACTATTTTGACCGATCATCAAAAAAGTTTTTTTTTTAACTATCAACCCACACGGTAATACACACCTACCTGATCTACTTATCCATTTACTGTGGGGCTCAATTATGTCAAATGGGGATATTAAAGTAAAAAAAAGCTCATTTATGGACCAATCATCAAAAAAAAGTTAGTATTATCCCCAACCTGATATGAATATCACACACACCAGCTGACTGCTGACCTTTAAGAGTGCATGGGACATATTTAATGGTAAGATAAGAAAAAACACAATGTCCTTTAATGACATATTAGTTTGCAGGTTTTAACTCTTGGCACAAAAAACCACAAATTCCTTCCAAAATGCAGTCTTTCAGCCCAAATTCAAAGTTTATACTTACTTGCCTTTCTAAAGTTAAAGTGTTTTACCATACAAAACGGTGCTGTTAGGGAGCAAATCACTGTGGATCATGGCCACTGGACCAATGCCCAGAAGAAATGGGCATTGGTGTTGTCCATTGAGTTAATCTTAGGATAATGTTAAAGTATAGGGACACCCTAGTTCACTATATACGTAGTATATATTAGGGCAAAGGCTATTGACGGCATCTGCGTCACGAGTTAGCTAAGTGTTACATATATTATTTTCCACAGGTAGGGCAATGGCAGCACACTACACTTGTACACACACAGCAAGCACTTGGACAATGAGGGCTAATTGGCTAAACAAATTAATTCACATTTTCGTTATCAATGCAATAGATGCAGATTCTTTCCCCAAAATCCCAGGACTGTTTTATATTGAGGTTTTATAAGGTACTTATGGGATAGTTCTAGAGAACTAAACCTAGATAGTCCGACATTCTGCATTCTACATCAGGTTATTTTACATGGAAACCTTCTATTGTACTCCATTGAAACCATTAGCGTGTACAATTCCACTGGATTTGGATACAATGGGGGGAAAACCTGTGTCATCTGGAAACATTAAAAATAAAATGTTGCTAAGAGGAGATAAATATACTCATTTGGCAGAAACATTTCCTTGCCGCTCTGTATTTTCCCTTAAATCAACCGTGAGGCATGGTCCAATTGGCTTGTCCTGTTGGCAGCAGAGTAATATTGCATTAGAAATCTGAACAGGGGTTCCATCATACATGTCTCATTCGCCTGCATTAACTATAGAAATGCCTAGCCATAATAAAACTTATTTTTGCGGAACCTTGTAAATTAAGACACGACTACAACAGCGCACCAATCGTTGCACGCAATCAGGTATCCGTCTCGGCTTTCTGTGTGTTAGCACGTGTTTGTTCTCACATTTTGCGCTGCATTTTCGCTGCTTTCCCAATGCGAAGGCATGTGCCTGATGGCCCCACAACCAGCCAAAGCTTGACAATAAAATGGAAAACAGGAGACTGAGCAATTCGTATGCGCATTGATGAGCAAGGCAGGAATGTCTTCGTTTTCCCGCAATTTCCATGTTAGCGCAAATCCTCGGGCGGCAATGCGCGTCTTGCTCTGCACTATTCGTTGGTTTTGGTAAAGGCATGCGTTCACCCATTTTTGGTGCGTTAAAGCATAAGTTTTCCATATTAAGAAAAAAGGCAAAAAACATGCGCCAAAACCACACGTGCTATACGCAAAACACGTGAGAATCGAACACGACAATCGCATGCGATAATCGCTCGCGACTTGATGTCGTTGTAGTGTGGGCCTTGGCTAAATCTAAAGGTTGAGTGTTCTTTTCTTTTTAAAAATGGACTGGCACTCACATACATGGTTATTCAATATAAGTTCTATCGTGTTAAATGGTGCTGTTTTTGCACACAATACCAGTCATAGGTATGTACCTTTCAAAATGTTAAATAAGTCTGATTTGGTTGGGGCTTATATTACCACACATTTAAAGGATAAGAACTTTATGAATCTCCTGATAGTTGTAAAGTTTGTTGTTTTTGCTATGGTTTTTGGGTTTGATTTGAAGGCCCAGGATGGGGGGAATGGTAGGATAATGGACAGGGAAGGAGGATAGGAAGGAAGGAGGGATGGGGAGGAGGGATTCGGGGATATGGAGGAGAGAGGGATAGGGGAGGGGATGAGGGGGAGGGGAGGAGGAAGGAAGGTAGGAAGGATCTGGGATCATGAAAGGATGGATTCAATGGTAGGTTGAGGATGAGGATTGGAAGACAGATCAAGGACGGGGGAGGGGGGAAGGTCAGGGGAGGATGGGTCGAGACGGACAGGTACGGTAAGGAGGATAGGCTCAGAGAAGGACAGGTCGTGGCAGGAGGCAGGATAAGGATAGGGCAGGTGAACGGGAGGAGGATTCAAGGATAGGATAAAGGATGGAAGGAGGATGGTTGGGGAGGAATGGAAGGGGGGATAGGAGGGAGAGGAAGGAGGAAGTGGAGGGGGGATTAGGATGGGGATAAGGGGATTGGATGGAGGGGAGGGGGGATGAGGATGGAGACAGGAGGAGGGGAGGGGAGAGGATAGGGGAGGATGAAGAGGAAGGATGGGGGGAGGATAAGGCAGAGGGGAGGAGGGGAGGAAGGAGGAGAGGATGTGCCATAATAAACAGAAATAGGAATCTTTTAAAAACTGTTTTTTGGCCAGAGTGGACACATGCATCATTGCCCACAGGACATAAAGGAGAAAATTTTTGCATGTGCTCACCCATTTCTCTGGGAATATGGGATTGAGAAATCATCCTTATTCTTGGATAGTTGGGCAATGCTTATTTTATGAATGGGTTGTATGTATATATTCTGTTTCAAGAAGGATCTATTTTCAGTTTATGCTTGTGGAGGCTTTTTATTCCCCACCTCTCCTTTAAGCTGCAATTACCCTTTTTACCTTTATGATGGGGAGGTAAAATAGTAGTTTGGCCTCACGTTCTTCCATCAATCAATCATTCAGGAGCTTGGCAGACACCAAATTTGATAACTGTTAAACCATGAGATAAGACTTAGTCCTTACCTCCGTTCTTCAATTTAATGTGAAAAGGGGGTGTGATTTCCACTATTCCCAGATGCCCTTATTGTGAATGTCTGATGGGAGTGGTTATTTATGACACAAAATTTTTCTCATCTTCCATTATTCTACTCTTTCACTTTACTCTTCTGGCTGGCCAATTCTACTCAGATGTTCCTGCATGGTTCTGGAAATGTAGACAGCTTGCCTGATGTCTGATCAGGCCTTGTGGTGACTTTCAATAACCAGGAATTTGTAAGTGCACAGAATGCTGATAAACTAATTCTGCATACACTAGATAGACATTTTAATATTAAACAACTCATTCGGCTCCAAACAATCTCTGTCTAAATAAACAGTTACATTCAGTAGAGTGAGGAAAATGGACAGGAGTTTTGTTCTGGTAGCAGTTCCGATGGAACTTATTGAAAATCAGCTTGCGAAACGCAGTTTGACACGCAGCAACGCACGAAGAAATCATTACTGTAAGTATAGTCCATGGACATATTACACATTATCAAATTCGGCATGGTAATTGAGAGAACAAACAAGTCTACCAAGTTTTGTTATAAGGAATTAACCTAATGCTGCCCATACAGAACCTGACTTACTTTGAAACATTCAAGCTAAAAACTGTCCGACGAGTCATTTGTTTGCATTGTGCCCAATGGTAAAACATAATTGAATGGTCCATTCCTGGGAACAAAGGAACGAGTACATCCTTCAGAACAGCCTGCCTGGTATTAATTAAATATTCAGCAAATCATTGACGATCCGTTCTATAATGAATAAAACCTCACTGTTGCATTGTTAATTATCCTTCCTATTAGATGTTACACTTGCAGGTCCATATTACTTGTTTGTGATCAGTGGACCTTCTTTTAAGGTGTTCGCAACTACACCAGGCTTCTATCCATCCATAATTGCTAGGTCCAGACAAGAAGGAGTCAATGGTATGTGCTAAAAAGATAATGGTTTGATAAAACTTAAGCTCGTATGCTTATTTATGGTGTTTGTGTTTCATGAGGTCCGGGGGCTTTGTTGATAAAATTCTGTCTACAGACAATTTAGTGTTACATAGTCTTAAGTACAGGTTTATGTATTAAGAACTGGTATCGATTAGCACATTTTTTATTTTATGTTAACCTTTGCTGGGGGTTGGTCATAAGTGTTGGTACAGGCATCAGCTTAAAAGTTGTTAGTACTGTATAGTTAGGTAAGTAACCAAGGTACCATTATTCACCTGATCGATTGTTCGGACAATCTGGTAAGTATTTTCAATGCAACAACATTTTTGTTGATTTCTGTTGTTAGAATGCCATTCACATGGTTGTCAATAAGCCACAGATAAGGAATCAGTTTCTCTCCAAGCTGTTCGATGATGATTACAGAGTTAGCGTGTATAAGCTAGCCCCCCCCCCCCTGTCACTAGGACGCTGTGGGCCCACTCTGACAACCTCCATACCCCCCCCAAAAAAAAAACCTCGTGGAGGACAACACGTTTTTCAGGCAGAGTGAGAACTTGCTTGAAAAGCTGTGTTCTCACATAGTGGGGAAGGGCTGAGATTCCCTTACCTTCTCTGCAGCTGCAGGGTCCTTCCACCAGCAGAGAGGAGGAGGGACTTCGTCTCCTCAAAACTCCGACGGGAGTTGAGCTTGTACGCGGCGGCACGTGGGGAAGCACTCTAGGAAGTACCTGTAGCCTTCCCACCATTAACTTTCTGGTCACGTATTCTTTAATCTTTGGCTGTGGAGCACGTAGAGAGGTGTTGATGGTTAAAGGTGGGAACGTTCATTCATCATGTTGGCGCGTTCCTTTCATTCACGCAGTGACTCTTCTGCTTTCTATGCGGGTTTTCGGAAGCTTTGACATGGGATGAATCTGTGAGAATACCTAAGTTACCAGCCCTTACATTAGCTAAAGTAATTTATTATAGGTTGACGCGACGGCTCCTTAGTAATGGATTGCCTTAGGGTCAACCAAGCAGCTAGGCCAAAAACATGGCAATGAACTGTGATTAACCGAATCAGACTAATGTTAGCAAACTCCAGGAGGTTGTGCCGTGATGTAGCAGTTCATCACGCAATGACTCTGTACGAGCGAAACATCAATTCAATATAACAGATTTACCCAACGTAGTGAAAAAAGGGCCAAACTACTTTAAGTTGTTTAACGGTTTACAATGAGTGCCAAGACACTTAATTTACACAAATGGGGTCAAGGTTGTATATGGAATTTTAGTTCGGTGTATAGGGTTGGTGATAGCGTTTAGTGTAAACAGCAAAATATACATATGGACACTGTTTGACCTGAAGAGTAGGCAATTTGACATTTTTTGGTCTATTTACTTTAAAAACACAGAAAGAAAATCCCCTGAATCCTTGCCAATCTCATTATAAACAGCTTAGAACAGTCACTGAAGTTCACCAATAGAAACCTGAAATGTTATTTTCGTGTAATCCCAAAATGACCGAGGGGAGAGGGGTGGTAATGGGGAGCGAGGAACATTCTAAGAAAATGAAATGAAACAGGAAGCCAAGACATTCAGCAGGCAAAATAACTGAAAATAGGTTCGAATTTCTCTCTTTTTATATTAAACTCTTTGCCATCTTTTTAAAAGGGGAAGTTTTAAAATGATCATTATTATTATTTATCTTATTCAACACACTATTCTGCTAGTCTTCATTATTGAAAAATTTCAATGGATATCACCCTTACACATGAGCTTGCGGTGGTCAGTTAGTGGAGGTGTCATTCAGGATCAAGCTATGATTTTTTCTTTCCAGGATGCAGTATTTCTGTTCCTAAAGTCTAGGCCACATTATCGCATTTTTTTTGTGGGGGGGGGGGTGTTGGTTGATTGCGCATGCAATTTTTCTAACATGGCAAGCGCGGCAAGCATTGCGATTTCGATGCAGTTTGCGATCGCATGCGATCACCATTTTAATGCACAACTCGCAATAGCGATTTCTATTTAAATGAAGAAATCACATGCGCACGGGGCATTGCCCTACAGGTAAATTCTCGTTGAGGTGGTGTGGATGGCGAAACTGCTAGGGAAGCTTTCCAGTGACGTGTGAGTACCATTATAACAGCGCTTATAAGGGGCATGCAAACGTAAATCGTAGTTACTTCGGCATCAGCGCCCATGCTTGTTGAGTCAGACATCGCACATTTTGTTCGTGCGTTGTTCCACCTGTCTCGTCACGTTGCTGCACAACACTCCGCATAGTTTCATGCAACGGCATGTCGCTTTGGCAATTGCATGAAGTTTTGGTTGCATCGCCACGCCACACCTCGAGAGCTCTATACAGCGCCATCAGCGGTATGTGACTGATTTGGTTTGCGTTTAATCCAAATCACTGTGGTTTCTTTCTTATGCTGGCACCCTTAGGGCTAGTCCCCCCCCCCCCTTGCTGCCTCTCTTTGTTCTGTCGTTCAGATACCGCAGTGGTGGGTTACTCGATGCATGCGGCATTTCTAGTTTCTTATTGAGACACGCTGTGCCCCCTCCAACGAAAAAAAATACACAACACCTTCAAACAAGTCACTGTGTTGTATTTAGGCTGGGAAGGGGATTATTGATGTAGGGATTTTTAAGGTTGTATTCATTCCTCTACAAAAGCGTCAGCACACTCAACGTGTGAGTGACCGACAAACCGAGGGCGTCCGTCTCATAGAGATTCTAAAGACAACGTCTGTATACCATTTAAAATCGAAAAGCACCTGTGGCAAGGAGAGATAGGATTGATTATTTCACCTCCCAATTAGTGTTTCGTGAGGCAGCTACGCAATACGTTTTCATGTGCCAGGTTATGGCCCTGGGCCTCTATTATACAGATAGTGCTGAGTATTTCACGGAAAGACTGGCGAAGAAAGAAGCAGTTTTCTTCATCCTGCCTTATATAGCTAAAATATGGGCAGGTAAAAAGCACCAATCTACCGCCCTTGCCTCAGGTACTTTTTATTTGATGTTCTTTAAAAATGTTATACGCACTAAGTGTTCCCTTTAAGCATTAGAATATATAGAGGGCCACTACAAATGGTGAATATTCAAAATTTATTGTGAAAAAAACAACGCATTTCGGGACCGAAACACTCGTCGTTGTTTTTCACAATTACAATTTTGGGTCCCCCTATATATTCTAGTGCATCAGACAAAAAAAAATAAAAATATGTAGTCGGATATATTTTTTTAACTACAAGCATGATTATATTCACATATATACAATAAGCCAATAGTGTCAGAAAATACGAAAAGTAATGAACCCCACCGCACATGATATATTAGATATCGCTGTTTCTTTCCTTCGTTGCAGACCAGTTGTTATAGAGGATTTGTGTCCCCCACCCTTTTTCTTCTGTCAATCAATAATTTTGTGCAACAGACGTAGAGGTGAACCTATTGAAGAAAACGTTATATGGCTTTATATCCGGACAAGGGTTCTGCTCTTGTAGGGTTAGACCCCTTACGGGCTGTGCCCCAGCGTTCTTTACTGACATAGCAAGCTACATGTCAAATTACTACTACCCTAGAACAAAAAACTTACTGTTGGTTCCAGACTGGTGTTGAATATTGTGCCTCTAATACTAGCCTGCTGCTATAGCACAGTACCACATTGATTTTCAAGTACTAGCCATGTGTTGAATTCTTCTAAATATAGTAAGATTAGTAAACCGCGGTACTTACATGTTACCAAATGCTTCATTCTTTTTTGCTTTAATGCCCCAACCCAAATATGTCCAGCGGTTTGTACATCGCCATGTTATTCTAAACATAGCCAAACATGTAAACCTGCAATTAGTGCCGTTTGGACTACAGGAAATAGGCAGAATAAATGCAGATGATTTTCTTCATTGGAAGCCCAATCAAATCTACTCCAAAAGAGAATTCCATCGTTCACTGTCAGAAATGCTTCACACGCAATAGGAAAAGTCTTCTTTCTTCCAATTCTGTGTTATACCCACGACCTTAGACGCAATTGCAACATAATGAAAGTGTATTTTTCATCCCTTAAATCCACATTGCTGAGCCAGTGCAATGTATGTAACAGTGCCTAAATGAATATATAATAGCCTTATTTTAATTATATTGGCAACAGAAGGCCACCAAGCACACAATAATTGCAAGGAAGATTTAATAAATAATTAATAATTATACCCCAGACAGAAGTTAATAACAACCAAAGACCTTACACAGTACAAGGGTGGTCCCCCCAATGCAATATTTCAGGCTAGAGGGGCTGATTCTTTGCGTGAACATAAGTGTTATTATCGAATCCACCCCTGTAAATATGTCATACGCCTATTTCAACTGCATAATTTTGAGAGTAATGACATAGTTATAAAGGCCATTTAGTAACTTATGAATAATTATCCACCTGTACTCAACCTATTGAGTTAGTACTTGTACAATGACCATTTCATATGTGCTAAGAGAAGCTAAAATGATCAAATGTCTTGAATTATTCCAATTCAGGGAAAATTGGTATTTTATAAATACCCAGGAACCTGTAACCTGTATTAGATTTTCGGTATATTAGACCTCAGTTGTAAAACTCATGGCTAATTCCCCATAATAATTTCGTTTGATAAAATTAAACTATTGTTCCATGGGGCATTAGTGTCTTCAAACATTCACCTGAATAACCGAGGAAGAAAGGTGTAGGTCTTAACTTATAAAGTAGTTCTAAAATGAAAACTGAGAATTAAATCTTTCTTGGAAGGTAAAGCCAGTCCACCAGTAATTATCTTTGAACTTGGAAAAAAGGGATTGGTGTTGAAGACTCTCTGGCATGTTTCAAGTTTGCAACACTGAACTGAACACGGTAGATGAGCATAAGAAAAAGGATAGCTCGTTGTATTTTTACATAATGGAGTGAGATATGTTGCCAGAAATCAGATCCAGGTTGCTATGGGCTGATATGCGCCCAGACTCTTAATAGTATTCAGTGTAAAATATCTTCCCACACCTGAATGCATTACTAAAGTAGCAAGAGCTTTGCGAGGAGGGTTTCATTAACTATGTGTAATATCAACCTGTTTAAAATATTCTATGGGTTTCGTAACTGCAACCTGTTGCTGAGGACAATTCATGTGAGGTTGGAAATTTTTTAGGTTAACCCACAGCAAGAGCAAGACATAGTTTAGACAGTTGTGTTTTATAGTGTCTTGTTCTAGAACAAGCACACAAAGATTGGCAGGTTTTAGGATGGATCAAATAGACTTTTGGAGGAAAAAAAAATTGTGAGCCATTCAACAGAATTCTGTTTTTAGGGCTGCTAAAGGACATGAACCATGTTACTATTTTTTAAAGGAAAGGTCTCAGCAAAAAAGAGGAGTATTTTTCTTCATTCAATACTAACTTAATCTGCACATCTAGAGAGTTCTCTGTGGTAAGCAGAAGAGAACTACAATGGCAGTCACTACCAACCACGCGGTTAGCATAGCAATGATAGAAATCATTGAATTATTTAACAAAATGAAGACAATATTCTAGAATACATACAATGTGTAATATAGATAAATAATAATCATTTTTGCATTGAACGCCCCTTCTTTTTGTTCACTTCTTTCAAATAGAAACTCTTTTCATTTTTTTTCTCCTAGGGGGAAAAGTGGTTGCAAAAAGCATAATTCTTTGCCAAAATTCCAAATGGTATATTGGTGCAGGATAAATAGGGATAATGCCCTATTGTTGGGTTATAATCTTGACCCAAACCCGTGTGAAATTCTCGGGTCAGATATCAGCATCTTCTACATTGTTCAGGAACATCCTATTCTTGCAGGGACTGTAATAATATGGAAAACTGGGTATTGTGTTCAGGTTATGATGACAATTTGCAGCTAGTTGGGATTTGGATTATTGTGTTATTAAAAGTTTAGAATGCAGAGAACGGAATTTCAGCAATGTTTTACTCAGTTACTATATAAACTTGGTCTGGCAGAAAGAGTTTAACAAAGTATCATGTTGATAAGCATTCACGGGAATAGACAATGGCGGGATTACAGTATGCAGCGTAAGTTTAATAATAAGTACTACAGTATGAAGGAAGAATAAAAATGCCCTGCTGTCGTAGTTATATAGGGAGTAAAGAAAGAAGTCTTTATGATTGGAGATGAGACTTATACTAATCAGATCTATTGCAAGTTAATATTTGCTTGTGATTTGTGACTATTTTTATAGTGTATGTAAATCCTTAATGTTAGAATACATAAGAAAGTTGCATTTGTGTCCGTTTCAATATACATTTACCTCTTTAAATAACCCCCTGCAAAATCTTTGGCTTAAAGAAACCATGAATTAATGTACAAGAAATTAAACCTTTTTAGGACTCAGAGCCCACACTGACTGCATTTCTGGCTGCCAACTGCGCTAGGCCAGCAACTGCTGCGATTTGTAGGGCTAGGGCCCACTGCCTGAATGTGTTAGGGCTAGGCCTACACTGACTGCGTGTAGTTTGGCATAGGGCCACACTGCCGTCATTTTTATCGGCGGCTAGGTCACACGTGTTAGGGCTGAAACTGCACTGCTTTTAGGGCTATCCACACTGCGCGTTTTGAGGGCTAGGCCAAACTGCTGCGTTTTAGGTAGGCCACCAATGCTGCGATTTCTAGGCTAGGCCACACTGCTTGCGTTTTTAGGGCTAGGCCACACTGCATATGGTAGACCGTGTTTAGGGCTAGGCCACACTGCTGGTTTTAGGGCTAGGCCCACATGCCTGCGTGCTTTAGTGTGCTAGGACAACCTGCCCAGTTTCTAGGGCTAGGCCCATGCCTGAAGTTTTTTCAGGGCTAGGCACACACTGCTGCGGTTTAGGCTAGGCCCAACTGTGCTGCGTTATGGCTCCACGAGCGTTTAGGTAGCCACACTGCTGCGTTTTAGGGCTAGGGCCACACTGCTGCGTTTTAGGGATGAGGCCACACTGCAGGCATATTTATGGCTAGGCCAAATGCTGCCGTTTTAGGGCTAGGCCACATGCTGGTTTTAGGCTATGGCCACCCTGCTGCGTTTTGGGCTAGGCCAACACTGCTGGCCGTGTTAGGCGCATAGGAACACCACTGCTGCGTTTTAGGGGCTTAGGCCACACCACTGCTGCTTTTTTAGGGTAGGCCACACTGTGCGTTTAGGGCATAGGCACAAATGCTGCGGTTTTTGTGAGTTTGTGCGCTATGCGTTTTCCCCCCCAAATAGTGAACACGTGGCCGCAAGGCAATGCAACCGAAAACGTTGGGCGTTTTGGGTTGTGTGTGTGAGATTGCGCTTTTGCGTTCCGCATTTTAAAGCGCAACTGCATTCGTTTTCTTACAATACTTGTGGGAAAAAAAACGTGGTGTGCGTGACAGTGTGGCCGTGCTCTTACTTGGATTTTCCCCTCCTTTCACCTAAGGGATGAGTAAAGGCTGAAAATGGACATTGTCCAATGTTTAACTGAAGGAAATGAAGTATGTCATTAATATAGAGAAGCCCAGTCATTTCGTCATGAAATTGGTTTGGCAACAAAAAGTTTGTTGGAACTTTAGAAAAACGCTGACGCTTACTAAAATACAAAACCTGTGAGTTGCTAATATCTGCTCGAGCTCGGTCTGAAAGCTGTAGGTCACAAAGTAGTCACCTTGTCGTTTCCACCAGCAATGAGAATATGGCTGACCGAGATGAACCAATACCTGCAGTGATAACATGAGGAGTCTTGAGGTCGGGGTACACCCAGAGAATTTCTTTGTCCTGAGAGCGTTCGCTACTAGTGAGCATTCTGGTGGGACAAATTTGGACTGACAATTTGCGCGGACCAATGTGCATTCCACGAAACCCAGGGATTTACAAACAGGCCCGATCCGCCATTCCTCCAATGCCGGACGAACAAGCTTGGCGCCGCACCCCACAGTCAGACATTCCCAACCAACCGTACACGTCCAATTGGTCGGTCAGTTGCTGGAAATATCTGATGGTGGGTGTAACCGCCGTACAAGATCTTTAGTGCGCAGTCTTTTGTCTTTGAAGCTGCCAAGATAAAGCCCTTGGGAAAGGCAGGTTGTGTAGCAAACGGAGTGTGTTTATGAAGAAGGTGAGTAAGAGTGGTGCAGTGTTGGTGTATGCAAGTATATTAATGTAATGTAACATAATGATTATTACAATGCAGAGGACCATTTTGTGGCGGGCGGGAAACAAAGGCAAGCGCCACTGTGCTCAAGAATCATCTGGCACTCCCTCCTCCATCTCAGCAAAGAGCGAGGAACAGTGTCAGCCAACCAAGCCTCAGCCAACCACGCCTCAGCAACCAGATCATTCCCTAGGCACAGCGAGGGTAGACAGGACATATGTGTGTATGTGGTTGCTTGCATGTATGTGAAAAATGACAGGTATTAATACATATACTAGGTTGGATCAGGAACTCTTTCCGATGCCATTGGACTTTAGGAAGACAATTTCCCACTTTACTTTGGTAGGATTTTTTGCCTCCTCTGGATCGACTGTCGGTGGCTGTGTGTGTGTCTGTGATGTGTTTGCAGTGTATGTCTCCTATAGATGTGATAGGATGCATGGTGGCTTACCTGCCAGTAACATATGGAATGTCATAGAATTAATGTAAGAGCACCCGTGAATTGTCTAGTATCTATAAATAACTGTGTTAGGTAATCTCTAGGTGAGAAAAGGATCTTGGAGTGGTGGAGATCAACAAACTTAAATGTAGCAAGCCGTGCAGGTGGCAACAGCTAGAACACAAACAGAATGTCACTGAATAAAGAGAGGGATGCGATCCTTCGCTTTGCTGCTACTCCTTATATTTCCTTCTCTAGCCGCTCTCCATATTTTTTGCCCCGTACCCTCGCTCACACAGAAACCAAGCTCCTGACAGACCTCCCACTTGGACTGTCCTTCGCTTTAAACCTTCTCTCTCGGTTACCTCCCACTCCTTGGAATTCTATTCCCTCTCTTTGTCAGACAGAAACCTCAATTAGGCAGGTTTAAATCTACCCTTAATCCTCCCTATCTGGTAACAGCCCACAGTCAGATGGTATCTATATATCATATATGATAAATCTACCCTTACATCCTACCTATCTGGTAACCAGCACAGATATGGTATCTATATATTATATATGATAATCTACCCTACCCTACTCCTTATCCTCCCTATCTGGTAACCAGCACGTATATGGTATCTATATATCTATATATGATAAATCTACCCTTACATCCTACCTATCTGGTAACCAGCACAGTATATGGTATCTTATATCTATATATGATAAATCTACCCTACACATCACCTATCTGGTAACCAGCCACAGTATATGGTATCTATATATCTATATATGTAAATCTACCTTAAATACCTACCTATCTGGTAACCAGCACCGTATATGGTATCTATATATCTATATATGATAAATCTACCCTTACATCCTACCTATCTGGTAACGAACAGTATATGTATCTAATACTATATATGATAATCTACCCTTACACCTACCTATCGGTAACCAGCACAGTATGGTATCTATATGATCTATATATGATAAATCTACCCTACATCCTACCTATCTGGTAACCAGCACAGTATATGATATCTATATATCTATATATGATAAATCTACCACCTCTACCTATCTGGTAACCAGCACAGTATATGGTATCTATATATCATATATGATAAATCTACCCTTACATCCTACCTATCTGGTAACCAGCACAGTTAAAAGATATCTATATATCTATATATGATAAATCTACCCTTACATACCTACACTATCTGGTAACCAGACCAGTATATGATCTATATATCTATATATGATAAATCCCTTACATCCTACCTATCTGGTAACCAGCACAGTAATGGTATCTATATATCTATATATGATAAATCTACCCTTACATCCTACCTATCTGGAACAGCACAGTATATGTATCTATATATTCTATATATGATAAATCTAACCTTACATCCTACTATCTGGTAACCACAACATATATGGTATCATATATCATATATATGAAAATCACCCTTACATCCTACCTATCTGGTAACCAGCACCAGTATATGATATCTATATATCTATATATGATAAATCTACCCTTACATCCTACCTATCTGGTAACAGCACAGTATATGATATCTATATATCTATATGATAAATCTACCCTTATCATCCTACCTATCTGGTAACCAGCACAGTATATGATATCTATAATCTATATATGATAAATCTACCCTACATCCTACTATCTGGTAAACCAGCACAGTATATGATATCTATATATCTATATATGATAAATCTACCCTTACATCCTACCTATCTGGTAACCAGCACAGTATATGATATCTATATATCATATGATAAATCTAACCCTACATCCTACCATCTGGTAACCAGCACAGTATATTGATATCTATATATCTTATATGATAAATCTACCCTTACATCCTACCTATCTGGTAACCAGCACAGTATATGATATCTATATATCTTATATGATAAATCTACCTTACATCCTACCTATCTGGTAACCAGCACAGTATATGATATCTATATTCTATATATGATAAATCTACCCTTACATCCTACCTATCTGGTAAAACCAAGACAGTATATGGTATCTATATATCTATATATGATAAATCTACCCTTACATCCTACCTATTGGTAACCCGCCACAGTATATGGTATCTATATATCTTATATGATAAATCTACCCTTACATCCTACCTATCTGGTAACCCAACAGTATATGATATCTATAGTATGATAAATCTCACCCTTACATCCTACCTATCTGGTAACCAGCACAGTATATGATATCTATATATCTATATATGATAATCTACCCTTACATCCTAGCCTATCTGGTAACCAGCACAGTATATGGTATCTATAATCTATATATGTAAATACTACCCTTACATCCTACCTATCTCGGTAACCAGCACAGTATATGGTATCTATATATCATATATGATAAATCTCCTTACATCCTACCGATGTTATCCTACCTATCTGGTAACCAGCACAGTATATGGTATCTATATATCTGTATATGATAAATCTACCCTTACATCCTACCTATCTGGTAACCAGACATAATGGTATCTATATATCTATATATGATAAATCTACCCTACATCACACCTATCTGGTAACCAGCACAGTATATGGTATCTATATATCTATATATTAAATCTACCTTAATCTACCTATCTGGTAACCAGCACGTATATGGTATCTATATATCTATTATATGATAAATCTACCCTTACATCCTACCTATCTGGTAACACAGTATATGATATCTATATACTATATATGATAAATCTACCCTTACACCCTACCTATCTGGTAACCAGCACAGTATGGTATCTATATTCTATATATGATAAATCTACCCTACATCCTACCTATCTGGTAACCGCACAGTATATGGTATCTATATATCTATATTATGATAAATCTACCACCTCTACCTATCTGGGAACCAGCAAGTATATGGTATCTATATATCATATATGATAAATCTACCCTTACATCCTACCTATCTGGTAACCAGCACAGTTAAAGTATCTATAATCTATATATGATAAATCTACCCTTACATCCTACTATCTGGTAACCAGACCAGTATATGATATCTATATATATATATGATAAATCCCTTACTATCCTACCATCTGGTAACCAGGCAAGTAATGGTTTCTATTTATCTATATATGATAAAATCTATCCTTACATCCTACCTATCCGGTAACCAGCACAGTATATCGTATCTATATATCTATATATGATAAATCTACCCTTACATCCTACCTATCTGGTAACCAGCACACTATATGATTGTTTTATTTGCATACGTCTCACTCCAGCACATATACCCATTCCATTGTATCTGTGTGTTACCCACCTAACTAGATTGTAAGCTCTACAGGGCAGGGACCTCATTACCTCTTGTGGTAAAGCCCTAGCACTTCCATTTATATAAGTTATATATTTATGTACTGAACTATCTGTGTATTTGTTCCCCTTGTATGTCTTTATTGTATTTCATTACTGTAAAGCGCTGCATCCCCAAGTGGCACTTTATAAATAAACTATATATACATACATACTTACATACATACATACATACATACTACATACATACTACATACATACAATACAATGCAATGTCTACTGAATGAAACCCATATAAGGCAATATATATGGCACCGTGTGGTTCACCCGATAAATCTACCCTTACATCCTACCTATCTGGTAACCAGCACAGTATTTGATTGTTTTATTTGCACTGCATACGTCTCACTTCATTGTATCTGTGTGTTACCCACCTAACTAGATTGTAAGCTCTACTGGTCAGGGACCGCATTACCTCTTGTGGCAAAGCTCTAGTACTTCTATTTATATAAGTTATATACTTATGTACTGAACTATCTATGTATTTATCCCCCTTGTATGAATTTATTGTATTTTAATACTGTACAGCGCTGCGTCTCCAAGTGGCGCTATATAAATAAACTTACATAGCGGCTCTGGGTCAATCACCCTGAAAGAAGGTTGCAGGTTACTGGTATTGATACATAAAGTGTATCTGGGGATATTTCCGATTGCCACTTGTCAGGAAGGAATTTTTTCCCATTCATAATGTTTTTTTTTGCCTTTCCTTGGAAATGTGGGTATTGCCAATTAGGTTGGACTAAATGGATGCATGTCTTTATTTAACCTCAAATACTACAGTATATTAAACTCATCCTGAATTAAATTTGAATGTTGCGTTTGCTAATAAATTTTATATTTTAATGCACGATTACATTTTTAAAAATGCCATTAGAAAAATCTTAGATATTGTAACTGGTCTTCTTTAGACTATTTTTGAGTATTTGAGCCATCAATAACAATCACATATCCTCATAAGGACTCAAAATGACTAGAAACAAAGAACTTCTAAATCTCCTCAGCCAATGATTGTTTGGAAATGATTCCAAGCAAGAAATTGCAGAGAAACTAAAGTCTCGTACCACTCTGTGTATTACTTGTTTTAAACACCATAGAAAGAGGAGTGGGAGGCCCAGGCACACAGCTGAGCGAAATATTATATATATTAGAGTTTTATTATGACAAACAGATGTCCTCTAGAAGCTTTTCTTGATAGTACCCACAAAACAATATTTTCATCATCAAAGGGGCGACTCGATAATGATGACCAAATTTTTGGTCCGTAATCTTTTGCCCATTTTTTCCAGAGTTAAATAGGCTCAATATTTCTCTTTATTACTGATTGGCACACAATAATATCATTTTTACCCATTAACGTGAAAGGTTGTATATTGTATCTCATATTTTAGTATTTTTCTAATGAAGTACAGTAGAACTGAAGTTGACTCTGAACATATTTGCTGAATGAAAGAATGAAAGTCATTGCTGCTAACTGTTTTTTTTCCCTGTGTGTTTAACAAATACATTGATATTAATGAGCCTGCCTGTAGGATGACTAATTGTAGATTTAGCAATAAGACTTAAATAATAAAAACTATAATTAGGTCAACTGTCAGCTGGGTCATTACACAGGTACACGAGAGATACATTCTATGCATTTTGCCTGTTTATTTATAGGCAACTAATGGAATGTTTGTTTACACAGGAATTTGGGGTATTTCTTTTTATAAAATTCGGGTTTTTATAAGACAGGATTTCTCTCAGTTTTTTTCACATTCCAAATTTATGGAAGAGTACTTAAAATAATAAACAAGGCAGTTCTAACTGATAAGCACCATAAAGGCTTCTCTTGGGGCTTCATAGGTAAGTCCTTTTTACCTGCACTGGACACACAAACTTAAAAATCCTTAAATAAATGCAGTAATGCACTGCTCAACCATAACATTGCAGACAAACCAACTACCGTATCTCCACCACGAAGTCTATAGGTTCGTACGCACGTGCGATCGCGAGTCCCGACCCGTGATGCATGTGTACGAACTAACGTTTCAGCCAATAATCAGCACGTGTGTAGGTCCTTTATCGGCACGACCGACCTGACGGATCTCCGAAGGACCAATAAAGTGCCTACACACGGGCCGATTATCGGCATCCCTTATCTCCCATGTACAATGCACCACAGACACAGTGTAATGTATGAGTTCAACCACCAGTATTCCTGCAGTAATGCACAGTGAAGCTTTTTTATTCTTATATTTTTATGTATTTTATGCAGTTTGCTTTTAATGCATAATGTTTTAGAAATAAAAAATTATGGGTATGTGGGAGAATCAGTTCTAAGCCTAAAGGGAAACTGCAAGAATGGTAGACAATCAGCCATGCAGCTTATAGCTTACTGATTATAACCAAAACGTAACCGAAGATATGACAAAGCTTTAGCATTTAAAAAAATGTGCACCCTCGCCCCACTGGAAGAGCCCCACGCTCATATTCATTATGGGGGTTAAGGGGATTATGTGGGCTGGTCCAGGCATGTGTCAGCTCTCAGCCTATTCAATGTGGTCACATGCAGAATTTTTTATAGGGTCACTATACTCACTTTAACAACTTTACATTATCTGAAACTACAATTTGAGAGAAGTAAAATGCTGGTACTCCTATATTTATCTGTGCTTGCTTTGTCATTAAACTATTGATGTTTAGTTAGTGCTCCTAATTACCCCTACCCTCTCTTACTCACTGCCTTCCTGTAGTGTCTGCGATACTTATAAGTTCTGCACAGCCTCACCATGGACACTGCTATGTTTGCAAAACTCCCCCTCCCTCCCCGTCTTTTATTTTCTCTGCTGATTCTCTTAAATGTTGCAGATTGTGCTGGCAGGCAGCCAAAGATCCTAGTAAGAGGTCAGGGATGGGGCACATATTATAATTTCTGCTTCTGGAGTGACAGGTCTTTCACTGTAAATGCTGTGATTTCAATGATTTCTCAGGATCTACAGCTCAGATTTAAAATCCAAAAAAAGTTTTGAAGCAGTGGGACCCTACTGTATTTAAAGGTATCATTTTTAAAAATGTAATTTTATAGTGTATAGATAGCCTTTAAATACGTGGAAAAATAAACATCAATCCGGAAATCTTAATGACTGTCTTACCCCCAGATCCAGTTTAAATTTACACTTTAGATAATTTAATAATGTCCTTTAATAATGTATGATTTTTATCAGTATATTCTGGCCATGATTCCTAGTGGCCTATTTCTGATAATCTAATGTCTACCAGTTTAATCCACATCCAGGTATTTCCACAAACTGTTACTGGTTTATTATGTAACAAAGAGTAAGAAAATTTTTTTATGGGTTGGATCTTACAAGTTACTGTTAAGTCATTGAATTAATTTTGGGGTTACAAGGTACCAAGAGAGAAACTCCCTGGTAAGTCTGAATCATTCTTCTCCAATGTCTGCCTGTGTCTCTGCATTCCACATTATCATTATATGAGCAAGTCCATAACTATGTAGTGCACTGCAGAAGGCACAAGGGTGTAATTAATTCAATCCCTATAGAGTTAACTTTGTTGTTACTGGAAAGTCTCTTGCTGTGTAGTGTAGGTTATGTATAAATGCATGACTGATGTTTAAATGGGACATATCCATTATACACTAATGGGAATTGGTGCTTCAGACTTTTTTGGGGTGTAAATGGGATCTGTGATACATTGCCCTGCCCTGGGGTACTCCTAGTAAACTACTAACCAATAATTAGACCATGTTTACTACTTGTAGAAGTCTTGTATATTTTGGATTGGTAAAGCTCAGTTCAGACTGCTTGTTCGGGCTCTCAATTCTGCAATCATTGTACTATAGAACTTTCCTTTCAGTGCAACACTATTGGTGGGTGAGCATGATGAACTCGACATTACCACATCTGCTGGAAGACAGTTCAACATTTTTACGAATGTCTCTATGAAGAAAACTTCCCTAAGATGAAACGTTGAAACTTTTTTCTTCTAATCTTAAAAGGTGTCAACATGTCTTTAGAAATTATCTAACTGTGAATAATGTACCAGACAGTTTATTTTATGGCCCATTAATGTATTTTTACATTACAACCCTAAGTTGCTTAATTTAGCCCCATTGTCAAGCCCTTCCATTCCCCATATTAATTTACCGTAGTTGCCCTTTTCTAAACTCTTCCAGTGCCACAATGCCCATTTTACATACAGGATTTCAAAACTGCACAGAATATTCCAAATGTGTCCATATTAGTGCTTTGTAAAGAGAGAAATATATTTTTCTACCTTGAATCTATTCCTCGCTTTATACAATATCTTGCTAGTTCTAGCCATTGCTGTCTGGCACTTTTTGCTACAGCAAACTCTGTCACCTACTAGAACCCCCAAATCTTTTTCCAACAGAGATTCACTAAGCACAGAGTTAGTTTAACTAAACTTTTAAAAAAAATGTTATTCCTAATGTGAAAGCTTTCTCCCCAGAACACCTATACCTTGTAAGATTCTTCTGTAATAAGTTGCATTTAGTACATGTAAGTAATATTCAGTAAATAAGAAGGCCATGCCCTTGACCCCAGTATTCACTATTTCTATGCACTATGAGTGTCTCCACACCAAGTCCCTAATAATACTTCAAAAGCTGCTTGTTACCATGTTGTTTCATCTGTGTTAAGTGAATCCCTGTTGGAAAGGGATCTTGGAGTTTTGGTGGATAACAAACTTAAAGGTAGCAAGCAGTGCCAGGCGGCAACAGCCAGAGCCAGCATGGTATTGTCTTGTATAAAGAGAGGTATGGATTCAAGGGAGGAAAATGTTATTCTCCCTCTTTACAAAGCATTGGTAAGGCCTCATTTGGAATATGCTTAGGGGTGCGTATTTGCATTCCAGACCATAATTTAAGTTTGGTGTACATGCGAAACGGAGGTAGGTTTGGAGTTGTGAGGGTGTGTCAGTAGGGTGTGTACCATGTCTGTGTGTGGTAGGGGTGGTATTTGCAATTCAGGACAATAATTTAGGTGTTGACCATGGAAATGGAAGGGTAGGGTTGGGTGTGAGGGGCCTGTTGTCAGTAGGTGTGTAACCTGGTCTGTGTTAGTGCTTAGGGTGTGCGAATTTGCATTCAGGAACATTAATTTAAGTTTGCGTTACCATGGGGAAACGGAAGGTAGGTGGGTAGGTTGGAGTGTGAGGGTTGTGTGTCCAGTAGGTGTGCACACTGCTGAGTGGTGTTAGGGTATGTATGTGCATTCCAACACAATAATTTAAGTACGGTTGCCTGGAAATGGGAAGGTAGGTTGGAGTGGTGAGGGTGTGTCCAGTAGGTGTGTAACCGTGGTCGTGGGTGTGGTGTTAGGGGTTGTGTATTGCATTCCAGCACCATAATTAAGTACAGGATGCCCTGAAATGGAAGGGAGGTTGGGAGTGTGAGGGTGTGTGTCAGTAGGTGTTGTCACCTGTCATGGTTGTTAGGGTGTAGCGTTGTATTTGCATTCCAGACCAAAATTAAGGTATGTTACCAGGAAACGGGAAAGGTAGGTTGGAGTGGAGGATGTGTCAGTAGGTGGTAACTTGTGTGTGGTGTTAGGGGTGTGTATTTGCATTCAGCCATAATTTGAAGGTACGGTGGACCATGGAAACGGAGCTAGGTTGGAGTGTGAGGTGGTTGTCTTGTCAGTAGGGTGTGTTGGACCCCCCTGTCTGTGTGGTGTTAGGCATATGTATTTTTAAATGCATTCCAGACCATTATTTAAGTTATGGTTGCCATGGAAATGGAAGGTAGGTTGGGGTGTGAGGGGGGGTTTGTCGGTCAGTAGGTGTGTACCTGTCTGTGTGGTGATTAGGGGGTTTGTATTTGCATCCAGAACCATATTTAAGTACGGTTGCCATGGAAGAAGGTAACTGGTAGGTTGGAGTTGTGAGGGGGACGGTGTCAGTAGGTGTGTACACTGTCGTGTGGTGTTAGGGTGTGTATTGCATTCCAGACCATAATTAAGTATGGTTGCCATGGAAAACGGAAGGTTGGTTGGGAGTGTGAGGGGGGTCAGTAGAGTGCTGTACCGTCTGTATGGTGTATAGGGGTGTTGTATTTGCATTCAGAACCATAATTTAAGTTACGGTTTGCATGGAAACCGAAGGTAGGTGGAGTGTGAGGGGGGGGTGTCAGTAGGTGGTACCTGTCTGTGTGGTGGTAGGCGTAGTGTTTGCATGTCCAGGACCATAATTAAGTACGGGCGCCATGGAACGGAAGGTAGGTTGGTGTGAGGGTTGGTTAGTCAGTAGGGTGTGTACCTGTCTGTGTGTGGTGTAGGGTGTATATTGCATTTCCAGACATAATTAGTTTAGGTGGCGTTACCATGGAAAGGAAGGGTAGGTTGGATAGTGTGTAGAGGGTGGTGTCAGTAGGTTGTGTACTAGTCTGTGTGTGTTAGGGGGTGTGTATTTGCATTTCAGACCATAATTTAAGTACGGGTTGCCATGGAAACGAAGGGTAGGTTAGTGAGGGTGGGGTGAGGAGTCAGTAGGTTGTACCTGATGCGTTGTGGTTAGGGTGTTGTATTGCATTCCAGACCATAATGTTAAGTTTGGTTACCCTAGGAAACAGAGTGAGGTTGGAATTGTGAGTGTTGTTGTCAGTAGGTGTGTACCTGTCTATGTGGTGTTAGGGGTGTGTATTGCATTCAGACCATCATTTAGTACGGTTACATGGAAACGGAAGTAGGTTGCGAGTTGTTTCTGGGAGGGTATGGGTGTGCCAGTAGGGTTGTACTGTCTCTGTGGTGTTAAGGGTGGTCGTATTTGCTTCCAGACACTAAGTTAGTTTGGTTTACCATGGAAACGGAAGGAAGTTGGAGTGTGAGGGTGTGTCAGTAGGTGGTACCTGTCTGTGTAGGTGATAGGGGTGGGTTGTATTTGCAATTCCAGGACCATTAAAATGTTTTAGTATGGTTACCATGGAAAACGGAAGGTAGGTAGGTTGAGTGTGAGGGTCGGTGTGTCAGTAGGTGGTACCATGTCAGTGTGGTGGTACGGGGTTTGTTTGTATTGGCTATCCAGACCATAATTTAAGTTGGGTTACCATGGAACCAGAAGGTTTAGGTTGGAGTATGAGGGTTGTATCAGTAGGTGGTACCTGTCTGTGTGGTGTTGGGGGTGGTATTTGGGCATTCCAGACCATAATTAAGTTGGAGTTTACCATGGTAAACGGAAGGTAGGTTGGAGTGTGAGGCCGGTTTTTTCGAGTAGGTGTGTACCTGTCGTGTGGGTTGTTAGGGGTGTGTATTTGGCATTCCAGATCTAAGTTAGTTTGGTTACCATGAACGGAAGGAGGGTTGGGAGTGTGAGGGTGTGTGTGTCAGAGTGTCTTACCTGTAGGTTGGTGTGATAGGGGTGTGTATTTGCATTCCAGACCATAATTTAGCTACGGTTACCATGGAAGGAAGGTAGGTTGGAGTTGGTGAGGGTTGTGTGCGTAGGTGTGTACCGTGTCATGTGGTTAGTGTTAGGGGTGGTATTTGCAGCCAGACCATAATTTAAGTTACGGTTGTCATGGTAATGGAAGGTAGGTTGGAGTGTGAGGGTGGGTATTTGGTTCTTTGTGTCTTTTCGTGGCCCCTGCAGATGTTGAAAACTAATGCCTTCACTTTTTCACCAATAGCGGTATGTCAGCAGGGAAGCTGGGAGTTGTGTTTTGACAGGATGGGCAATTCCCTGCTATTAAAACTAAGGGTCTCATCATCATTTTCTAATTATTAAATATAAACCATTACAAGACAAAAGAAGAAGAAATAGAAATACCGGATGTGTCTTTTAAATTAAGAATGAATTTGCGGGGTAAATTCTGATTGGGCCAGTGACAGTAAGTGGACAGTGCAGGACCAGTTTCCCAAACAAAGGGACGTTGGGGTTTGATCACTGACCGGATAACCATCCCAATGTCCATTGATTGGGGATTGGAATCTTATAGTCAACGGAGTTTTTTTGGAGAACGGTGGGACATTTCCACGGAGATACTTAGCGTAGGTAATAGTCAATTCTTCCATATGTGTCCCCCTGTGGTCTAGCCCTAAAAAAAAATAGTCACAATTAAAAAGGAAGAAGACGAAAAATACAGAGGAGCAGCATTCTTTCATCTGCAGGAAAAAAAAGGAAAAACTGACTTGTGAGTCATCAGCAGCCTTCGCTATATACCCCCATGTACATCACCTTTGTGAACATCACCAGTTTTAAGCCCTCAAAGCAAAAAAGGGGAAAAACTGCAGGTAAACACCCATGTTTAAATAATGGTGACATGATTGTGAAGTGGTAGATTTGAAATAATGATGTTTTTACTGTTAATAGGGGACAGTAGTTCCCTTTGTTTCTAATCAGAAACAGACCCAAACCATTACCTTTTCCTCTGACTGCCACACATTCCCTGACTGCCCACACATAAGCCTCACAGGCCTTGCCTCCTAGGTAGACTCCTATTGTGTATATATGGGATGTGACAGTGACACTGGTGGGGAAGGGGTTAAATATAGCAGGAATTAAAGGGAGAAGAATGGAGGACGACAGTGTTCATGGAATGTACAGCTGTATAATTGGGTCCTGTAGGTATAAAGGGAAGTGTACCAATTAACTATGGGGGGTATATAGGAATCAACTGTCTCTACGCTATAGACCACAATGCAACATCTTAGCCAGTAGACCATCATGAAGACATCTTAGCATAGTCCATCATTTAAGACATCTTAGGCCATAGACCATCAAAGACATCTTTAGCATTAGACCACCTATAGATATCTTAGCCATAGACCATTCATAAGGCACTAGCATAGAACATCATAAGACATCTTAGCCATCGACACGATTAGACATCTGTAGCCATAGACCACCATAGAACATCTTAGCCATAGGACCACCATTAGACATCTTAGCCATAGACCACCATAACACGGTGAAGAAAGAAGGACCGCAAATCTGGATTTATGACAAAACAACTTTTATTGAAACAGCGCCATAAAAACATGCCCCCGGGGAGGATCCCCTGCACGTTGGACTGTGTGAAATGTCAGGCAACAATAAGTGGGGTACACCCACGGTAGCTTAAAATGTTGGATAGCGAGAATACAATATCCATTAACACATACTAATAGTTCATCACCAATTGGTTAAAATGTTTGCAATGTGTTTGTAAAATCGATCGGATTGGAAACATTTAAGTGTAAACGTCATTGGTGAAAAGTGTCCCCCTTTAGAGGGGGAAACGGTTTCAAAATATAGAGAAGAGGGAAAGGACTTTGGAATTTTTTCAGTTGCAAACAGACTTGGTCACAGGGTCTTAATTATGTTGGGATACGACCCATTTCTTGAGTCATTATCATTTGACTGATGTTTTTATAATTTACTATTCACATATATAGACTAGTATTATATATAATATATAGATATTATATCTTCAGATTCCAAAATGCACTATCCAAATATACCATATTACTATATTCAGGGCCTCCAGGTCACACAGCTCCCATTCGACTATGTGGTAATATTTATAGCTAAATTTAAATTCTTATAAGCCCGGGGCCACACGTCTGTGAAAACCCATCACTCTTATGTTCAACGTGTTCGATGTCAGCAGGGACGCTTCGATCAGGGAATCATGATGAAGACTCCCAGCCTGCGAGGACTCGAACAATTGAAATAACGAGTATGATATAATATATATATGTGGTGCATATGTGGGTTTAGATTATTATGTACAACACAGGGTTAATTCTGGGCACATCCCCTCTAATAAAGGTATGGGTGGTGTGAGACTATTGACATTTCATCATTGATAAGGGGGCGGCGGTTCCCCAAAATGCGTCCAGGTGATGTCTCCTGTGGGACTAGTGGTTTAATGGCATCTGTTCCAATAAAGGTTTTTTGGTGTATTCATGGATGTGTGGCGTCTTTCTTCAACCTTATTTGGAATGGCGTACCGAGGAACTGCACGGACCTGCCCCAGAGCCCTACGCTTACCTAATCACTCCTTTTATGGCTTCTCCCCCTCACTTTCTGTGAGAGGGCAATAATACTGCATGTATTTATATAGGACCACCATAAGACAACCATTACAGGGTAGGTACTTATTATGGGAATATCCCCTATTATACAGAGAGTATCACATTATACCGTAATTTGCTTGAAAAAGCCAAATATGTTTTTCTATTTATTTTTCATTCATTGTTTACAGTTTTGATTCTCCGCTTTTTGGGCTTGTATCTACTATCTAAGGAATCCGCGAGGAAGCTGTTACACGGTTATTGGCGAATTTCCGGACATTTTTCCCATGATGAATGGTAGCATCCTAAATGTGGATATTTCAAAACAGTTTGTTGTATGGTCACAATAAAACGGTGATACCCCCAACCCCCCACACAGACCCAGGTACACCCAACATACTGACCTACCTTTCCATTCCCATGGAAGCCATATTTAAGGGGTAACTAAATTAAAAACTAATTTAGATTATCCTCAATAAAAGATAGTTTAGGGTTTAAATAGACATAACCCCCTCAACCAGAACCAGGTTACACACACTACTGATCTATCTATCCATTACAGTGGCAGCACCATATTTAAAGGGAATAAAGTCAAAAAAAAATTTAGATTATCCTCAATGTAAAAGATAGTTTTTGGTTGTAAAACACAAAAAAGACATACACCTCACCAGACCCATGGTACACAACACTATGATCTACTTATCCATTACAGTGGCAGACATACTTAAATAGTAACTAAAGTAAAAAAAAAACTAATTAGATTTATCCTCAATAAAAAATAGTTTTATGGTTGTAAACCAAAAAAGAATATACCCCTCAACCAGAACCCCAGGTACGCCCACACCTACTGATCTACTATCCATTATTGTGAAGCCATACTTTAAAGGGTAAACTAAAGTCACAAAAAAGCACATTTTGATCAATCATCAAAAAACTTTTTTTTTAAACCCCCAACGTGATTCAGGTATACACAGCTACTGACCTATCCCTCCATTATGTAAGCAGCCATACTTAAAGGGTAACTAAAGTCAAAAAAATAATTTGACCAATCATCAAAAAGTTTTTTTTTAACTCTCAAACCCACACGGGTGTATACACACCTACGATCTACTTACCATTACGTGGCAGCCATATGTAAAGGGTAACTAAAGTAAAAAAAAAACTCATTTTGACCAATCATCAAAAAAGTTAGTATTTATCCCCCAACCTGATATGAATAACACACCAAACAAGCTGACCTACTTTAATGCATGTGACAATTTAAAAGGGTAAGAAAAAACACACAATGTCTCTTAATTGACAATATTGAGGTTTAAAATCCTGCAGCAACAAACACACAAATTCCTTTCCAAAATGCAGTCTTTAAAGCCAAATTCAAAGTTTTATACTTAAACTTGCCTTTCTAGTTAAAGTTGTTTTTTACAATACAAAACGGTAGCTGTTGGGGAAATCAACTGCTGGACAGGCCAGTGGACCAATGCAGGAAGAAAGGGCAGGGGTTGTCCATTGGTTAATCTTAGTTAAATGTTAAAGTATAGGGCATCAGTTCCTATATACGTAGTCAATATTAGGCAACAGGCTATTGACCCATCTGCGTCCACGAGTTAATGCTAATGTGACATATATTATTTTCCAGCAGAGGGCAATGCAGCACCAACTTGTACACAAACACAGCAGCACTTGGTACAATGATGGCTATTGGCTAAAAATTAATTCATTCATTTTATTAGCATGCAAATAGAATCAGATTCATCAGACATGTTTATATTGATGATTTTATGGTACTTATGGGAATTAGTTCTGAGAACTAAACCTAGTGTCCGACATTCCTGCATTCTAATCAGGTATTTTAACATGGGAAACCTTCTCTTTTTACTCCATTAAACCATTAGCCTTGTAAATTCCTGGATTGGAGGACAAGTTGGGGGGAAAAACTGTGCATATAAAACATTATAAAATAAACTGTTGCTAAGGGAAAAATATACATCATGTGCAGAAAAAAACATTTACTCTGCTCTGTATTTTCCTAAATAAAACAGTGAGGCATGGTCAATTGCTTCCTGTGGCAGAGTATATATGCATAGCAATCTGAAGACAGGGGTTGCCATAATACATGTCTCATTCCTGATTAACTATAGAAATGGCTAAGCATTAATAAAAATTATTTTTGCGGAACCTTTGTTAATTAAGACCAGACACTAAACGCACCAAATCGTGCACGCAATTCAGGTTATACGTGCGCGCTCTTCTGTGTGTTAGCACGTGTTGTTTCACATTTGCCATGCATTTTCGCTATTTCCAATGAGAAAGGCTGTGATTGGCCACAAAACAAAGCTTGAAAGTAAAATGGAAACAGACGAGCGAATAGTATGCGCATTGGAAATCGCGACAAGGAAATGTTGTTTTCCCGCGCAATTTCCATGTTAGCGAAAATCGCGGGCGCAATGCGGTTGCTCGTCCATTCGTGTTTTGGTAACACATGCGTTCACCATTTTTGGTGCGTTAACGCATTAAGTTTCCATATTAGAAAAAAGGCAAAATCACATGAGCAAAACACACGTGCATACGCAAACACGTGAGAATCGCCACACACAACGCATGCGATAACGCTCGCGACTTGATGGTGTAGTGTGGCCTTGGCTAAACTAAAGGTTGTTGTTCTTTCTTTTACCAAAAATGGACTGCCTATACATACAGGGTTATCAATATAAGTTTCTTATCGCGTTTAAAATGGTGTAGTTTTGCCACAACCAATCAGTGTTAGCTTTCAAATGTTTAAATAAGTTCTGATTGGTTGGGGCTAAATTAGACCACCTCTAAAGGATAAGAACTTTTATTGAATCTTCCTGATAGGTTGAAAGTTGAAGGAGGATATGTGTCCATTAACTTAACAGAAATAGAATCTCTTAAAACATGTTTTTGGCCAGCAGTTTTGGACACATGCATTTGCCACAGGACATAAAGGAGAAACTTTTGCATGTCTCTACCCATTTCTCTGGGATTACTGGGATTGAGAAAATCATTCCTTATTTCTTGGATTAGTTGGGCAATGCTTTTTATAGAATGAGGTTTATAAGTATATTTCTGTTTCAAGAAGGATCTATTCAGTTTATGCTCTGTGGAGGTTTTTATTCCCCACCTCTCCTTAAGCTGCAAATAACCTTTTCACATTTAATGATGGGAGGGTAAAATAGCTTATGTCTTGCCTCCGTTCTTCAATCAATCAATCAATCAGGAGCTGGCAGACACAATTTGTTAAATGTAAAACATGAGATATAAGACTTAGCTCCTTTACCTCCCGTTCTTCAATTAATGTGAAGGGGTTATTCCACTCTTCCGATGCCCTTAAGTGGTGAATGGTAAGGGAGTGGTTATTTTTATGACACAAAAAGTGTTCTCATCTTCATTATTTACTTACCTTTCCACTTTCCGTCTTCTGCTGGCCAATTCTTACTCCAGATGTTCCTGCAATGTTCTGTTGAAATGTAGACAGCTGCCTGGTCTGATCAGGCTTGTGGTTGACTTTCAATAACCAGAATTTGTAATGGCACAGAAATGCTGATAAATAATTCTGACCATACACTATATAGACATTTTATATATTAACAATCATCGGCCCAAACAATCTCCTGTCTAAATAACATTAAGATCTCCATAGAGATGAAGGAACTGGCGAGTTTGTTCTGGTAGACAGTTTCCATGGAACTTATTGGAAATCAGATTCAAACGCAGTTTGAACGCAGGCAACGCAGAAGAAATCATTACGATAATGTATAGTCCACTTGGACTATATACATTTCAAATTCTGGCATGGTAATTGAGAAACAAACAAAGTCTACCAAGTTTGGTTTATTAGGATTAACCAAATGCTGCCCATACAGAACCTGACTTCTTTGAACATTCCAAAAACTGTCCCAGACGACATTTTTTGCATTGTGCTCAATGTTTAAACATAATTGAATGGGTCATTCCTGGGAACAATGGAAGGTACATCCTCAGAACAGCCTGGTATTAAATTAAATATTCAGCAATTCATTTGACTATCCGTCTATAATAATAAAACCCACTGTTGCATTTTAAATATCCTTCCTATTAGATGTTAAAACTTGCAGGTCCATAATTAATGTTTGTGATCATGGACCTTCTTTTAATGTTGCAACTACACCAGCTTTCTCCATCCATTTGCTTAGGTCAGACAAAAGAAGGAGTCAGATGTGCTTAAATATAATGGTTAGAATAAACTTAAGCTCTGTAATGGCTTATTTATGGGTGTGTTTCATGAGGTCGGGGCTTTTGTTGATCAAAATTCTGTCTACACAAGCCATATTTAGTGTTTAAATAGGTTTTAACGTTACAGTTTATGTATAAGAATCTGGTTATTCGATAGCACATTTTTTTTATTTTATGTTAACCTTGCTGGGGGTTGGTCATAAGCTTGGTACCGGCATCAGCACTAAAGTTGTTGTACTAGTTAAAGGTAAGTACAAACAGGTCAATATTATTCAAACCTGTCGATTGTTCGGACAATCTGGTAATATTTTTCATGCAACCAACATTTTTGTTTGATTTTTCGTCAGATGCCATTCACATGGTTGTCAATAAGCACACTAAGCAAACACGTTGTCTTCAGTGTTCGATGATTATTACAGAGTAGCTGTATTAAGCTAAGCCCCCCCCCCCTGCTCACAGGCGCTGTGGGCCACTCTGAACACCCCATACCCCCCCAAAAAAAAACCTCTGTGGAAACAGTCTTTACAGGCGTGAGAACTCTGCCTGAAAAGGCTGTTTTCACATAGTGAGAGGAAGGGCTGTAGATTCCCTTACTCTCTGCAGCTGCAGGTCCTTCACACAGCAGAGAGGAGGAGGACTTCCTGTCTCCCTCAACAACTGAGGGAGTCTGAGGCTGTGCTCGCCGGCGGCACTGTGCAAGGAGAAGCCTTAGGAATGTCACATGTCAGCCTCCCACCCATTAACTTTCTGGTCAGTCATTTCATTTTATCTGGGCTGTGGAGCACGTATAGAGAGGTGGTTGATGGCTTGTTTTTAAAGGTAGGAAACTGGCTCTTCATTTAGATTCTTGGAGACTTGTTTGGAGACCACAGTTCCCCTTTAATTAGCTCAAGCTAATTTTTGCACCTCTTATTGAGTCTTTCTGCTCCTAGAATGAGGATTTTAGGGTACAAGCAGTTCTTAGGCAAATAACATGGCAATGAAAAATCTTGTTGAGAAATTTAGCCTTAATTCAGACATAATGATTTAGCCCAAACTCCCAGGTGGAGGGTTGTGCCGTATTGCATGTAGTCAGGCATCGAAAGCGCAATCGCACGTCTGTACAGAGCTTGACAATCAAAATTGTACAATCTTTATACAACTTACCAAAACTATGTAGTAAAAGGGCCAAACTTACTTTAAAGTGTTTTTAAAGGTTTACAATAGAGTGCCAAGACACTACATTACACAACTGGGGAAGGTTGTATATGAATTTTAGTTCGGTTGTATAGTTTGTGATAGGCTTTATTTAAACAGCACAAAATATACATATGGGACACTGTTTGACCTGAAGAGCTATGGAAATTTGGACATTTTTTGGTCTATTTACTTTAAAACAGAAGAAATCCCCTAGAATCCTTGCCATCTCATTATAAACAGCTTAGAAAGTTTTGAAATGTTCACCATAGAAACCTGAAATTTTATTCTGTGTAATCCCAAATATGACCGAGTGGGAGGGGGGGTGGTAATGGGAGAGAGGAAATTCTAACGAAAATGAAATAGACAGGAAGCCCAGACATTCAGCATCAAAATAACTGGAAAATATGTTCGAATTTCCTCTCTTTTCTTATATTAAACCTTTTGCATCTTTTTAAAGGGAAGTTTTAAAATGTCATTTTATTATTTATCTTTATTACAACACTATTCTGCATAGTCTTCATTATTGAAAAATCAATGGATTTCATACCTTTACAATGCTTTGCGTGGTCAGTAGTGAGCTGTCATTCAGGATCAGCTATGATTCTTTCTTCTTTCCAGGATGCAGTATTTTCTGTTCCTAAAGTCTAGGCCACATTATCGCATTTTTTTTGGGGGGGGGGGTTTGTGATTGCGCATGCAATTTTTTCTAACATGGCAATACGGGGCAAGTGCATGCGATTTCGATTCAGTTTGCGATCGCATGCGATCACCATTTAATGCACAATCGCACGATTCGTATTTCAATAGAAGAAATCACATGCGCACAGTGTGGCCTTGCCCTAAACAGTAAACTCTACTGATTGGCGTTGGATAGGCGAAACATGCTCAGGGAACCCAGTGACTGAGACCATAACAGGCGCTATAAGGGGGCCTGAAACCGTAACTCAGTACCGTAGCGCAGCATAACATCGCAATTGTGATGCGTGCATTGTTCCACTGCGTCAACGCACAACACATGCAATATTTTCAATGTCAAACGCTGTGTGTTAATGGACCAAATGTGCAATGAAGTGCATTGACATGCAACGCACTAATCGCAGAGCTTTACTATGAACAGCGCATTAAAATCTATGTGCAACTGCATTTTGGTTCGCTTGAAAATGCACCAAAAACACGATCTAGCGTGAAACAAACCCTTAGGGCTAGGCCACACTGCAGCTTTTTTTTCTGCGTTTGCGATCCGCATTTTTAATCGCAATGCATGCGGGTTTTCTTTTAATTGAGAAAACGCATGCGCAAACGTAAAAAAAAAATCACACAAAATTGCATGCACAAATCACTTTGTTTTATATTAAAGAGCTGGAAGTGGACTATAAATTGTGATAGTAAAAGGATTTTTTATGTAATTTACATTTTTGTCATGTCTAACAACAAAAAAAAGCAGTCCAGATCACACTCCAAACACCCGATGTTGGCTTAGCACAGACAAATCCGTAGGTGTCGGTCCCCCTGCCCTCTTCTCTAGGCCAGACAATTCTTAAAGGACAACTATACTGTAAAAAATGGAACATTTTAAAATGAAAAGCACCTGTGGCAGGAGAATAGGATTGATTATTTCCACCTCCAATATTGTTTCGTTGAGGAGCTACAGCACATACGAGTTTCATCTGCCAGGTTATGGCCTGGGCCATTCTATATTAAAGATAGTGCTGAAGTTTAACCGGAAGACTGGCAGAAGCAGTTTTCTTCATCCTGCTCATCATAGAAATGATTTTGGGAGGTAAAAAGCACCCAATCCTACACGCCCTGCCTCAGGTACTTTTTATTTTGACTGTTCTTTAAAAAATGTTATACGCACTATAGTTTTCCCTTTAAGCATTAGAAATATAGAGGAGCCACACTAAAATGGTGAATCCAAAATTTTATATTGTGAAAAACAACCACGACATTTCGGGACCGAAACATCGTCGTTGTTTTTCACAATACAATTTTGGTCCCCTATATATTCTAGTGCCTAACAAAAAAATAAAAAAAATTAAGTGGTAATATTTTTTTAATACAATGCATTGATATATTCACATTTATACAATAAGCAATAGTGTCAGGAAAATACAGAAAAGTAATGACCCCACCCGCCATGATAATTGAGATATCTTTTCTTTCCTCTGTTTCAGACCAGTTATTAGAGATTTTGTGTTCCCCTCACCCTTTTTCTTTCTAGTAACAATAATTTTTTGTGCAACAGAAGTGAGAGTGGACCTATTTAAGAAAAACGTTATTATTGCTTATATCCGTACAAGGTTCTGCTCTTGTAGGTTTATACCCTTACGGGCTGCTGCCCAGGTCTTACTGCATAGCAAAGCACATGTCAAATTAATACTACCCTAGAACAAAACTACTTTGGTCCAGACTGGTGTCTTGAATATTTGTGCCTAATACTCAGCCATGCTGCTATAGACACAGTACACATTGATTTTTTCCCAAGATCATAGCCATGTGTTGCCTTCTTCTAAATACTAAGATTATTAAACGGGTTACTTTCCATGTACCAAATCTTCATCTTTTTTTGCTTTAATGCCCCCCAAATACTGTCCAGGTTTGTACATCGCCATGTTTATTTAAAACATAGCAACATGTAACCTGCAATTTAGGTGCGTTTGACTACATTAAATAGGCAGATAATATGCAGATGATTTTCCTGTCATTGGACCGCCCAATCAAATACTCCAAAAGAGAATTCATCGTTTCACTGTCAGAAATGCTTCCCACGCCAATAGGAAAAGTCTTCTTCTTCCAATTCTGTGATTAACCCATAGACAGCAATGCAAAATAATGAAGTGTATTTTTTCATCCCTAAATCCACATTGCTGACGCAGTGCAATGTTATTGTAAACAGTGGCCTAAATTGAATATATAATAGCCTTATTTTAAATACATTGGCACAGAAGGGCACAAGCAACAATAATTGCCAAGGAAGATTTAATAATATATTTAATAATTATAACACCAGACAGAAGTTAAATAAACCAAAGACTTACACATACAAAGGGTGGCCATCCAATTCAAATATTTCAGGCTAGATGGGCTGATTCTTTTGCGGGACATAAGTTTATTTATAATCCACCCTGATAAATATGCATACGCCCTATTTCCATGCATATTTTGGAGGAGTACATGACATAGTTTAAAGGGCCCATTAGTAACTTATGACATAATATCCACCAGTACTCAACCCATTGAAGTTAGTTACTTTAATGACAATTTCAATATGTGCTAGAGAAGCTAACTGATCAAATGTCTTGAATTTATCAAATCAGAAAATGTATTCTAAATACCAGAACCTTTAACTGTATTAGATTTCTTGGTAAGTATTAGACCTCAGTTGTAAATCAGGCTAATTCCACCATATAATTTCTGTTTGATAAAATTAACTATGTTCCATTGGGGCATAGTGTCTTCAACATTACACTGAATACCAGAAGAAGAAAGGTGTGGTATTAATTATAAAGTATTTAAAATGAAACTGTAATTAAACACTTTTACTATAATGGTAAAGCCAGTCCCACCCAGTAATTTTAATCCTTTGACTTGGAAAACAGGGATTGGTGTTTAAAGACTCTCTGGCAAGTTTCAAGTTTAACAACACTGAAATCTGAACAAGGTAGATGACATAGAAAAGGATATTGTTGTATTTTAAATAATGGGATTGAATGTTGCCAAATTCAATCCAGGTTGCTCTGGTGTATATGCGCCCAGATCGTTAAGTATTCAGTGTAAAAATTCCCACACACCTACGGAATGCATTACTAAACTAGCAGAGCTTGCGGGGAGGGTTTTCATTAAAACTATGTAATATCACCTGTTTTAACATTATTCTATGGGTTTCTTAACTGCACACCTGTTGCTGAAGGGACAATTCATGTGATGTTGGAATTTTTTTAAGTTTAAACCACAGCAAGAGCACAGGCCATGTTGAGAAAGTTGTGTTTTATAGTGTCCTTGTTCTAGAAACAATGCACACAAAAGATTGGCAGGTTTAAGGAGGATCAAATATGACTTTTGAAAAAAAATTGTGAGCATCAACAGAATGGTTTTTAGGGCATTGCTAAAGACAATGTTAACCATATTTTCTATTTTTAAAGGGAAAGGAAGTTCAGCAAAAAAGGAGTATTTTCTCATTTCAACTAACGTAATCTGCCCACTAGAGATGTTCTCTGTGTGTAATGTAAAGCAAAGAAACTAAATGGCAGCTCACTACAACCACGCGTGGTAGCATAGCAATGGATATGAAATCATTGATTTTTAAAAAATGAAGACAATATTTAGAATACATACACATGTGTAATAAGATAAATAATAATCATTTTTGCATTGAACGTCCCCTTTTCTGTTCACTTCTTTTAAAAGAATACCTTTCTTTTTTTCTCCTAGGGGAAAAGTGTGCAAAAGCATTAATTTCTTGCAAATCCAATGGTATTTGTTGCTGGCAGATAAATATTGCCCTATGTGGGTTAATAATCTTGACCAAACCCAGTGAAAATTCTCGGGTCCAGCATCAGCATCTTCTCATTGTTTCCAGGTAACATCCATTCTTGCAGACTGAATAATATTGGAAAACGGGTTTTGTGTTTCAGTTTCGATGACAATTGCAGCTAGTTGAGTATTATTGGGTTATTAAAGTTTAAGAATGCAGAGAAGGAATTTCAGCAATGTTTACTCAGTTACTATAAAACTGGTCTGGCAGAAGTTTAACAAAGTATCATGTTAAGCAATTCACTGGAAAGACAATGGTCGGGAACAGTATGCAGTAAGTTTAATAATAATTGTATTACCGTATGAAGGAAGAATAAATGCCCTGCTGTCGTAGTTAAATAGGGGTAGAAAGAAGTCTTATGATTTGGAATGAGACATATACTAATCAGATCTATTTGCGAGTTAATCATTTGCCTTGTTGATTTTGTGACCTATTTTATAGTGTATTTAAAATCCTATTTAGAATTACATAAGAAAGTTGCATTTGTGTCCGTTTCAATATACATTTACCTTTAAATAACCCCCTGCAAAACTTTGGCTAAAGAACCAGTGCAAATGTACAAGAAATAAACCTTTTTAGGACTAGGACCACAGCTGCATTTTAATGGCTAGGCCACACTGCGCGTTTTAGGGCTAGGCACACTGCTGCATTTAGGGCTAGGCCCACACGCTGCGTTTAGGGCTAGGCCACACTGCTGCGTTTTAGGGCTAGGCCACACTGCTGCATTTTTGGATAGGCCACATGCTGCGTTTTAGGGCTAGGCCACACTGCTTGCGTTTTAGGGCTAGGCCACAACTGTGCGTTTTAGGGCTAGCCACACTGACTGCGTTTAGGCTAGGCCACTGCTGCATTTTATGGCTAGGCCACACTGCTGCCGTTTTAGGGTAGGCCACACTGCTGGCGTTTAAGGGCTAGGCCACACTGCTGCGTTTTAGGGCTAGGCCACACTGCTGCATTTTATGGCTAGGCCACACTGCTGCGTTTTAGGGCTAGGCCACACTGCTGGTTTTAGGGCTAGGCCACACTGCTGCGTTTTATGGCTAGGCCACACTGCTGCGTTTTAGGGCTAGGCCACACTGCTGCGTTTTAGGGCTAGGCCACACTGCTGCGTTTTAGGGCTAGGCCACACTGCTGCATTTTATGGCTAGGCCACACTGCTGCGTTTTAGGGCTAGGCCACACTGCTGCGTTTTAGGGCTAGGCCACACGCGCGTTTTAGGGTAGGCCACAATGCTGCGTTTTAGGGCTAGGCCACAACTGCTGCGTTTTAGGGCTAGGCCACACTGCTGCGTTTTAGGGCTAGCAACACTGCTGCGTTTTTAGGGCTAGGCCACACTGCTGCGTTTTTGTGCGTTTGGCATGCGTCGTTTTCCCCCCAAATCTTGTGAACCGCGGCAACAATGCACCGAAAACGTGCGTTTTCGGGTGTGATGCGATTGCGCTTTGTTCCGCATTTTAAAGCGCAATTGCATTTCGTTTTACAAATACTTGCTGGGAAAAAAAAGTTTGCGTTTGCGTTGCAGTGTGGCCTTGCTCTTACTGGATTTTCCCCTCTTCACCTAAGGGATGATAAGGCTGAAAATGGACTTGTCCCCATGTTTAACTGAAAGGAAATAAGTATTGTCTTTAATAGAGAAGCCCCGTCATTTCGTCATGAAATTGGTTTTGGCAACAAAAAGTTTTGTTGAAACTTGAGAAAACTGACGCTAAAATACAAAACCCTGTGAGTTTCTACATATCTGCTTCAGAGACTCGGTCTGGCAAAGCCTGTAGGTCACAAACGTAGGCATCACCTTGTTAGTTTTCACCAGCAATGAGAATATGGCTGGCTGAAGGAACCAAATACCTGCAATGATAACTTGAGGATGTCTTATGCGGGTACACACCAGCACGAATTTTTGTCCTGGACTGACGTTTCGCGTACTTAGGAGCATTCGGCGCTGGGAACAATTTGACTGACAATTTGCGCGACCAATTGTGCATTCCACGTAAACCCAGGGATTTACAAACAGGCCCCGATCGCCATTCCTCCACATCCGGACGAACAAGCTTGGTCGCCGCACCCCCCGTCAGACTTCCCAACCACCGTACAAACGTCTCAATTGGTCCGGATCAGTTGGCTGGAAATATCTGATGGTGTGTACCCGCCCTTAACAGATCTTTAATGCAGCAGTCTTTGTTTTGAAGCTGCCAAGATAAAGCCCTTGGGAAAGGGCAGGTTTGTTAGCAAACTGGATTGGTGTTTATGAGAAGGTGAAGTAAGAGTGTGCGTGGTGGTGTTTGCAGTATATGTAATGTAATGTAACATAATGATTTATACATATGCAGAGACCATTGGGCGGGGCTGGGGAAACAAAGGCAGCGCCACTGTCCTAAGAATCATCTGGCACCTACCTCCTCCATCTTCAGCAAAGAGCGAGGCACAGTGTCAGCCAACCAGCCTCAGCCAACCAGCCATCAGCCAACCAGCCTCATTCCCTAGGCACAGCGCAGGGTAGATCCGGACATATGTGTGTATGTGTTGGTCTGTTGCATGTATGTGATAAAATGACAGGTATAATACATATACCTGGTGGATCCAGGGACCTTTCCGATTGGCCATTTGGACTTAGGAAGAAATTTTCCCCCTTTCTTTGGCTAGGATTTTTTGCTCCTCTGGATCGACTGTCTGTTGCATGTGGTGTGCTCTGTGTATGTGTGTTTGCATGTATGTCTCTTATAGAGTGCATATGGATGCATGTGGTGCTTACCTGCATAACATATGTGAATGTCATGAATTAATGTCAAGCACCCTTAATTGTCTAGTACTATAAATAACTGTGTTAGGTAAATCTCTGGTGGAAAAGGATCTGGTGGAGTGTTGGTAGTAACAAACTTAAATGTAGCAAGCAGTGCCAGGTGGCAACAGCTAGAACCAACAAGATATTGTCCTGATAAAGAGAGGTATGGATCCCTTCGCTCTGCTGCTACTCCTTATATTTCTTCTAGTCTCCTCCATATTTTTCTGCCCGTACCCTCCGCTCCAATCACAGAACCAGCTCCTGTACAGACCTCCCACTTGGACTGCTTCCTCTCGCCTTAAACCTTTCTCTTCGTACCTCCCATCCTCTGGAATTCTATTTCCCTCTCTCTATGTCAAGAAACCTCAATTAGCAGGTTTAAATCTACCCTTACATCCTCCCTATCTGGTAACCAGCACAGTATATGGTATCTATATATTCTATATATGATACTCTACCCTTACATCTACCTATCTGTAACCAGCACAGTTATGGTTATCTATATATCTATATATGATAAATCTACCCTTACATCCTACTATTGGTAACCAGCACAGTATATGGTATCTATATATCTATATATGATAAATCTACCCTTACATCCTACCTATCTGGTAACCAGCACAGGATATGGTATCTTATATCATATATGATAAATCTACCCTTAATCTCCCTATCTGGTAACCAGCACAGTATATGGTATCTATATATCTATATATGATAAATCTACCCTACATCTACCTATCTGGTAACCAGCACAGTATATGGTATCATATATCTATATATGATAAATCTACCCTTACATCCTACCTATCTGGTAACCAGCACAGTATATGATATCTAATAGCTATATATGATAAATTACCCTTACACCTACCTATCCGGTAACCAGCACAGTATATGGTATCTATATGTCTATATAGATAAATCTACCTACATCCTACCTATCTGGTAACCAGCACAGTATATGATATCTATATACTATATATGATAAATCTACCCTTACATCCTACCGATTGGTAACCAGCACAGTAATGGTATCTATTATACTAATATGAAATAATCTACCTTACATCCTACCTATCTGGTAACCAGCAAAGTATATGATATCTATATATCTATATATGTAAATATACCCTTACATCCTACCTACTGGTAACCAGCACACGTATATGATATCTATATATCTATATGATAAATCTACCCCTTACATCCACCTTCTGGTAACCAGCATAGATATGGTATCTATATATCTATATATGATAAATCTAACCTTACATCCCTACCTATCTGGTAAACAGCACAGTATATCGTATTATATATCTATATATGATAAATCTACCCTTACATCCTACCTATCTGTAACCATCACAGTATATGTGTATCTATATATCTATATATGATAAATCTACCTTACATCCTAACTATCTGGTAACCAGCACAGTATATGATATCTTATAATCTATATATGATAAATCTACCTTACAATCCTACCATCTGGTAACCGCACAGTATATGATATTCATATATCTGTATATGATAAATCTACCCTTATATCCTACTATCTGGTAACCAGCACAGTATATGATATCTATATATCTATATATGAAAAATCTACCCTTACATCCTACCTATCTGTAAACAGCACAGATATGGTATCTAATATCTAATATGATAAATCTACCCTTACATCCTACCTATCTGGTAACCAGCACAGTATATGATATCTATATATCTGTATATGATAAATCTACCCTTACATCCTACCTATCTGGTAACCAGCACAGATATGATATTATATATCTATAATGATAAACTACCCTTACATCCTACCTATCTGGTAACCAGCACAGTATATGATATCTAATATCTGTATATGATAAATCTACCCTTATATCCTACCTATCTGGTAACCAGCACAGTATATGATATCTATATATCGTATATGATAAATCTACCCTACATCCTACCTATCTGGTAAACAGCACAGTATATGTATCTATATCTTATATGATAAATTACCCTTACATCCTACCTATCTGGTAACCAGCACAGTATATGGTATCTATATATCTGTATATGATAAATCTAACCCTTACATCATACTATCTGGTAACCAGAACAGTATATGATATCTATATATGATAATCTACCCTTACATCCTACCTATCTGGTAACCAGCACAGTATATGATATCTATTATCTATAGATAAATCTCTACCCTTACATCCTGCCTATCTGGTAACCAGCCACAGTATATGGTATCTATATATCTATATATGATAAATCTACCCTAAATCCTACTATCTGCGTAACCAGCACAGTATATGGTATCTATATATCTATATATGATAAATCTATCCTTACATCCTACCTATGTGGTAACCAGCACAGTATATTGGTATCTATATATCTATATATGATATCTACCCTTAACTCCACCTATCTGGTAACCAGCACAGTATATGGTATCTATATATCTATATAATGATAAATCTACCCTTACATCCTACCTATCTGGTAACCAGCACAGTATATCGTATCTATATATCTATATATGATAAATCTACCCTTACTCCTACATACTGGTAACCAGACACAGTATATGGTATCTATTATCTATATGTAAAATCTACCTTACATCCTACCTATCTGGTAACCAGCACAGTATATGATATCTATATATCTATATATGATAAATCTATCCTTACATCCTACCTATGTGGTAACCAGCACAGTATATGGTATCTATATATCTATATATGATAAAATACCCTTACATCCACCTATCTGGTAACCAGCACAGTATATGGTATCTATATATATATATATGATAAAAATCTACCCTTAAATCCACCTATCTGGACCAGCACAGTATATCGTATCTATATATCTCTATATGATAAATCTACCCTTACATCCTACCATCTGGTAACCAGCACAGTATATGGATCTATAATCTATATATGATAAATCTACCTTACATCCTACCTATCTGGTAACACACGTATATGGTATCTATATATCTATAATATGATAAATCTACACTTACATACCTACTATCCGGTAACCAGCACAGTATATGGTATCTATATATCATATATATGAAAATCTACCCTTACATCTACCTATCTGGTAACCAGCACAGTATATGGTATCTAAATCTATATATGATAAATCTACCCTACATCCTACCTATCTGGTAACCAGCACAGTATATGATATCTATATATCTATATATGATAAATCTACCCTTACACCCTACCTATCTGCGTAACCAGCCACAGTTATATGTATCATATATCTATTTATGATAAATCTACCCTTACATCCACCTATCTGGTAAACCAGCACAGGAATGGTATCTATATATCTATATATGATAAATCTACCCTTACATCCTACCTATCTGGTAACAGCCACAGTATATGGTATCTATATATCTATATATGATAAATTACCCTTACATCCTACCTATCGGTAACCAGCACAGTATATGGTATCTATATATCTATATTATAAATCTACCCTACATCCTACCTATCTGGTAACCAGCACAAGTATATGGTACTATATATCTATATATGATAAATTACCCTTACATCCTACCTATCCGGTAACCAGCACAGTATATGGTATCTATATATCTATATATGATAAATCTACCCTTACATCCTACTATCTGGTAACCAGCACAGTATATGGTATCTATATATCTATATATGATAAATCTACCCTTACATCCTACCTATCTAGTAACCACCACAGTAATGGTATCTAATATCTAATATGATAAATCTACCCTTACATCCTACCTATCTGGTAACCAGCCAAGTATATGATATCATATATCTATATATGATAAATCTACCCTTACATCCTACCTATCTGGTAACCGCACAGATATGGTAGCATAATATTCTATATGATAAACGTCTACCCTACATCCTTACCATCTGCGTAAACCAGCCACAGTATAGTGGTATCTATTATATCTAGATATGTGATAAATCTACCCTTACATCCTACCTATCTGGTAACCAGCACAGTATTTGATTGTTTTATTTGCACTGCATACGTCTCACTTCATTGTATCTGTGTGTTACCCACCTAACTAGATTGTAAGCTCTACTGGTCAGGGACCGCATTACCTCTTGTGGCAAAGCTCTAGTACTTCTATTTATATAAGTTATATACTTATGTACTGAACTATCTATGTATTTATCCCCCTTGTATGAATTTATTGTATTTTAATACTGTACAGCGCTGCGTCTCCAAGTGGCGCTATATAAATAAACTTACATAGCGGCTCTGGGTCAATCACCCTGAAAGAAGGTTGCAGGTTACTGGTATTGATACATAAAGTGTATCTGGGGATATTTCCGATTGCCACTTGTCAGGAAGGAATTTTTTCCCATTCATAATGTTTTTTTTTGCCTTTCCTTGGAAATGTGGGTATTGCCAATTAGGTTGGACTAAATGGATGCATGTCTTTATTTAACCTCAAATACTACAGTATATTAAACTCATCCTGAATTAAATTTGAATGTTGCGTTTGCTAATAAATTTTATATTTTAATGCACGATTACATTTTTAAAAATGCCATTAGAAAAATCTTAGATATTGTAACTGGTCTTCTTTAGACTATTTTTGAGTATTTGAGCCATCAATAACAATCACATATCCTCATAAGGACTCAAAATGACTAGAAACAAAGAACTTCTAAATCTCCTCAGCCAATGATTGTTTGGAAATGATTCCAAGCAAGAAATTGCAGAGAAACTAAAGTCTCGTACCACTCTGTGTATTACTTGTTTTAAACACCATAGAAAGAGGAGTGGGAGGCCCAGGCACACAGCTGAGCGAAATATTATATATATTAGAGTTTTATTATGACAAACAGATGTCCTCTAGAAGCTTTTCTTGATAGTACCCACAAAACAATATTTTCATCATCAAAGGGGCGACTCGATAATGATGACCAAATTTTTGGTCCGTAATCTTTTGCCCATTTTTTCCAGAGTTAAATAGGCTCAATATTTCTCTTTATTACTGATTGGCACACAATAATATCATTTTTACCCATTAACGTGAAAGGTTGTATATTGTATCTCATATTTTAGTATTTTTCTAATGAAGTACAGTAGAACTGAAGTTGACTCTGAACATATTTGCTGAATGAAAGAATGAAAGTCATTGCTGCTAACTGTTTTTTTTCCCTGTGTGTTTAACAAATACATTGATATTAATGAGCCTGCCTGTAGGATGACTAATTGTAGATTTAGCAATAAGACTTAAATAATAAAAACTATAATTAGGTCAACTGTCAGCTGGGTCATTACACAGGTACACGAGAGATACATTCTATGCATTTTGCCTGTTTATTTATAGGCAACTAATGGAATGTTTGTTTACACAGGAATTTGGGGTATTTCTTTTTATAAAATTCGGGTTTTTATAAGACAGGATTTCTCTCAGTTTTTTTCACATTCCAAATTTATGGAAGAGTACTTAAAATAATAAACAAGGCAGTTCTAACTGATAAGCACCATAAAGGCTTCTCTTGGGGCTTCATAGGTAAGTCCTTTTTACCTGCACTGGACACACAAACTTAAAAATCCTTAAATAAATGCAGTAATGCACTGCTCAACCATAACATTGCAGACAAACCAACTACCGTATCTCCACCACGAAGTCTATAGGTTCGTACGCACGTGCGATCGCGAGTCCCGACCCGTGATGCATGTGTACGAACTAACGTTTCAGCCAATAATCAGCACGTGTGTAGGTCCTTTATCGGCACGACCGACCTGACGGATCTCCGAAGGACCAATAAAGTGCCTACACACGGGCCGATTATCGGCATCCCTTATCTCCCATGTACAATGCACCACAGACACAGTGTAATGTATGAGTTCAACCACCAGTATTCCTGCAGTAATGCACAGTGAAGCTTTTTTATTCTTATATTTTTATGTATTTTATGCAGTTTGCTTTTAATGCATAATGTTTTAGAAATAAAAAATTATGGGTATGTGGGAGAATCAGTTCTAAGCCTAAAGGGAAACTGCAAGAATGGTAGACAATCAGCCATGCAGCTTATAGCTTACTGATTATAACCAAAACGTAACCGAAGATATGACAAAGCTTTAGCATTTAAAAAAATGTGCACCCTCGCCCCACTGGAAGAGCCCCACGCTCATATTCATTATGGGGGTTAAGGGGATTATGTGGGCTGGTCCAGGCATGTGTCAGCTCTCAGCCTATTCAATGTGGTCACATGCAGAATTTTTTATAGGGTCACTATACTCACTTTAACAACTTTACATTATCTGAAACTACAATTTGAGAGAAGTAAAATGCTGGTACTCCTATATTTATCTGTGCTTGCTTTGTCATTAAACTATTGATGTTTAGTTAGTGCTCCTAATTACCCCTACCCTCTCTTACTCACTGCCTTCCTGTAGTGTCTGCGATACTTATAAGTTCTGCACAGCCTCACCATGGACACTGCTATGTTTGCAAAACTCCCCCTCCCTCCCCGTCTTTTATTTTCTCTGCTGATTCTCTTAAATGTTGCAGATTGTGCTGGCAGGCAGCCAAAGATCCTAGTAAGAGGTCAGGGATGGGGCACATATTATAATTTCTGCTTCTGGAGTGACAGGTCTTTCACTGTAAATGCTGTGATTTCAATGATTTCTCAGGATCTACAGCTCAGATTTAAAATCCAAAAAAAGTTTTGAAGCAGTGGGACCCTACTGTATTTAAAGGTATCATTTTTAAAAATGTAATTTTATAGTGTATAGATAGCCTTTAAATACGTGGAAAAATAAACATCAATCCGGAAATCTTAATGACTGTCTTACCCCCAGATCCAGTTTAAATTTACACTTTAGATAATTTAATAATGTCCTTTAATAATGTATGATTTTTATCAGTATATTCTGGCCATGATTCCTAGTGGCCTATTTCTGATAATCTAATGTCTACCAGTTTAATCCACATCCAGGTATTTCCACAAACTGTTACTGGTTTATTATGTAACAAAGAGTAAGAAAATTTTTTTATGGGTTGGATCTTACAAGTTACTGTTAAGTCATTGAATTAATTTTGGGGTTACAAGGTACCAAGAGAGAAACTCCCTGGTAAGTCTGAATCATTCTTCTCCAATGTCTGCCTGTGTCTCTGCATTCCACATTATCATTATATGAGCAAGTCCATAACTATGTAGTGCACTGCAGAAGGCACAAGGGTGTAATTAATTCAATCCCTATAGAGTTAACTTTGTTGTTACTGGAAAGTCTCTTGCTGTGTAGTGTAGGTTATGTATAAATGCATGACTGATGTTTAAATGGGACATATCCATTATACACTAATGGGAATTGGTGCTTCAGACTTTTTTGGGGTGTAAATGGGATCTGTGATACATTGCCCTGCCCTGGGGTACTCCTAGTAAACTACTAACCAATAATTAGACCATGTTTACTACTTGTAGAAGTCTTGTATATTTTGGATTGGTAAAGCTCAGTTCAGACTGCTTGTTCGGGCTCTCAATTCTGCAATCATTGTACTATAGAACTTTCCTTTCAGTGCAACACTATTGGTGGGTGAGCATGATGAACTCGACATTACCACATCTGCTGGAAGACAGTTCAACATTTTTACGAATGTCTCTATGAAGAAAACTTCCCTAAGATGAAACGTTGAAACTTTTTTCTTCTAATCTTAAAAGGTGTCAACATGTCTTTAGAAATTATCTAACTGTGAATAATGTACCAGACAGTTTATTTTATGGCCCATTAATGTATTTTTACATTACAACCCTAAGTTGCTTAATTTAGCCCCATTGTCAAGCCCTTCCATTCCCCATATTAATTTACCGTAGTTGCCCTTTTCTAAACTCTTCCAGTGCCACAATGCCCATTTTACATACAGGATTTCAAAACTGCACAGAATATTCCAAATGTGTCCATATTAGTGCTTTGTAAAGAGAGAAATATATTTTTCTACCTTGAATCTATTCCTCGCTTTATACAATATCTTGCTAGTTCTAGCCATTGCTGTCTGGCACTTTTTGCTACAGCAAACTCTGTCACCTACTAGAACCCCCAAATCTTTTTCCAACAGAGATTCACTAAGCACAGAGTTAGTTTAACTAAACTTTTAAAAAAAATGTTATTCCTAATGTGAAAGCTTTCTCCCCAGAACACCTATACCTTGTAAGATTCTTCTGTAATAAGTTGCATTTAGTACATGTAAGTAATATTCAGTAAATAAGAAGGCCATGCCCTTGACCCCAGTATTCACTATTTCTATGCACTATGAGTGTCTCCACACCAAGTCCCTAATAATACTTCAAAAGCTGCTTGTTACCATGTTGTTTCATCTGTGTTAAGTGAATCCCTGTTGGAAAGGGATCTTGGAGTTTTGGTGGATAACAAACTTAAAGGTAGCAAGCAGTGCCAGGCGGCAACAGCCAGAGCCAGCATGGTATTGTCTTGTATAAAGAGAGGTATGGATTCAAGGGAGGAAAATGTTATTCTCCCTCTTTACAAAGCATTGGTAAGGCCTCATTTGAAACCATATGCAGTGCAATTTTGGAATCCTGTGGACAAAAAGGACATCTTTGAAATGGAAAGGGTTCAGAGAAGGGCAACTAAATTAATAAGGGGATTGGGGGAGCTTGAATATGAAGAGATAGGAAAAGTTACAATTATGTACGCTGGAGAAAAGGCGCTTGCGTGGGGATATGATTACTGTGTATAAATACATTAATGGGCCATACAAAAACTATCTGGGGCATTGTTCACCAATAGAACATGTCAAGGACACGAGGACATCCCTTAAGACTTGAAGAAAAAAGGTTTAGGCTTCAAGCTCGGAAAGGGTTTTTCACTGTGAGAACGGTAAAGCTTGGAGTCACATATATATATATATATATATATATATATATATATACATTCAATATCCTGCTTGTGACTGCAGGTAAATCCCAATCGAGTCTTTACTAAAACTTACTTTAATTCCAAATATTTGTATATAAGGTTACATTTTATTCCCTGATTATTTAGGGGCATGTTAATAAAACTATAGTATTTACCTCTGGCCTTAAACATCAATGGTAAATAATGTCGTTTTGAAATAACACCACAAATGCATGCACATTCTATAAACTCTATTGAAACCTCTTCATGGAAAGCTGCTACAAGATACCTAAAGTTAAAGGACAATTATAACCACCCCCCACCCCCCCTTGCGCCACTTCTTCTATCAATGGCTTGTACCAAGGATGAAGACCTAAACTGCTAGGTCCCCCCTGGGTTCTTTTTAGCTAAACAGCATTACTTATTAAACTTTCATTTGCCGCTGTTGTCCCACTTCTGTATTTGCAATAGGACCAATTGGAAGACACACTCCTTACACAGCCTCATCGCATAAGGATCGAGGGAGGTGGAGACAACCAGAGCAGCCCCTTATTCTGAAGAAAATACTCCCTCACTTCATACATGGATTGTGCCCAGGGTGAGAACCTGATCCAGGACCTTGCGGATCCCTGTGTTCTTCTTCGTTAAACAGCATTACTTACCTAAAGTTTCCTTCGCCTCCCCCTATCGTTCAGCGATGAGGCTCTGAAGCAGCGTGTCTTCCTATTGGCCACATCGCAAATAAAGAAGAGGGACAAGAGTATTTCACACAATTCATGTATGAAGAAAGGGGGAGGGGGGTAAATATAGTTTGCCTTTAAGAATTAGGGGGTATTAAATAGAGACCATGTTTGTGAAGCAGAGCACATCAGTGACAGGTGAACATGTCTCCCATGAAATAAATAAATGGAATTTATATTTTATTTTAGGAAGTGGTTAAACATAACTCCCTTACATCTCAATACATTGCATTGCATTCATAAGATGCCAGTAAAGCTCTGTACATGTTAGATAAATATATCTAATGATCCCTATACAGACATGCTGTCGCTCCCTGATATCATTAAGCTGTTCGGTATTTTTGCATAGTGATTTCTCTGTGTATAAATAAATGCTTCCTAAGTACTGACTTCCTGTTTGAAGAACCCCTAATAGTGTTTGTTATGGTCTCTGTCCCTGGGTTGATTCAGTTGCACAGTAAAGATGTGAGCATGCTTACCCACCCAACAGCCAATCAATAGAAATTACTGTTAGGGACATTGCGAAGAAATGTGCATTCTGGGAAGAAGCAGGACCATTACAGAACCTGAAATGGGAGATAACTACAGTCTCTCAGCTCACTACCTCAGCAAACCATGGCAAATTGTATAAAATCAATTGTTTTTTAAAAAATGAAGACAATACGTAGAATACCTAGGAGTTAACTGCCATTTGTCTCTCTCAGTGCCCAGGTTGTGTCTCTCTCAGTGCCCAGGTTGCAAATCTGCTGCGCCATTACAGGTTGGATGTTTCTCACTATAAAGGTCACTGTCGACATCAGCGATTTACTCAAAGTGTTGTTTAGTTACTTGACATGTTGTCTTAAATGTGCTTCAAATGATTAAAGGGAATGTCCACCCTAATAAAAACCTATTTATATAATGTAGGGCACTCCTGCCCAATCCCAACCGTCATGTCAAAATGTTAAAAAAAAGATTTATAACCTTACTTACAGCCCCTCGATCCTCCGGCGCACTGATTCGGCTCTCAGCTTGCCGGAACTTGCAAGCAGGGACCGGACCGGCAGCTGCCATTAATGGGGAGCATCGCTGGAACGAAGGGCTGTAAGAAGCGTTCTAAATCTTTTTTTTAACAAAATGACACGTCAGTTGGGTGCGGGTAGGGATGCCCTACGCTACAGAAAAACCTTTTATGCTAGGTGGGTGGATGGATCAGAGGACAAGGAGGAGGCAGAAACCTTTTGGATAGGAAGACAGCTCCTATTCTTTAGTTTCTTGGACTTAAGAATATATATAATATAGATAAGCGCTGCAGAGGAACCATAAGGATCAGAGATGTAATGTAAGGATTTTACACCCCCCAATTTTTGTTTGGGGGGGGTGGACATGCCGTTTAATATTGAAATAGTTTAAATGTAATGATTTCTTTAAGAGATATAGATTTATTGGTGTATTTATAAACCTGTGGTATTTCAACAGTCAGGCATTCTGAATGAATTATCTTCCCAAAATAAAACTCTGAGGTATGTTTAGTGCTGTGCTAGAATACTAGGCATAGCAATGGGATACCACTTGGAATAATGGCGGCAAGCATGTAGAACATTTAAAATATACAAAATATGTAATGCACCTTCTTTATATAGATGCCTTTTATATAGAAAGCCAAAAAGGACAAGCCCTGTTGTAAAGGCTAGTGACATATTATGCATTTCTAAATAAACACAACTCACAATAAAGGAAACCAGTGCATTTGCAATGGGAGAAAATGGACGCAGCATTAAAGGAATAACTAAAGCCACAGAACAACACTGAACCAGAAGGTAGAACACCTTAATATAAAACCAGTAATCTGTGTCTTACCTCTCATTTTGATACAGGAACTGGGAAATTTACCTAAATAACATATGGTTTGTGCTTTACTTCACAGCATTCTAGTATCAGACAGTTTGGTCAACGACCATTATGTTCTGCACATGCTCAGTCCTTAGCTATGGCAGAACCTTGTTACAGTTGGTCACACCCATTAATAATCTCTAGCCAATCCTTTTACAAGACAGGTAAAGCAAGGGAGCATGTGACTGAGGTCAGGAGGTGTGGTCTGACACTGCACATACACAGTTACTTTATTCAGTTTTTAACAGGCTTACATTTACTATAATAAGATTTACTGAAGTGGGATTTTATAGCTTATTGGTGTTTTAGGAGGTTGTTTTCAAATTCTGGAGTACAAAAAATTGGGTTTAGTTCTCCTTTAAGTGTTTACTACTATTACTTAAATGACCATATAAAAGCATGAGGCCGTAGGCCTAGTACCTTTTATACAGGGCACGTAACTCCAAGGTGACTTCTAATATCCCTTTAATTTACAGTTCGGGGTGCATTATTTATTATAACCTACCCTTTTGTGGTTTCTGGTTTCCTTCTCCTCCTGAAACTGTAAGATTATAAGCCTATAATCTTACAGTTCCTCCTATAGAAATCCACTACAGGGGTAGGTTATAGCCACATTTTAACGTGCACTACCAGCTGCAATAGATCCATAAGACTGACTGCAATAAGAATAAAAACACTCCCAATTACAAACAAAAACATTTTTGTTTCATTTTGCACACACTGCATACACCCCATAGGCATTTTAGGGGGGTAAACAGGTGTCTGAGTTGTTTATACGGTTCTCCGACAGAGGTTCCCCCATAATTGGCTCAGAAAGGCATATAAGAGGGCTAAATATTCCAAGAGATAAACACTGGTATTTGGTACCAGGAACAAAACCAATATTGATACGGTTAATTTAGTCACTGATTTAAATAGTGACTGAGTTTGGGCACAACAAGTCTTAAAGAAATATTGGCCCATCCTTCAATCATATGATTCCCTCAAAAAGATCTGGCAGAATCACCTAGGAAGATACCTCGTATGGCTCCTACGATTGCTCAATCACTGGTATGCAGCCACTTTGTGTCCTTCAGAGACCACACTTGGCTCGAGAAGAGGCCTTTAAGAGGTAGCCACAGATGTGGTAATTGTAAAATGTGTCAGTGCATGTGTAAAAGACTCACTTTTATAAACCAGGATGGGAGTTTTATCAACTATAGATCAAAAGGAGTGATCTATGCTCTCCAATGTAGTTGTCCTATGGTTTATGTGGGCAAATCCATTAGAGAATTCCGCAATAGGGTGTTGGAACAGTTATGTGACATCAGAAATAACAGAGAGGAAAGTAGTGTGGCCAGACTGTATTTTCGAAAACATGCTTCATCTGGGGGATGGAAAAAGTGCTACCACCTATACGATTGGATTCCTAAGAGACTGCACAGGGCTTCTGTTATTTAAGGACCATTCCCATTGGTTATCCCCTAACATGTGACCTGGAAGAAGGGACGTGCCTGTCCCAAAACTTGCGTTGATCTGGAGTTGATTGTTCTGGCACGTGGCTCCCAGTGGTACTGGCTTTGTTTGCTGCATATCGAATCCCGGACCAGATGCTTTGGGGGAGGATCCCAGGCCTGATATGAAAGTTGGAATAAGTGACCGGATCATATTACCTTTCACCTGAGGCGGTGCTGGGTGAGACTGGTTGCGCTCCCTGTGTGGGGGAGGGACTTGATCTATTATACTGATTACGGTTTTGGAATATTCAGATGCCTTTTCTCACCTATAGACTATGTGGGGCTTATTTCGTTTGCCCACCGCCACCCATTACTAATTTTCTCTCTCCAGCTACCTCGCTGCTTGAAGGCAGCCATCATTATTTGTAGCAGCAAGACTTGCACTTTACTACCTTTTAGGGGGGTCCATTGCGCGTTGTTTTTAATAACATTGTTTATGGATATGTTTTGTTAAAAAATTTGGGATTTTTGTTTTGTTTTTAAGTGCCGCATTCACTAAACGAGCTGCGTTTGCCCTCTTTGTTTATATATTTCGTTGCCTTGTATGCAGTTGGAGTGCCCTAGGGCTTTGTGCCCCTGGATTTACCTGGTCTGGTCATTTAATCTATTTTCTAACTTTGGTATCCTTTCTTATCTTCTTTCACCCATCTTTCTTTCTATCCCTGTTTACCATATTTGGGTAATATCCCAGAATCCCCCCCCCCTTCTGCTTTCATTATCTGCAGGTCATCATCAAAAAGTGTAAAGCTGGGTACACACCTTCTCGCCCCGACCAACCGTTCGGTTGACTGGTTGCCCAGGACCAAGGACTGACAGTTTCGGCAAAAGTAGCCACGCCTGACAGTTTGCCACAACCAAGTGTGCGGTCCATAGAGGACTGCATGATCAGCCGTGGTTTTCAGACTCGTCCGATCATTCGTTTGTTGTCTGTTGCGTCTGTCCAAAGAAACCATCTAATATTCTGGCCCAACCGACCGATACACTAAAATGTTGTTCGGTCAGGCAGAATTATTGGGTGGTGTATACCTTGATCAAGGACTGTCATTGTGAAAGGGAATTAAGTCAACATGTGCCAAAATACATATGGAAACTTATCATATTTATGCTTATTATCCTGGTACCAGTATTAACATGAACTGGACTCCAGAAAGGAACAATATTTATATAACAATAAGAGATGTTCAAAACTGTTGAGTTTCGTTCCGTTTTTGAATTTTTGGAAAGTGCGAGTTTTGATTTTCGAAAATCGCCTACTTTTGATTTTCAATTTTCAAAAATCGTCTACTTTAAATTTTCGAAAATCGTCTACTTTCAATTTTCGAAAATCGTCTACTTTAAATTTTCGAAAATCGTCTACTTTCAATTTTTCGAAAATCGTCCTACTTTCAATTTTCGAAAATCGTCTACTTTCAATTTTCTTTCGAAAATCGTCTACTTTCAATTTTCGAAAATCGTCTACTTTCAATTTTCGAAAATCGTCTACTTTCAATTTTCGAAAATCGTCTACTTTCAATTTTCGAAAATCGTCTACTTTCAATTTTCGAAAATCGTCTACTTTCAATTTTCGAAAATCGTCTACTTTCAATTTTCGAAAATCGTCTACTTTCAATTTTCGAAAATCGTCTACTTTTGATTTTCAATAATTGTCTACTTTCGATTTTCGAAAATCGTCTACTTTCGATTTTCAATAATTGTCTACTTTCGATTTTCGATGATTGTCTACTAAAAATCCGGGTTTCGTGACATTCGGGAGTTCCACAGATTCGATTCGAAACTGGGTTCTATTAGAACCCACATTACATCTCTAATGACAAAGTTCTTTTTACTATAAGGAGGTTTGTACATGTAACAAAGGAATGAAATATTTTTACATTTGAGATACTATGTACATACATATACCTCATACTGTTATATGGTTATGGCACTCCTTGTTGATTTCTAATATCCTTATATTTGAATTAAAATAGGGAATATTATTCACGAAAGAAAAGTTTAGGGGCATGGAAAATATATATATATAATATATATATCTATATATAGATATATATATACAGACAGAAAAGTCTTTAAAAAAGGGGTGTATGGCTAAAAGGGAGGTACGATGCACTCCCTACTGCCTATAAAAACCCTTTTAGGAATCTTGCGCTTGCCCCTGATACCAATATAGTTCAATTTGCCATTGTATAGTTGTATACATCCCTAAGCACACATATACTGTTCACAGCACTGCAAAGTTTACATCTGTCGATCTTATATCTGACCGACATGTGATCGCAAAATCCCATTCATCGCATGTCGGTCGAATATGAGATCAGGAGAGGTGGTTCCGCCAGGATAGCAAGAACGTCGCATGAGCGCTCAGTCGGGTAAGTAATACTGCACTGATGTAGGCTGGTGTCCACACCCGACAATTTTGCCATCAGACCGACTACTGCACGGTTAACTCGATCGGTAGCCTGTCTGACATCAATTGCGTGGACCACTTAAAACCACACAATAAGGAGAAAATTTCCACCGCATCCAATAGATTTTTCATCCGATTATGGTGAAAAAATCGGACACAAACTAATTTGATTGACTGAAATTTCTTACTGTCTATCGCTAGGGTAATCTGGAAGTGTATATTTTTCCAATCCATTAAGCACCATGAAAGATAACCCGCTTAAATACCAAGTAATTTTTAGCAGTCAATATACCTTAGATGATGCAGTCAGTCGTTGCACTCTGGGGCGTAGCTACCAGGGGTGCAGGGGATGCGACTGAACCAGGGCCCTTGGTCAAGAAGGGGCCCCATTTTGTGCTAAGGTTCCAAAACTACCAGTCTGTGTGCCAACTGTTTTACCATTGGTCTGTGTACAAAGCATTTTTACCATTGTCAGTGTGCCAAGCATTTAACCAGTGCCTGGCTGTGTGCAGTGCCAGTTTAACAACCAGTTTATCAGTGTCTGCATGCCAAGCATTTAACCAGTCTTTGTGCCAACTATTTTACCATTGGTCTGTGTACAAAGCATTTTTACCATTGTCAGTGTGCCAAGCATTTAACCAGTGCCTGGCTGTGTGCAGTGCCAGTTTAACAACCAGTTTATCAGTGTGAGCATGCCAAGCATTTAACCAGTCTTTGTGCCAACTATTTTACCAGTGGTTATATACAAAGCATTTTACCACTCCCTGTGTGCCAAGCATTTTAGTAGCGTCAGTTGGTTAGTTCAAAATACTGTTTGAATCTGATTGAATAGTTTTGCTAGGTGTATGGGGAAAGTGTGTTTGTCTGTTTTAAAAGTGTCTTTAAAAAAAATGTTAATGATTAATTTGGATGTTTTTTATGGAAACCCTTATTTGGTTTGCGGTGCCGGTTTGGGTTTGCTGCGGTGTTGTGGGGCCCATGCCCAAATTGTGCATCAGGGCCCATAAGACTGTAGCTACGCCACTGGTTGTACTTCCTGCTTAAAACTCAATTAGATGTACTGATGGAAATACTGTGTGCACCATCTATCTGGACTCTGGAGAAGATTTCAAACTGAAGCGACCACTGATGGGCTTGTTGGAAATTTTTTCAAAGGTCCAGTCAGTTTTTGTTCAAGAGACTGCCTTATATTGCTCGACAGTCTATTAGATCGATTCCACAAACGAGTTGATTTTTATGGATGATTACATGAAATCAATTAAAACTGCTGAAAAGTGCATATGTAAGTTTAAAGGATAGTGATACTCACCTTTCCTCGATAGCTGCATAATACCCAGGGTAAGGGCCTAAATCATTAAGGGCTAAGTTTTACTAGGAGCGTTTCTGTCCACTTGCATTTTCCGATCTGCAATTTTATTTTAAATGGAAATTGCAGGAACCATTTCATGCGTGCATGACTTTTGGTCCATTTGTGTCCATTCCTGTCCATTTTGCGATTCTATTCAAGTCTATGGGAACGCAGAAAAAAAACGAGGGCAAACTGACACACATGCACTATTAATGTGTTTTTCCCACAGTAGTAATTAGAAAACACGAACAAGGGGACACAAATGGATACTAAAGTGGACACAAAATCGCACTGTGTTTTTCAATCCGATGCAGTGGGACCTAGCCCTAAATCCTCACCTCTGGGTACTTTACCTTACTCCTGCAATACTTACTCAAAGTCTCCTTTGCTGCTCCTCTCTGTCAGTGAGAGTTGGAGCGGAGTGCTGAAGGAGACTTTCAGTAAGCGAGGGGGAGGTGAGTATAATTGTCCTATAAGTGATGTAAATGATACAATCTTATATCTAAACTAGAGATGTAATGTGGGTTCGAATAGAATCCAGTTTCAAATCAAATCTGAGGGCTTCCAAGTCCTGACGAAACTTTCGGAACTCCATGGAACCCAGATTTTCTGAATTTTTGATTTTTTAAAAAACAGAAATAGACGATTATCGAAAATAGACGATCAGTGAAAATAGACGATAATCGAAAATAGACGATCAGTGAAAATTGAAAATAGACGATCAGTGAAAATTGAAAATAGACGATCAGTGAAAATTGAAAATAGACGATCATCGAAAATAGATGATCATTGAAAATAGACGATAATGAAAATAGACGATCAGTGAAAATTGAAAATAGACGATCATCGAGAATAGATGATCATTGAAAATAGACGATAATCGAAAAAAGACGATCAGTGAAAATTGAAAATAGACGATCAGTGAAAACTGAAAATAGACGATAATCGAAAATAGACGATCAGTGAAAATTGAAAATAGACGATTATCGAAATAACCCTTGAAGGTAACTATAAAATAGAATGCGGAAGCTCGAAAACAGCCCAATCATGAGGAAAGTTTTAAAATAAGTTTTGGTTATATTTATGGGTTCCCGAGACCATTCCCCAGGTCATTTACAGTAACCTACTATTACTATTTGTCCCTCAAAATGGACAGAAACTTTAAAAAAAATTTCTCTCATAAACTTCTATGGGTTTGTTTTTCGAATTCAAAAACGGGAATCAACAGTTTCGACATCTCTAATCTACACTGAATGCAAGGAGTGCAGCAAAAAAAGTGTTTCCAGGAACTAACAGATTAAAGGACAACTAAAGCCTTGTATACAGAGAGCGCCATGGAGGACTGACTACCGATGACCGCCTGAATGCATACGCACATGTGATTATTGGCCGAAACGGACGTTTGACACCCATGTGCATTGTGGTCGGGGATCGTTTATCGGGCGAAGAATCGTACATGTGTAGGAGGCTTAAAATTCCATGTCATCTTGTTGTTACCTCCAATGCTACCTAAATGACTTGTCACATAGGTGTGAATGAGGGCTAATGAGAAGCAGCACAGATATTCAGGGATCTCAATGAGTATTTGTCATATAGCAACTACTCTCAAAACCTTTGGACCTTGTGATATGCTGGCCATACACTATATTGGCATTTGGTAGATTTGACATTCGATTGATGGATCAATCAAATATTTAAAGTCAGTTTTACCTAAATAATAATGGCTGGGTTGCTGTTTAGGCCTGATACCCTATCCTCCTGGCTAACACATCTATGGCTATCATTCGATAAATTGATAGGTAGTCTGATGGTTGAGAGGAAACAGGTGAACACCAAACATTTTAGCAAAACTAATGGTGCCCCCTATTGAAGACCAAGCAATCAGCCAAAATTCTTAAACTTGCCCGATCCATTTTTCATCAGAATCAAAAATTTACGGAGAAATTAACAGTACTGGTTGCAGTGAATGGTGCCACCAAGTGCACTCATATCAATGGCTAGCATGAGCAATCTCTTGTGTTATGGTCAACAGTAGTTTTTTTGTCCATTTTGACCATTATGTGGGTGTGCTGTTTTTGGGGTGGTCTTGCTTGGGATACTTTTGGTCCCCTTTTTTTAACTACTGGGTTTGCAGCCCTCAGGAATGGAGAAGCCAATTTGGATGGATGCTTTAGCAAACTGGCCATAGTGTAAGAGAGACTGCCCGTGGTTCCAAATGAAAATAATGATTTAGTAGCATAGTGCTACACACCACGTCAGCTCCCGCCTTGCTCGCGCTTCTTGTCACACTGCCCTGAAGGCCATGGGCGCACCCTATTGTTTTTTGAAACTGTTGTTTAATATTCTGGTGTTTTGTTTGAGTTGAAGTTAAGCTATTTTTATCTGGTATTTTTCCTGCTCTTTAACATGCATTTAACATATTTCTAGGAATGGGACCAGACAACTTTTTTACCGTATCTAAACACTGAGAGGCTGAAATGCTTTAAATTTGAAAAAGCTTGGAATTTGAAGACTGCAGGCAGTTTAGGGGAACACAAGTGTCACCTGACATTCCTGAAAATGCTGCAAAAATTTGTTCCGCATTAAACATACTTGTTGCAGTTGCCATATTCTATATTGAATGTTCTAGTTCTCCATAAAATATTCCTTCCCAGAAAAAACACTGGACAGTGTCAATCAGTAATGTATGTATGTATAGTTTATTTATAAAGCACCACTTGGGGACGCAGCGCTGTACAGTAACAAAATACAATACAGTCATACAAGGGGGATAAATACATAGATAGTTCAGTACATAAATATATAAATGATATAAATAGAAGTGCTAGATCTTTACCACAAGAGGAAAGGAGGTCCCTGTCCCATAGAGCTTACAATCTACAAAAGAGTAATAGTGTGCACTCTACCTTCCAAAGATATAGGGCCTGGAGCTTACAATCTAGTTAGGTGGGTAACATACAGATACAATGGAATGGGTATAAGTGCTGGAGTGAGATGTATGCAGTGCTAATAAAATAATCATATACTGTGCTGGTTACCAGATAGGTAGGATGTAAGGGTAGATTTATCATATATAGATATATAGATACCATATACTGTGCTGGTTACCAGATAGGTAGGATGTAAGGGTAGATTTATCATATATAGATATATAGATACCATATACTGTGATGGTTACCAGATAGGTAGGATGTAAGGGTAGATTTATCATATATAGATATATAGATATCATATACTGTGATGGTTACCAGATAGGTAGGATGTAAGGGTAGATTATCATAATAGATATATAGATATCATATACTGTGCTGGTTACCAGATAGGTAGATGTAAGGGTAGATTTATCATATATAGATATATAGATACCATATACTGTGCTGGGTACCAGATAGGTAGGATGTGAAGGGTAATTTATCTATATAGATATATAGATACCTATTACTGTGCTGGTTACCGATATGTAGGATGTAAGGTAGATTTATCCTATAAGATATATAGATACCATATACTGTGCTGGTTACCGATAGGTAGGATGTAAGGGTAGATGATAATATCTAGATATATAGATACATATACTGTGCTGGTTACCAGTAGGTAGGATGTAAGGTAGATTTATCATATATAGATATATAGATACCATATACTGTGCTGGTACCAGATAGGTAGGATGTAAGGGTAGATTTATCATATATAGATATATAGATACCATATACTGTGCTGGTTACCAGATAGGGGATGTAAGGGTAGATTATAATAATAGATATATAGATACCATATACTGTGCTGGTTACCAGATAGGTAGGATGTAAGGGTTAGATTTATCATTATAGATATATAGATACCATATACTGTGCTGGTTACCAGATAGGTAGGAGTAAGGGTAGATTGATTTATATATAGATATATAGATACCATATACTGTGCTGGTTACCGATAGGTAGGATGTAAGGGTAGATTATCATATTAGATATATAGATACCATTACTGTGCTGGTTACCAGATAGGTAGGATGTAAGGTAGATTATCATATATAGATATATAGATACCATATACTGTGTGGTTACCAGAAGGTAGGATGTAAGGGTAGATTTATCATATATAGATAATAGATATCATCGATGTCTGGTTACCAGATAGGTAGGATGAAGGGTAGATTTCATATATATAGATATATAGTATAATATACTGTGCTGGTTACCAGATAGGTAGGATGTAAGGGTAGATTTACATATATAGATATCATATACTAGTGCTGGTTACCAGATAGGTAGGATGTAAGGGTAGATATCATATATGATATATAGATACCATATACTGTGCTGGTTACCAGATAGGTAGGATGTAAGGGTAGATTTATCAAATAGATATATAGATACCATATACTGTGTGGTTACCAATAGGTAGGATGTAAGGGTAGATATAATTATCATATATAGATAATAGATCCATATACTGTGCTGGTTACAGATAGGTAGGATGTAAGGTGTAGATTTACATATATAGATATATAGATACCATATACTGTGTGGTTACCAGATAGGTAGGATGTAAGGGTAGATTTTCATATAGATATATAGATACATATACTGTGCTGGTTACCAGATAGGTAGGATGTAAGGGTAGATTTATCTATAGATATATAAGATACCATATACTGTGCTGGTTACCAGATAGGTAGGATGTAAGGGTAGATTTATAATATACAGATATATAAATATCATATACTGTGCTGGTTACAGATAGGTAGGATGTAAGGTAGATTTATCATATAAGATATATAGATACCATATACTGTGCTGGTTACAGATAGGTAGGATGTAAGGGTAGATTATCATATAAGATATATATAGATACCATATACTGTGCTGGTTACCAGATAGGTAGGATGTAAGGGTAGGTAGATTATCTATATAAGATATATAGATACCATATACTGGGCTGGTTACCAGATAGGAGGATGTAAGGGTAGATTATCATATATAGATATATAGATATATTACTGTGCTGGTTACCAGATAGGTAGGATGTAAGGGTAGATTTATCATATATAGATATATAGAACATTTACTGTGCTGGTTACCAGATAGGTAGGATGTAAGGGTAGATTTATCATATATAGAATATAGATATACATATACTGTGTGGTTACCAGATAGGTAGGATGTAAGGTAGATTATCATATATAGATTATAGATACTATACTGTGCTGGTTCAGATAGGTAGGATGTAAGGGTAGATTATCATATATTAGTATAAGATGTACCATAGTACTGTGCTGGTTACCGGAAGGTAGGATGTAAGGGTAGATTTATCATATATAGATATATAGATATAATATACTGTGCTGGTTAGCAGATAGGTAGGATGTAGGGGTAGATTTATCATATATATATATAGATACCATATACTGTGCTGGTTACCAGATAGGTAGGATGTAAGGGTAGATTTATCATATACAGATATATAGATACCATATACTGTGCTGGTTACCATATAGGTAGGATGTAAGGGTAGATTTATCATATATAGATATATAGATATTATATACTGTGCTGGTTACCAGATAGGTAGGATGTAAGGGTAAGATTTATCATATATAGATATATAGATACCATATACTGTGCGGTTACCAGATAGGTAGGATGTAAGGGTAGATTTATCATATATAGATATATAGATACCATAACTGTGCTGGTTACCAGATAGGTAGGATGTAAGGGTAGATTTATAATAAAGATATATAGATACCATATACTGTGCTGGTTACCAGATAGGTAGGATGTAAGGGTAGATTTATCATATATAGATATATAGATATCATTACTGTGCTGGTTACCAGATAGGTAGGATGTAATGGTAGATTTATCATTATTAGATATATAGATACCATATACTGTGCTGGTTACCAGATAGGTAGGATGTAAGGGTTGATTTTCATATATAGATATATAGATATCATATACTGACTGGTTACCAGATAGGTAGGATGTAGGGTAGATTTATATAATAGAATAGTTATAATATACTGTGCTGGTTACCAGATAGGTAGGATGTAAGGTAGATTTATCATATATAGATATCATATACGTGCTGGTTACCAGTAGGTAGGATGTAAGGGTAGATTTATCATATATAGATATATAGATACCATATACTGTGCTGGTTACCAGATAGGTAGGATGTAAGGGTAGATTTATCATAATAGATATTAGATACCATATTACGTGTGGTTACCAGATAGGTAGGATGTAAGGGTAGATTTATCATATATAGATATATAGATACCATATACTGTGCTGGTTACAGATAGGTAGGATGTAAGGGTAGATTTATCATATATAGATATATAGATACCATATACTGTGCTGGTTACCAGATAGGTAGGATGTAAGGGTAGATTTATCATTATAATATATAGATATCATATACTGTGCTGGTTACCAGATAGGTAGGATGTAAGGGTAGATTTATCAATATAGATTATAGATACCATATACTGTGCTGGTTACCAGATAGGTAGGATGTAAGGGTAGATTTATCATATACAGATATATAATAATCATATACTGTGCTGGGTACAGATAGGTAGGATGTAAGGGTAGATTTATCATATACAGATATATAGATACCATATACTGTGCTGGTTACCAGATAGGGATGGATGTAGGGTAGATTTATCATATACAGTATATAGATACCATATACTGTGCTGGTTACCAGATAGGTAGGATGTAAGGGTAGATTTATTCATATACAGATATATAGATACCATATACTGTGCTGGTTACCAGATAGGTAGGATGTAAGGGTAGATTTATCATATACAGATATATAGATATCATATACTGTGCTGGTTACCAGATAGGTAGGATGTAAGGGTAGATTTATCATATATAGATATATAGATACCATATACTGTGCTGGTTACCAGATAGGTAGGATGTAAGGGTAGATTTATCATTATATAGTATTAGATATACGCTATACTTGCTGGTTACCAGATAGGTAGGATGTAGGGTAGATTATCATATATAGATATATAGATACCATATACTGTGCTGGTTACAGATGGTAGGATGTAAGGGTAGATTTATTATATATAGATATATAGATATCATATACTGTGCTGGTTACCAGATAGGTAGGATGTAAGGGTAGATTTATCATATATAGATATAGATACCATATACTGTGTGGTTACCAGATAGGTAGGATGTAAGGGAGAATTTATCATATATAGATATATAGATACATATACTGTGCTGGTTACCAGATAGGTAGGATGTAAGGAGTAGATTTTCCTATATAGATATATAGATACATATACTGTGCTGGTTACCAGATAGGTAGGATGTAAGGGTGATTTATCATATATAGATATATAGATACATATACTGTGCTGGTTACCAGATAGGTAGGATGTAAGGGTAGATTTATCATATATAGATATATAGATACCATATACTGTGCTGGTTACCGGATAGGTAGGATGTAAGGGTATATTTATCATATATTGATATATAGATACCATATACTGTGCTGGTTACCGGATAGGTAGGATGTAAGGGTAGATTTATAATATATAGATATATAGATACCATATACTGTTCTGGTTACTGGATAGGTAGGATGTAAGGGTAGATTTATCATATATAGATATATAGATACCATATACTGTGCTGGTTACCAGATAGGTAGGATGTAAGGGATAGATTTATCATATATAGATATATAGATACCATATACTGTGCTGGTTACCGGATAGGTATGATGTAAGGGTAGATTTATCATATATAGATATATAGATACCATATACTGTGCTGGTTACTGGATAGGTAGGATGTAAGGGATAGATTTATCATATATAGATATATAGATACCATATACTGTGCTGGTTACCGGATAGGTATGATGTAAGGGTAGATTTATCATATATAGATATATAGATACCATATACTGTGCTGGTTACCAGATAGGTAAGATGTAAGGGTAGATTTAGCATATATAGATATATAGATACCATATACTGTGCTGGTACCGAGGATAGTATAGGTAGGATGTAAGGGTAGATTTATCATATACAGATATATAGATACATCATACTGTGCTGGTTACCAGATAGGTAGGATGTAAGGGTTGATTTATCATATATAGATATATAGATACAATTACATGTGCTGGTTACCAGATAGGTAGGATGTAAGGGTAGATTTATCATATAAGATATTAGAATCATATAAGTGTGGTTACAAAGTGATGTAGGATGTAAGGTGAGATTATCATATACAGATATATAGAACCATATACTGTGCTGGACCATAGGTAGGATGTAAGGGTAGATTATCATATATAAATATATAGATACCATATACTGTGCTGGTTACCAGATAGGTAGGATGTAAGGGTAGATTTATCATATAAGATATATAGATACCATATACTGTGCTGGTTACCAGATAGGATGGTGTAAAGAGGTAGATTTATCATATAAAGATTAGATAGATCATATACTGTGCTGGTAAGCTAGGTGGATGTAAGGGTAGATTATCATATATAGATACCATATACTGTGCTGGTTACCAGATAGGTAGGATGTAAGGGTAGATTTATCATATATAGATATATAGATATCATATACTGTGCTGGTTACCAGATAGGTAGGATATGTATATTAGAGGCTCAGTCACAAGGTGTGTGCTCCTAACAAAACTATAATCCACACGCGCATTTAGATATCTGGGTTCATATACTCTGGGCCCATCAAAAAGCAGAATCGCCATCAAGATCATATTAGTTTGAAGTCATTCCCCGGGCTGCTGTAAAACAGTTATGACTTTTCTTTATACAGACAGCGAAGAGAAGACTCTGGAATGCTTGTTTTCTAAGTTGGTTTAATTAAAACATACAGATACTTGGATTCAACAATAAAAAAAGGAATAATGTTGCCAATGAGGTATACACCAATAACCTTACAAAAAGTGCATATGCATAAAATGTATAAATCAAATATAAATATACAATTGGAATATCCTCCTCAGACAGTGTTCAACTATGTGCTCATAAAAAGTGAATAATAGTCCATGAGATATACGTATCAATAAGCTGCTTATTCCAGCTGCATGGAAATTCCTAGTCCAAAGAATCACTTTCCCCTCCTCTGCTGTCTACCAGAACTCAGGTATGCTGCAAAATTCCAGCTTCCTCACCCCTTATATGGTCTCCTCTACTGGTCAGCTCTCCTATTCTCCTACTTTTGGCTCCACGCTCAGCAGCTGGCCTTCCGATCTTACTCTGTATGGTGTGTGGTAAACAGCGCCACAGGTTAGCACTCCATGTAAGCGTCTTAGCTCACGCACCTCGTTCGTAACTTCCAGAAAAGAGTTCCGGTACCTGGATGGATCCCTCCGCCTGTGATGATTCCCAGGAAATGAGGATGCAGGTCAGCTACAGCAACCTTCGTCGTGGGATAGCAGAAGGTAAGTAAAGTGACTCAGTGCAAATAAAGACCTGTGTAAATACAAATATAATAAAGAGCACATAAAAAAATATATAAATAGAAACCGCCACTGCCAGTATGTGCTACGCGTTTCATCAATAATAATGAATTTAATGGCTTTTAGGGTGGGAAAGGTAAGTAATTTACTATAATAAATTTAATGGCTTTGGGGGTGGGAAAGGTAAGTAATTTACTATAATAAATTTAAGCTAAGGTAAGTAACTAACTATAATGAGTTTAATGGTTTTGGCGGTTGGAAAGATGGGGAATAGACACGCCCTTTAAAGGGAAAGTTCAGCCCTCAAATGAAAACTTACATACAGGTAAATCACCCCCCAAAACCCTAAACTGTAATAGTTTGGAATGTGAAATATATAAGTCTAACCTGAAATCCTGCACAATGTCCTGTTTCCCCTGTTTCTGCTTCCTGGTTCTTCCAGTTAGCAACTGTCAGTTATGGATTTGACAGTTGACATCACAGCCAATGACTGGATGTTAATCCCCTATCTGCCTCTACTGAGCATGCCCAGGCTCAGTACAGGCTCAGTACAGGTTTCTAAATGGCTCAGTTTCCATGAGGCATCCAGAAGCATAGCTGGCATACAGTAATGAATTCATAGGACAAAGTATCAACATATTTTAAAGAGGCCATTCTTTCTAAAAGATGTTCTTTTGAGGGTGGCATTGCCCTTTAAGCTTCTTTGCATTTTTCACATGAGAATAGGCTTCATTTCTTAAGGTTCGTATACACGTGCAATCACGGGTCCTGACCCGCGTCGCACGATGTGTACGAACGTTCGTTTCAGCTGATGATGATGTCTGGGATCCTTATTGGCTGAAACGCCCAGTCGTTCGGAGATCCGCCTGGTTGGTCGGGGCAATGATCCACAACCGAACGGTCATTTGGGCCTATAAAGGGCCCATACACGGGCCGATTAGTGGCCGAAACGAACGTTCGTACACATTGTGCGTCGCGGGGGACCCATGCTCGCACGTGTGTATGAACCTTTAGAGCAAGAATAGACTAATGAGTTTAGGAAGATATGACTTTTACCATTTACAAACCTAGTTGGTAATGCCCAAGAACCTCATCATTTAGAAAGCCAGTTGTCAGCTGTGTTAACATAATTGCAGATTTGCAAAGGGTTTTGAAATTATACATTAATGTATTAAAATACTTAACTTACATTAGCAAACACATCATGTCATTGGAACACAGGACTAATTGTTGCTGATGATACATACCTAGAAATTCCATTTCGGGGTCCTATTTCGGATCCAATTTGCGCTTCTATGTGCTATTGTAGCATATGCGGTCACCATTTTTGATGCGTATTGCATGTGCTCCAGTAGTGCTCAATAGTGGGCGCTCACACAATCCAGTGCGCTTAAGTCATGCCACAGCCTTAAAAATTCTAACAATTTCAACTCTGTTTCTGATCAGTATGATTTTAAGGACAAACCACTTCATTTTCTTTACAAAACAAGGACATTGTAACCCTGAAACATTTGAATAATAGATTTCATTTAAATTGTTATATTATAGACCACAGAAAAATCAAAAATTTGTACTTTTAAGAATGAAATTTCTCAACATTTGGCATTTTAGAACGTAAAATATATATCTAGACTACTACTTTTCTTTAGCTTCAAGGTCATTAGGGTTATGGGAAAGATTAGAAGAGAAGGTTGGCTTAGAGACATTCCAGTGAATAGTTGGCCTTTCTTGAATTCTGGGAGGAGGGAAATAAGAAATAGTTGCAAGAATGTAAAGTATGTCAGGGGAAGAGAACCGTTTACTGTTTATATGAAAAGAATTCTGAGCTGGCTGGAGAAGAGGAACAAAGAATGATCTGACTGTGACACCAGAGTGGGACTTGCAACAGAATATCTTGTGCAATCATCTAATTTATTCCCATGTACATTGTACAGTGTGTACAAGATATGAAGGTCGTGCCTGAACCTACATGTTTATCATGCAGCCAGGAACCAGTTTACTAATCAAACAGTAAAGATAAAGAATAAAATCCTTAAGATTAATAACTATAGTGTCATATTATAAAAGTCTGAATATACAAGGAGTCACACCTGAAAAACAGACAAAATCAGGAGGATCATGGATCTCTTAGTGAAAGTACTTCTGTAGAAACCTATAAAAGTTCAACAAAGCAATTTTTTTATTTTGATCTTCATGTTTTAGCATTTCTGATCTCTGGGCCAAAAGTCTTTAATACAATCTGAAATGCCTGGGAAACTGAAATTGCAGTCCAACTTGAAACAATAAATACATATGTATGTATGTATGTATAGTTTATTTATAAAGTGCCACTTGGGGACACAGCGCTATACAGTAACAAAATACAATAAAGTCATACAAGGGGGATAAATACATAGTTCAGTACATAAATATATAAATGATATAAATAGAAGTGCTAGATCTTTGCCACAAGAGGAAAGGAGGTCCCTGTCCCATAGAGCTTACAATTTAGTTAGGTGGGTAACACACAGATACAATGGAATAGCTATAAGTGCTGGAGTGAGACAGGTAGGATGTAAGGCTATATCAAACTATAGGAGGCAAAATAACCAGTTTACATATTATATGCAGTCAGTGGAGTAACAACCCAGTTGTTGAAAGGATACACATAAACAGGGTATGGGTGCTAGCAACCCCTAATACAGCCACCATATAATTTTTCCAAGGGGAAAAGGGAGTAGCAATCAAAATCTGATATCAAACTCGGGTGCCAAAGCCCTGAACCCTTCGCTTAAACGAGTAAGTCAGAATCTTAAATAAGCTATCAATTGGCAAATGTAGCTACGCACCACTTTCAACAGGTGGCCCAGGTTCAAATAGCCCCAGGCCCTTCCCTGGACCAAAAGTGCGGCAAACAATGGTATGTATCACAGTCTCCAATGCACTAATCCAGACCACAAAACTCGTATCCGGTAAAAACAGTATCTTTATTCGCTTGACACGTTTAGGACTATACACAGTACTTAATCATAAGCAAGAGAAAGAAGGGTTGAAAGGGACCCAGTTTTGGCTGTCTGGCGTCATAAAGAAAAAAGAAAAAAACAGCTGATCAGTGGTACCGGGCCTGCCATGAGCGGGGGGTGTGGGCCGGGGAGAAACATGCAAGGGGTTTGTGTAGGTACACTACATTACACAGTGCTAAGAGAACATCAAGGATAACTACACTGGTAAACAGGAGCGCTGCCAGTGGGATCAGGAAGCAGATTGACTTTTAAATCCCCTTTCATTTGCAAGCATGTTACCATGATCAAGAGCATGCCACCATTTACTTCAATTAGCTGGGATTGCCGCTTCCTGAGCAGGATTTTTAACCTGCCTTATGGTTAGTTTTTGTAGATCCTAAATAATAAGGCATCAAAATTACAACCCTACTGGTGGGAGAGAGGTGATAGAAAGTCATTAGTAGTGAGATGTGCTTCAGAGTTCCGTACTGGGACTACTTCTGTTTAATCTGTTGATGAATGATTAAGGAAAGGGCATTAAAACAAGGTTTCTATGTTTGCTAATGCCAAAATTATGTATTAAGCTGGGTACACACCAGGCAATAATTCGGCCCGACCGACCAACATTTCAGTGTTTTGGTCAGTCGGGCCAAATTATTGTATGGTGGCTCCAACCGATCGACTACGGTTCCTTTGTCCGAATCGTCCGAAAGCACAATCGGACGGGTCGGAAAACCATGACCGATCATGCATTCCTCTATGGACCGACAGTCTTGAACAGTCGGTCAGGAGGAAGAATTGTAACGCGTGTACCAGTCTTTACATTGAACACTACAAATGTGTAATTGTTGCAGGTAAAATTAGGCACATTGTCAAAATGGGCAGCAAAGAGGCATATGAGATTCAGTGTTGCTAAAGGTGATGCTTTTAAAAATCCTTGTGCTGCTTGTACCAATGAATAAACATTCTTGCAACTGATTAATAATAAAAATGAATGTGGGTTGGCTCAGAGTACAATAATTTATGTAAATGATTAAAGCTCTTAATTTAAATTGCCTAATAATTGAACCATTAAAGCATTCATTTACCCCCCAAATATCAACTTTTCAGTAAGTTAGTGATCCATCATTAGTTTGGCTAGAAGAGAAAATTCCTGTTCTTTTTCCTTTTATTCTTATTTTTTGGACTGTATCTCCTCCCACAGATTTAGAGCTAGAGATATGAAATGTGGTACAGACGTGTGGGACAAATTGGAGAAGTGGGCTATTACCTAGCTAAAGGTAGGCATACACGGCATTGATATTCTGATCGATTCAACCAATTCGATCTAATTGATCAGATTATCAAAGGCACTTTTCTGGGTTTATTGACCAGCGATATCGATCGATCTTATAAAAAAAAAAACCTGATCGGGCAAGATGGAAACTTTTTCATCTACCCCATCTACCAGAACGAGAACTTCCATAGTTTTCAAGCTGATATTTATGGAAGATTGCTGGTGCAAGGTGGAGATAATTGATCGGTTCTTCAGATCGAATTTATGATAGTTTCAGACAATCACAAATATGATTGGAAGAATATTGGACCGTGTATGCCCACCTTTAGGCATCATTGAACGCATAGCTGAGTTTTTTGGGGTGTTATTGGACTTTTTTGTTCATAGACTTTAAATACAAGTGTCCTCTATTTAAAAGAGACTTTCAATCAAGCCTAGGATGATTTATGTAGCTTCTCTGGATCTTAAATTTTAGGCTTGTGAAGTTACAATTCTTTGTTTGTTCTAAATGTCTGAGTCTGCGACAGTCACATGATGTACTGTATAAGAAGCCTCACCAACACCGCCACCACCCCTCCCCCCCCCAAAAAATCAATCTTTTCTGAAGCTAGTTACAGATCGTTTCAGGCTTGTCGCTAGCTTTTAAAGTGATTTAGAAGTTTTGGGGTGGGGCTTATAATGTTCTGTCCCAGCAGTGGGCATGCTCAAGACGGAGACTTAGGGGCAGAGCAGTGGTGCTGGTGATGTCACAGCTCACAGTACTAGCAAGAAAAAACACCCTTTATACTGACGTAACTCTGGATAGACTGCAGCTAGAAGCTAATCAGTGTTGATTACCTGTCTTCATTGCCTATCACAGAGGCAGTGTTACGCGATCTTCAGGAAAAGACCCCCGTGAGACCCCCTCTGGACGCGGAATCTAAGTACCAGCCGGTTTTCACCAGAGCCTCTAATGGTGAGGATGTTTTGCGGCGGACAGATACCAGGTCGCGGCTCCAGAGAAGAGAACCACAAAGGCCAATCCCACAATGTGGAGAGGCAGCAGAACAGATACAGGTGAAACAGGAAGTCGAACCTGGGGATGATATTCGGACCGGAGGTAGGAGCTGTGGAGGATATGCAGACCGGAGGTAGGAGAGGGTAGATTTATCATATATAGATATATAGATATCATATACTGTGCTGGTTACGCGATAGGTAGGATGTAAGGGTAGATTTATCATATATAGATATATAGATACATATACTGTGCTGGTTACAGATAGGAGGATGTAAGGGTAGATTATTATATATAGATATATAGAATACATATACTGTGCTGGTTACCAGGATAGGTAGGATGTAAGGGTAGATTTATCATATAGATATATAGATACCATATAACTGTGCTGGTTACGGATAGGTAGGATATAGGGTAGATTTATCATATATAGATATATAGATACCATAACTGTGCTGGTTACGGATAGGTAGGATGTAAGGTAGATTATCATATATGATATAAGATATCATATAATGTGCTGGTTACAGATAGGTAGGATGTAGGGTAGATTTATCATATATAGATATATAGATATCATACTGTGTGGTTACCGATAGGTAGGATGTAAGGTAGATTCTATATATATGAATATATAGATATCAGATACTGTGGTGGTACCAGATAGGTAGGATGTAAGGGTAGATTTATCATATATAGATATATAGATACATATACTGTGCTGGTACGATAGGTAGGATGTAAGGGATAGTTATCATATATAGATATATAGATATCATATACTGTGCTGGTTACCAGATAGGTAGGATGTAAGGTAGATTTATCATATATAGATATATAGATACCATATACTGTGCTGGTTACCGGATAGGTAGGATGTAAGGGTAGATTTATCATATATAGATATAGATATCATATACTGTGCTGGGTACCGATAGGTAGGATGTAAGGTAGATTTTATTATAGAGATATAGATACCATATACTGTGCTGGTTACAGATAGGTAGGATGTAAGGGTAGATTTATCATATATAGATATATAGATACATATACTGTGCTGGTTACGATAGGTAGGATGTAAGGGTAGATTATCATATATAGATATATAGATACCATATACTGTGCTGGTTACCGATAGGTAGGATGTAAGGGTAGATCATATATAGATATATAGATACATATACTGTGCGGTTACCAGATAGGTAGGATGTAAGGGTAGATTTATCATATATAGATATATAGATACCATATACTGTGCTGGTTACGATAGGTAGGATGTAAGGGTAGATTTATCATATATAGATATAGCGATATCATATACTGTGTGGTTACCGATAGGTAGGATGTAAGGGTAGATTTATCATATATAGATATTAGATACATATACTGTGCTGGTTACCTGATAGGTAGGATGTAAGGGTAGATTTATCATATATAGATGATAAGATACCATTATACTGTGCTGTACCGATAGGTAGGATGTAAGGGTAGATTTACATATATAGATATATAGATACATATACTGTGCTGGTTACCGATAGGTAGGATGTAAGGGTAGATTTATCATATATAGATATATAGATACCATATACTGTGAGGGTACCAGATAGGTAGGTGTAAGGGTAGATATTATCATATATAGATATAAGATTACCATATACTGTGCTGGGTTACCAGATAGGTAGGATGTAAGGGTAGATTTATCATATATAGATAATAGATATCATATACTGTGTGTTACGATAGGTAGGATGTAAGGGTAGATTTATCATATATAGATATATAGATACCATATACTGTGCTGGTTACCAGATAGGTAGGATGTAGGTAGATTTATCATAGATATAGATACCATATACTGTGCTGGTACGGATAGGTAGGATGTAAGGTAGATTTACATATATAGATATATAGATACCATATACTGGCTGGTACCAGATAGGTAGGATGTAAGGGGAGATTATCATATATAGATATATAAGATACCATATACTGTGCTGGTTACGGATAGGTAGGATGTAAGGGTAGATTTATCATATATAGATATATAGATACCATATACGTGCTGGTTATGGGATAGGTAGGATGTAAGGGTAGATTTATCATATATAGATATATAGATACCATATACTGTGCTGGTTACCGATAGGTAGGATGTAAGGTAGATTATCAATATAGATATATAGATACATATACTGTGGCTGGTTACCGTAGGTAGGATGTAAGGGTAGATTTATCATATATAGATATATAGATACCATATACTGTTGCTATAGCAGAGTAGGTAGGATGTTAGGGTAGATTTATCATATATAGATATATAGATACCATTACTGTGCTATATGCGATAGGTAGGATGTAAGGGTAGATTTATCATATATAGATATATAGATACCATATACTGTGCTGGTTACAGATAGGTAGGATGTAAGGGGTAGATTTATCATATAAGATATAAGATACAATATACTGTGCTGGGTACCAGATAGGTAGGAGTAAGGGTAGATTTATCATATATAGATATATAGATACCATATACTGTGCTGGTTACCGGATAGGTAGGATGTAAGGGTAGATTTATCATATATAGATATATAGATACCATTACTGTGTGGTATGATAGGTAGGATGTAAGGGTAGATTTATATATATAGATTATAGATACACATACTGTCGGTTACCGGATAGGTAGGATGTAAGGGTAGATTTATCATATATAGATATATAGATACATATATACGTGCTGGTTACCAGATAGGTAGGAGTGAAGGGTAGATTATCATATATGATATATAGTACCATTACTGTCTGGTTACCAGATAGGTAGGATGTAAGGGTAGATTATCATATAAGATATATAGATACCATATACTGTGCTGGTTACCGGATAGGTAGGATGTAAGGGTAGATTATCATATATAGATATATAGATACCATTACTGTGCTGGTACGTAGAGGGTGGATGTAAGGGTTAGATTATCATATATAGAATATAGTATCATATACTGTGCTGGTTACCGGATAGGTAGGATGTAAGGGTAGATTTACATATATAGATATATAGATACATATACTGTGGCTGGTTACCGGATAGGTAGGATGTAAGGGTAGATTTATCATATATAGATATAAGATACCATATACTGTGTGGTTACCGTATAGGTAGGATGTAAGGGTAGATTTATCTATATAGATAATAGATATATATACTGTGCTGGTACCGATAGGTAGGATGTAAGGGTAGATTTATCATATATAGATATATAGATATCATACTGTGCTTGGTTACCGGATAGGTAGGAGTAAGGTAGATTTATCAATATAGTATATAGATACATATACTGTGCTGGTTACGATAGTAGGATGTAAGGGTAGATTTAGCATATATAGATATATAGACATTACGTGTGGTTACTGTATACCAGATAGGTAGGATGTAAGGGTAGATTTATCATATATAGATATATAGATACCAAATACTGTGCTGGTTACCGGATAGGTAGGATGTAAGGGTAGATTTATCATATATAGATATATAGATACCATATACTGTGCTGGTTACCAGATAGGTAGGATGTAAGGTAGATTTATCATATATAGATATATAGATACCATATACTGTGCTGGTTACCGGATAGGTAGGATGTAAGGGTAGATTTATCATATATAGATATATAGATACCATATACTGTGCTGGGTACCAGATAGGTAGGATGTAAAGGTAGATTTATCATATATAGATATATAGATACCATATGGTTAAGATAGGTAGGATATGTATATTAGAGGCTCAGTCACAAAGGTGTGTGCTCCTAACAAAACTATAATCCACACGCGCATTTAGATATCTGGGTTCATATACTCTGGGCCCATCAAAAAGCAGAATCGCCATCAAGATCATATTAGTTTGAAGTCATTCCCCGGGCTGCTGTAAAACAGTTATGACTTTTCTTATACAGACAGCGAAGAGAAGACTCTGGAATGCTTGTTTTCTAAGTTGGTTTAATTAAACATACAGATACTTGGATTCAACAATAAAAAAAGGAATAATGTTGCCAATGAGGTACACCCAATAACCTTACAAAAAGTGCATATGCATAAAATGTATAAATCAATATAAATATACAATTGGAATATCCTTCAGACAGTGTTCAACTATGTGCTCATAAAAAGTGAATAATAGTCCATGAGATATACGTATCAATAAGCTCTTATTCCATGCATGGAAATTCCTAGTCCAAAGAATCACTTCCCCTCCTCTGCTGTCTACCAGAACTCAGGTATGCTGCAAAATTCCAGCTTCCTCACCCCTTATATGGTCTCCTCTACTGTCAGCTCTCCTATTCTCCTACTTTGGCTCCACGCTCAGCAGCTGGCCTTCCGATCTTACTCTGTATGGGGTGTGGTAAACAGCGCACAAGTTAGCACTCCATGTAAGCGTCTTAGCTCACGCACCTCGTTCGTAACTTCCAGAAAAGAGTTCCGGTACCTGGATGGATCCCTCCGCCTGTGATGATTCCCAGGAAATGAGGATGCAGGTCAGCTACAGCAACCTTCGTCGTGGGATAGCAGAGGTAAGTAAAGTGACTCAGTGCAAATAAGACCTGTGTAAATACAAATATATAAAGAGCACATAAAAAAAATATATAAATAGAAACCGCCACTGCCAGTATGTGCTACGCGTTTCTCTCAATAATAATGAATTTAATGGCTTTAGGGTGGGAAAGGTAAGTAATTTACTATAATAAATTTAATGGCTTTGGGGGTGGGAAAGGTAAGTAATTTACTATAATAAATTTAAGCTAGGTAAGTAACTAACTATAATGAGTTTATGGTTTTGGCGGTTGGAAAGATGGGGAATAGACACGCCTTTAAAGGGAAAGTTCAGCCCTCAAATGAAAACTACATACAGGTAAATCACCCCCAAAACCCTAAACTGTAATAGTTTGGAATGTGAAATATATAAGTCTAACCTGAAATCCTGCACAATGTCCTGTTTCCCCTGTTTCTGTTCCTGGTTCTTCCAGTAGCAACTGTCAGTTATGGATTTGACAGGTGACATCACAGCCATGACATGGATGTTAATCCCCTATCTGCCTCTATGAGCATGCCCAGGCTCAGTACAGGCTCAGTACAGGTTTCTAAATGGCTCAGTTTCCATGAGGCATCCAGAAGCATAGCTGGCATACAGTAATGAATTCATAGGACAAAGTATCAACATATTTTAAAGAGGCCATTCTTTCTAAAAGATGTTCTTTTGAGGGTGGCATTGCCCTTTAAGCTTCTTTGCATTTTTCACATGAGAATAGGCATTTCTAAGGTTCGTATACACGTGCAATCACGGGTCCTGACCCGCGTCGCACGATGTGTACGAACGTTCGTTTCAGCTGATGATGATGTCGGGATCCTTATTGGCTGAAACGCCCAGTCGTTCGGAGATCCGCCTGGGTGGTCGGGGCAATGATCCACAACCGAACGGTCATTTGGGCCTATAAAGGGCCCATACACGGGCCGATTAGTGGCCGAAACGAACGTTCGTACACATTGTGCGTCGCGGGGGACCCTGCTCGCACGTGTGTATGAACCTTTAGAGCAAGAATAGGGACTATAGACTAATGAGTTGGAAGATATGACTTTTACCATTTACAAACCTAGTTGGTAATGCCCAAGAACCTCATCATTTAGAAAGCCAGTTGTCAGCTGTGTTAACATAATTGCAGATTTGCAAAGGGTTGAAATTATACATTAATGTATTAAAATACTTAACTTACATTAGCAAACACATCATGTCATTGAACACAGTGACTTGTTGCTGATGATACATACCTAGAAATTCCATTTCGGGGTCCTATTTCGGATCCAATTTGCGCTTCTATGTGCTATTGTAGCATATGCGGTCACCATTTTTGATGCGTATTGCATGTGCTCCAGTAGTGCTCAATAGTGGGCGCTCAAACAATCCAGTGGCTTAAGTCATGCCACAGCCTTAAAATTCTAACAATTCAACTCTGTTTCTGATCAGTATGATTTTAAGGACAAACCACTTCATTTTCTTACAAAACAAGGACATTGTAACCCTGAACATTTGAATAATAGATTTCATTTAAATTGTTATATTATAGACCACAGAAAATCAAAAATTTGTACTTTAAGAATGAAATTTCTCAACATTTGGCATTTTAGAACGTAAAATATATATCTAGACTACTACTTTTCTTAGCTTCAAGGTCATTAGGGTTATGGGAAAGATTAGAAGAGAAGGTGGCTTAGAGACATTCCAGTGAATAGTTGGCCTTTCTTGAATTCTGGGAGGAGGGAAATAAGAAATAGTTGCAAGAATGTAAAGTATGTCAGGGGAAGAGAACGTTTACTGTTTATATGAAAAGAATTCTGAGCTGGCTGGAGAAGGAACAAAGAATGATCTGACTGTGACCCCAGAGTGGGGCTTGCAACAGAATATCTTGTGCAATCATCTAATTATTCCCATGTACATGTACCGTGTGTACAAGATATGAAGGTCGTGCCTGAACCTACATGTTTATCATGCAGCCAGGAACCAGTTTACTAATCAAACAGTAAGATAAGAATAAAATCCTTAAGATTAATAACTATGTGTCATATTATAAAGTCTGAATATACAAGGAGTCACACCTGAAAAACAGACAAAATCAGGAGGATCATGGATTCTTAGTGAAAGTACTTCTGTAGAAACCTATAAAAGTTCAACAAAGCAATTTTTTTATTTGATCTTTCATGTTTTAGACATTCTGATCTCTGGGCCAAAAGTCTTAATACAATCTGAATGCCTGGGAAACTGAAATTGCAGTCCAACTTGAAACAATAATACATATGTATGTATGTATGTATAGTTTATTTATAAAGGCCACTTGGGACACAGCGCTATACAGTAACAAAATACAATAAAGTCATACAAGGGGGATAAATACATAGTTCAGTACATAAATATATAAATGATATAATAGAAGTGCTAGATCTTTGCCACAAGAGGAAAGGAGGTCCCTGTCCCATAGAGCTTACAATTTAGTTAGGTGGGTAACCACCAGATACAATGGAATAGTATAAGTGCTGGAGTGAGACAGGTAGGATGTAAGGCTATTCAATATATGGAGGCAAATAACCAGTTTACATATTATGCAGTCAGTGAGTAACAACCCAGTTGTTGAAAGGATCACAATAAACAGGGTATGGGTGCTAGCAACCCCTAATACACAGCCACCATATAATTTTTCCAAGGGGAAAAGGGAGTAGCAATAAAATCTGATATCAAACTCGGGTGCCCCAGCCCTGAACCCTTCGCTTAAACGAGTAAGTCAGAATTTAAATAAGCTATCAATTGGCAAATGTAGCTACGCACCACTTTCAACAGGTGGCCCAGGTTCAAATAGCCCCAGGCCCTTCCCTGGACCAAAAGTGCGGCAACAATGGTATGTATCACAGTCTCCAATGCACTAATCCAGACCACAAACAATCGTATCCGGTAAAAAACAGTATCTTTATCGCTTGACACGTTTAGGACTATACACAGTACTTAATCATAAGCAAGAGAAAGAAGGGTTGAAAGGGACCCAGTTTTGGCTGTCTGGCGTCATAAAGAAAAAAGAAAAAAACAGCTGTCAGTGGTACCGGGCCTGCCATGAGGGGGGGTGTGGGCCGGGAGAAACATGCAAGGGGTTTGTGTAGGTACACTACATTACACAGTGCTAAGAGAACATCAAGGATAACTACACTGGTAAACAGGAGCGCTGCCAGGGGATCAGGAAGCAGATTGACTTTTAAATCCCCTTTCATTTGCAAGCATGTTACCATGATCAAGAGCATGCCACCATTTACTTCAATTAGTGGGATTGCCGCTCCTGAGCAGGATTTTTAACCTGCCTTATGGTTAGTTTTTGTAGATCCTAAATAATAAGGCATCAAAATTACAACCCTAATGGTGGGAGAGAGGGTGATAGAAGTCATTAGTAGTGAGATGTGCTTCAGAGTTCCGTACTGGGACTACTTCTGTTAATCTGTTGATGAATGATTAAGGAAAGGGCATTAAAACAAGGTTTCTATGTTTGCTAATGCCAAAATTATGTATTAAGCTGGGTACACACCAGGCAATAATTCGGCCCGACCGACCAACATTTCAGTGTTTTGGTCAGTCGGGCCAAATTATTGTATGGTGGCTCCAACCGATCGACTACGGGTCCTTTGTCCGAATCGTCCGAAAGCAAAATCGGACGGGTCGGAAAACCATGACCGATCATGCATTCCTCTATGGACCGACAGTCTTGAACAGTCGGTCAGGAGGAAGAATTGAACGCGTGTACCAGTTTACATGAACACTACAAATGTGAATTGTTGCAGGTAAAATTAGGCACATTGTCAAAATGGGCAGCAAAGAGGCATATGAGATTCAGTGTTGCTAAAGGTGATGCTTTTAAAAATCCTGTGCTGCTTGTACCAATGAATAAACATTCTTGCAACTGATTAATAATAAATGAATGTGTGGTTGGCTCAGAGTACAATAATTTATGTAATGATTAAAGCTCTAATAAAATGCCTAATAATTGAACCATTAAAGCATTCATTTACCCCCCAATATCAACTTTTCAGTAAGTTAGTGATCCATCATTAGTTTGGCTAGAAGAGAAAATTTCGTTCTTTTTCCTTTTATTCTTATTTGTTTTTGGACTGTATCTCCCCACAGATTAGAGCTAGAGATATGAAATGTGGTACAGACGTGTGGGACAAATTGGAGAAGTGGGCTATTACCTAGCTAAAGGTAGGCATCAACGGCATTGATATTCTGATCGATTCAACCAATTCGATCTAATTGATCAGATTATCAAAGGCACTTTTCTGGGTTATTGACCAGCGATATCGATCGATCTTATAAAAAAAAAAACCTGATCGGGCAAGATGGAAACTTTTTCATCTACCCCATCTACCAGAACGAGAACTTCCATAGTTTTCAAGCTGATATTTATGGAAGATTGCTGGTGCAAGGTGGAGATAATTGATCGGTTCTTCAGATCGAATTTATGATAGTTTCAGACAATCACAAATAGATTGGAAGAATATGGACCGTGTATGCCCACCTTTAGGCATCATTGAACGCATAGCTGAGTTTTTGGTGGTTTTATGGACTTTTTTGTTCATAGACTTTAAATACAAGTGTCCTCTATTTAAAAGAGACTTTCAATCAAGCCTAGGATGATTTATGTAGCTTCTTGGATCTTAAATTTAGGTTGTGAAGTTACAATTCTTTGTTTGTTCTAAATGTCTGAGTCTGCGACAGTCACATGATGTACTGTATAAGAAGCCTCACCAACACGCCACCACCCCTCCCCCCCAAAAAATCAATCTTTTCTGAAGCTAGTTACAGATCGTTTCAGGCTGTCGCAGCTTTTAAAGTGATTTAGAAGTTTTGGGGTGGGGCTTATAATGTTCTGTCCCAGCAGTGGGCATGCTCAAGACGGAGACTTAGGGGCAGAGCAGTGGTGCTGGTGATGTCACAGCTCACAGTACTAGCAAGAAAAAACACCCTTTATACTGACGTAACTCTGGATAGACTGCAGCTAGAGCTAATCAGTGTGATTACCTGTCTTCATGCCTATCACAGAGGCAGTGTTACGCGATCTTCAGGAAAAGACCCCCGTGAGACCCCCTCTGGACGCGGAATCTAAGTACCAGCCGGTTTCACCAGAGCCTCTAATGGTGAGGATGTTTTGCGGCGGACAGATACCAGGTCGCGGCTCCAGAGAAGAGAAACACAAGGCCAATCCCACAATGTGGAGAGGCAGCAGACAGATACAGGTGAAACAGGAAGTCGAACCTGGGGATGATATCGGACCGGGGTAGGAGCTGTGGAGGATATGAGACGGAGATAAGGAGGTAGGAGCTGTGGTAGATATTCGGACCGGAGGTAGGAGTGTGGAGGATATGCGAATGGAGATAACTGGAGGTAGGAGCTGTGGTAGATATTCGGACCGGAGGTAGGAGCTGTGGAGGATATGCAGACCGGAGATAACTGGAGGTAGGAGCTGTGGTAGATATTCGGACCGGAGGTAGGAGCTGTGGAGGATATGCAGACCGGAGATAACTGGAGGTAGGAGCTGTGGTAGATATTTCGGAACGGAGGTAGGAGCTGTGGAGGATATGCAGACGGAGATAACTGGAGGTAGGAGCTGTGGTAGATATTCGGACCGGAGGTAGGAGCTGTGGAGGATATGCAGACCGGAGATAACTGGGGTAGAGAGCTGTGGTAGATATTCGGACCGGAGGTAGGAGCTGTGGAGGATATGCAGACCGGAGATAACTGGAGGTAGGAGCTGTGGTAGATATTCGGACCGGAGGTAGGAGCTGTGGTAGATATTCGGACCGGAGGTAGGAGCTGTGGAGGATATGCAGACCGGAGACAACTGGAGGTAGGAGTCAGGACCAACAGGAACAAATGCTACAGGCAACAGGGAGCTAGGAGTCCAGAGCAAATACTCTGAACTGGCAGCAAGAGGCCAGCTGCCAGGAGGAGCCTAAATAGGCCCTGTGACCTCCTCCCTGCTGGCCGTGCCCCGGAAGGGAACGGCTGAAGCAGGGAAAAAGCCTGCCCCGCCCACGTCCTCGGGTCACTGAGGACGCGCGGGCAAGTGAGCGGCGTGTGCGAGCGGGCGGCGCGCGTCTCGGCGCGCTCCCGCTCGCGGCCGCCGGAGGAGGACCCCGGAACCGCGGCAAGGTAAGTACCTGACATTGCCCCCCCCCCACGGGCAACCTCCGGGTATCCCTTGGGTTTAGGTTTGTCAGGGTGTTTGGAATGAAAATTCTTGACCAAACGAGGAGCGTGAATCTGTCTGCCGGCTCCCAAGATTTTCTTCGGGACCAAATCCCTTCCATTTAATCAGATACCTTAACTTCCCAGCAGAAATCTTGGCATCTAAAATATTTTCTACCTCGTATTCGTCCGTCCCATCAATCAAAACAGGCAGCGGAGGAGGCTCCAGCGCAGATTCGGAAACATATCTTTTGAAACAGGATACATGAAAAACTGGATGTATCTTTAATGAATTGGGGAGCTCCAGTTCAAAGGCGACCGTGTGTTGATAGCTTTCCTATACGAAATGGCCCGATGAACCGGGGACCCAACTTAGCAGAAGGAATCCCAATTTCAAATTACGAGTAGAAAACCAGACCAAGTCTCCAACCTTAAATACCGAAGAATCTTTCTCAAAAGATTAGCTGACTTACGGGCTTGTTCTTGAGCTTCAGCAGATGAAGGTCTTTAGCTTACAGTCTTCTCCTTCATACGATGTATTCTGGTGATAAGGTCAGGTATAGTGATCTTGGAAGGAATACCGGTAAGGAAAGTTGGATTAAAACCATAGTTAGCATAAAAGGGGGAACACTTGATGGAGGATGGACAGCGTTGTATAGGCAAACTCCGCAAGCGGTAACAGAGAAGACCAATCTTCTGTGTTGCAGAGGAGTAACACCGGAGATATTGTTCAAGTGTTTGGTTTGTTCTTTCTGTTTGTCCATTAGATTGTGGATGATATCCGGAGGAAAAAGAATTGTGGATATGCAAACACTTGCACAACTCCTTCCAAAATTTCGAAGTGAATTGTACCCCTCTATTGATACGATATCCTCGGGAACTCCATGAAGACGCACAATCTCTCTAATGAACACATCTGCCGTAATGGAGGCTGAGGGAATTCCTTTTAACGGAATAAAGTGAGCCATCTTCGTTAACCGATCAACAACAACAAAGATTGTGTTGAAACCCCTGGAGCGAGGTAACTCAACAATGAAGTCCATGGTAATCATGCCCCAAGGGCGGTCAGGAACCGCAGAGGAGACAGTAAAACCGTATGGTCTCTGTCTAGTAGTCTTGAATCTAGCACAAGTAAGACAAGAAGCCACAAACTGTTTACAATCTTTAGACATACTTGGCCAAAAAAAATTTCTGTTAACCAAATCCAACGCTTGTGAACACCAAAATGACCGGCCAAAGCATGAGAATGACAATACTGAAGTACTGCAGACCTGGCCCGATCCGGAACAAATATTTTGTTATTTTGGTATATAAACCCATCTTGGGAACGAGAGGTAGACGGAGAGGATGCTTCTTTGATGGTTTTGGCTATATTAGTATGACAGCAGAAAATTTGATTTGGAAAGAACCATATAGGTTTGTCAGACTTATTGACCTCACAAAATTGTCTAGAAAGGGCGTCGGCCTTGCCATTCTTTGAACCAGGACGAAAGGTTATATGGAAGTTAAATCGTGTAAAGAAAAGAGCCCATCTAGCTTGACGGGGTTTTAATCTTTTGGCAGTTTGCAAATATTCAGGTTCTTATGATCAGTGAAGATGGTAATAGGATGATTGGCGCCCTCAAGTAAATATCGCCACTCTTCCAGGGCCGATTTTATGGCCAAAAATCACGGTCTCCTACATCATAATTCTTCTCAGAGTCAGAAAGTTTTCTTGAAAAAAAAGCAACTGGAGTAGTAAGCCTTAGGTCCGTTACGTTGCGAGAGTATAGCTCCTAGAGCAACTTCGGAAGCATCCACCTCTAATGTAAAAAGGAACAGTTGGATCTGGATGGATAAGGATGGGAGCTGAAGTAAAAGCAGATTTCAGACGCTCAAAAGCTGTTTGAGCGGGCTTCGTCCAACAGAATGGGACATGGGTTCTGGTCAGAGCGGTCAACGGCAGTATGATAGTAGAAAAATTCTAATGAATTACGGTAGAAGTTAGCAAAACCAATGAATTTTTGAACCTGCTTTCGGGTAGTTGGAGTAGGCCAATCCTGAATAGCGGAAACCTTTTGAGGATCCATAAACCCTTGGGATGAGATGATGAACCCCAAGAACGTATTGAAGGTTTTTCGAACTCACATTCCCCAGTTTGGCGTATAAACCATGAATTCTAAGACGAGAAAGAACTTTCTTAACCTGGGTACGATGATCCTCTAGGTTAGAAGAAAAAAATCAATATATCATCTAGATACACGGCCAAGAAACAAATCACAACAAAGTCACGGAAAATGTCATTGACAAAATGTTGGAATGTGGCAGGTGCGTTGCACAGACCGAAAGGCATGACCAAATATTCGAAGTGACCATATCTGGAGCGGAATGCCGTTTTCCATTCATCCCCTTCCTTTATTCGAATTAAGTTATAGGCTCCCCGAAGATCCAACTTGGTAAAATTTTGGCGGTCCTCAACCGTTGAAATAATTCAGGGAATAATGGAAGAGGGTATCTATTCTTAATTGTGACATTATGAGAGCTCGGTAGTCAATACAGGGTCTAAGCGAACCGTCTTTTTTTCTCCACGAAAAATATACCAGCCCCTGCTGGAGACAGTAGAATGGCGAATGAAGCCCTTCTGAAGATTCTCTTCTATATATTCCTTAAGACCCTTGCTCAGGTTTCGACAACGGATATACCCGCCAAAAGGAATCTCCGCACACAGGTAAACAGTTCAACTGGGCAATCGTAAATGCGGGTGTGGTGGAAGATTGTTAGCAGCCTTCTTATCAAAAACATCTGCGAAGTTCTGATAGACATGGGTAACGAAGCTTCAGAATGGACTTGATTAATACTTAACAATGAAGAGGAAATACATGACAGCCGACAATGCGATGAGGGAAAAGAAACTCTCCAGAGATCCAATTATGAAGGGTTGTGTGTTTTCAACCACGGCATACCGAATAAGGGGAAAAGAGAAAAAGGCAGTACATCAAAACATATAAATTCTGAATGATGATTGATATTGATCAATACTGGGAAAGTCTCTCGTAGTACAGGACCAGATGAAATTTTAGACCCGTCTGCCAGATGAATGAAAAGAGGAGAAGATTTGGGACGAGTAGGAATCTTCCATTCCTGGGTTAGGGATTCCAAAATAAAAAAGCTACAGGCCCCGGAATCAATAACGGCTTGGACGGTGAACCTGGACCGGTTCCCTGTAATGAGACATCAACAGATAGGTAAGGTGCTGAAGCCGGAAGAGACGGGCTAGAATGCATAGTAGGAACCTTACTAGTGGCCTGATTGGGCATCCCTGAAGCAAATGACCAGACTCTCCGCAGTAGAGACACAGGTTTAAGCGGCGTCTTCGGATCCTTTCTTCAGGAGAGAGAGAAGGACGAGTTAACCCTAATTGCATAGGGAAGGGTTCCAGAAATCCTGAAGCAGGTGCAGCAGTAAAGGTATCACAGGACAGACGGGAAGCACCCAACCTTTCTAACTCCTTCTCTTAGTCGGCGATCAATTTGGACCGCTAGATCAATAAGATCCTTCAGCTTCCCGGGGACTCCAGTGCGTGCTAACTCATCTTTAAGAGTTTCTGACAGTCCGATTCGAAATGATGTATAAGAGCCGCTTCGTTCATTGAGTCTCAACACTGATTTGCGGAAATCAGCCACATAATCTTCCACCTGTCTTTTCCCTTGAGACAGGTTACGAAGGACCGCCTCAGCTGTGAGACAGCTCTACGAGGATCATCGTAAATTTCTCCTAGGGCAGAGAAAAAGGTACTACAGAGGTACTGCAGGGCTGTTCTGATCCAAACAGCGAAGGGCCCAAGCTTGGGGCTCATCCTGAAGCAATGAAATATGAACCTACTTTCACCCTTTCTCAGTGAAACTTTTCGGGCGAAGGGAAAAGTACAAATTGCAGGAGCTTTTGAATTGGCCAAATTTGGAACGATCACCGGAAAACCGGTCAGGGAGCGGGATCTTAGGTCTGCAATAGCAGGGTAATGAGGAGTGCCAGGGGACATGGCATTCAGTTAGCGTCTAGTTGACAGAATCCCTGCCTAGCTTCTTGCAAAGCTCCACGAAGTTCAGCGATCTTGACGGACAGGTCTTCGCTGGACTGACATCTCCAGTGGGATTCATCTGGCTGCCAGTTACTGTTACGCGATCTTCAGGAAAAGACCCCCGTGAGACCCCCTTGGACGCGGAATCTAAGTACCAGCCGGTTTTCACCAGAGCCTCTAATGGTGAGGATGTTTTGCGGCGGACAGATACCAGGTCGCGGCTCCAGAGAAGAGAACCACAAGGCCAATCCCACAATGTGGAGAGGCAGCAGAACAGATACAGGTTGAAACAGGAAGTCGAACCTGGGGATGATATTCGGACCGGAGGTAGGAGCTGTGGAGGATATGCAGACGGAGTAACTGGAGGTAGGAGCTGTGGTAGATATTCGGACCGGAGGTAGGAGCTTGGGGAGGATATGCAGACTGGAGGATAACTGGAGGTAGGAGCTGTGGTGAGATATTCGGACCGGAGGTAGGAGCTGTGGAGGATATGCAGACCGGAGATAACTGGAGGAGGAGCTGTGGTAGATATTCGGACCGGAGGTAGGAGCTGTGGAGGATATGCAGACCGGAGATAACTGGAGGTAGGAGCGTGTGGAGATTTCGGACGGAGAGGAGCGTGGAGGATAGCAGACCGGAGATAACTGGAGGTAGGAGGTGTGTGGTAGATAGATATTCGGACCGGAGGTAGGAGCTGTGGAGGATTGCAGACCGGAGGAAAACTGGAGGTAGGGAGCGTGTGGTAGATATTCGGACCGGAGGTAGGAGCTGTGGAGGATATGCAGACCGGAGACAACTGGAGGTAGGAGTCAGGACCAACAGGAAACAAATGCTACAGGCAAACAGGGAGCTAGGAGTCCAGAGCACATAACTCTGAACTGGCAGCAAGAGGCCAGCTGCCAGGAGGAGCCTAAATAGGCCCCTGTGACCTCCTCCCTGCTGGCCGTGCCCCGGAAGGGAACGGCTGCAAGCAGGGAAAAAGCCTGCCCCGCCCACGTCCTCGGGTCACTGAGGACGCGCGGGCACGTGAGCGGGCGTGCGAGCGGGCGGCGCGCGTCCTCGGCGCGCTCCCGCTCGCGGCCGCCGGAGGAGGACCCCGGAACCGCGGCAAGGTAAGTACCTGACAGGCAGGTTTTAAAACTCACATCACACATAGACACTCACATTTATAGAGCTTTGTGTTGAATTTCAAGCCAAACTCATAGTTAAAACTTAAACTTTCCCTTTCTAGTTTTCTGCTTTAGTTAATATTTTAATTTACTTACTTTTGTGGTAGCAGTGTCATTAGTGCCATTAGGTCTCTGACTTTCCCAGCTATCCCAAGCTTGTGCAGATCAGCATTACCTGGGTCCAATGAAGGAGGGGATTATAGGCACAAAAGTAAAGCACGTATAAAATATTAATTTATGGAAAGTTAAAGGCAGCAATGGGTGCTGGATTGCTGCCGTATTTTACTTTGGTTCTCCTTTAAATATGAGCCATCATGCTTCCCAAAATATTACAATGCCATTTTTTTCAAATGGTGAGTTCTCTGGGAAAAATCCTTTTGTTTTGCGTGTTAGTGTTAATGGAAGAATTAATGAGTCAAAGACTTGGGATTTTTAGAAAATATTGTGGTGAGTCTGTTACACATATTTACTAATAGACCTAGTTGACTCATAGACACAGCTGAGTGTATCACATGACTGGTTCTGGTTGTCTTCACTGGTGTATGGTCGTTTGCAAAGGTTTAAGTGTATTTCTATTTACTTTCCACAATATCTGATTTTTGTTTTGAGTCAAGAGTTGGTTCTTTTGGTGGCCATACACATGCGTTTTCCATCGCAATCTGCTGATAGATCACATTGGTATCTTTCGGCACATTTCGATGGGAACAGGCACAAATGGACCTGACTGATCACCCTTACTCGGTATGGGGATTGGTTGGCCATACACGGGCTGATGGCATCAGCCCTCCTTACTTCAAAGTAAAGGGTGCCAATTCTGACAGACAGAAATTTAATCTGCATTATGGTCAGTCGTTTTCAGCCCCTACACATTGCCGATATTAGGTAAAACCCATCGGCCCACCACAGGATTTCCCAAATATCGCTAATGTGTATGGCCACCATTAGACTTTCCTCCCAGATTCTGCCTCAATATAGATTTTGCCCTGTAGAATAAAAATGGGCACTTACTGTATGTCTATAGCTGTAGATAAGCAGAAATCTTTCTATTCCAGCCATCAATGGAATAAACCTTTGCGGCATAATTCTTGCCAAATTTATACAGATAGATTCCATATGGGTAAAAATAAGTGCAAAGCCCAGGCAACCCGATGTAATATTAATTTAACGTGGGTTTACGGAACAAATTTTATTCCAACAGGGAAATTTAATAAAGGGGCAAATTTATAAAGGCACGGTATCGCTTTTTAGCGATACCGCGCCTTTAATGATCGGTAAAACGATCGTTAAACCGGTCGTTAATTTGCAATTGGTTTAACGGTTGTTAATTTACGATTGTTATTGTAAATTTATGATACAATTGTAAATTACCGATACCAGTCGTAAATCTACTATAACGAAATTGTAGATTTACGATCTCCATAGAATACCATTACGGTAGTTTACTACCGCACGGTATTCTACAACCAAACATTCGTTAATTAACGAACGTTCGGTCTTAAATGTACGATCGCGGTCGTAAATGTATGATTGCAATCGTACATTAACTAACCCACGCTACAAAGCGATACCGCGGGTTTATAAATATGGCCCAAAAGTTCTTATCGTTAAAAATGGTGATAATTTGCCCCAACCAATCAGATTTTATTTATAATTTGAAAGCTTACATCTGATTGGTTGGGGCAAACTTTTTTAATGCTAAAAACTTTTATTACATCTCCCTCAAATGTTTTTGGAAAAAGTGCAGTGCTCCCAATATAATTCCCCATTTGTTACATTTTGCGAAACCGAGGGGGATTGTATCGTTTTTTTATAGTATAGTATATAGTATAGTGATAGTATAATGAAATTTGATTATAATTTACAATACCATATGCGGTATGAGGATCAGTTAGCCATGTGCCTATGCACAGACCAATTGTATAGGTTTCGTCTACTAAAATGGCATGTTGACCCCCTACAAATATTTTAACACATAGAGTGGGCACCCGCCAAACCCCATTTTTCACAATTCTTACCTCCTTTCTCCTGAGTCCAGATATCTTAATTCAAATTCCTCATCGTTCTCTGCCGCACTTCTGCGTTGCATTGCTTGCCTGCTTCATGGATGCACAAGCTCTCTTACAGCTCACAAAGTTGTAAGGGAGGAAGCATAAAGGGACCAAAGGAATTCAAAGTAAAATATCTGGATATAGGGGGGCCCGGGGTGAAGTGTAAGTATTGTGAAAACGAGGTTCGGGGGAAGCTAAAGCTGGGTACACACAGTAACGATAAAGCCCCGATACCGTCGGATCTGACGGTATGGGGGCTTTATCGTTACTGTGTGTACGTTCGTTTCCCGAACGAGCGCGCGGCCGCCGAACGATCGGGTCGGCCATAAGCTCGTTCGGGAAAGGACGAAAATTTCCATCGGCCGCGCTAGACTCCCTATAGGAGTCTAGCGCGGCCGATGGAAACAAACAGTCCCGAGCGTTCTCCCTATAGGGAGAACGCTCGGGACTGTGTGTATGCAGATCTTTGAAAGATGGCAGACAGGATCTTGCAGAAAATTTCCATCGGCCGCGCTAGACTCCCTATATTTAGTATGTTGAATATCGGCCATGTGAACAGCTGCATTTTAGCTATTTAGACAGGTTAGATATTGGTCACTTTGGCTGACAATCCATGGTGTGGAGGCTCCCATTGGTATCCTTAAGTGATCCATCCTGGCAGAATGCATAACCTTGTCTGGGAGCTGCTGCCCTCTCTATAGAACAGAACTGTCTAGTTGGCTAAAGATAAGCAGCCTGTCTGTAGATAAAGAGTGTTGTACTGATCATCTAACAATGAAGGTAACCATCCTTATCTAGCGTATGTACAAGCCCTCAGTCAACGGTTTATTTTCCTACTAAGTGAAGGGCATGTTCATACTTCTGTAGAAATATTTGTCGCTAGCAATGTTTCTCATGCAATCATTCTCAGAAAAACTTTTTTATTATTCAAAGGTCCAAAAAAATGTTAGAAGTGTGTCATCTATAAAAAAGAGAAGAAAATGGACCCCACCCCAGTGTGTATATGCGTTGTTTGGACATTTGGGAGCAACGTGTAATTAAAGATGTGAAGAAAGCACTGAAAATTTAGAAACAATAAGCCTCAAGGATTTTGTAAATGCCAAAAAGATTTCTATTTAACAATCTGAAAAATTTGTTTAAATATCCCCAGTGAACCCCGGTGGAAATCCGAGAAGCTGTTTATTCACCTTGAATGTTGCAATAAAGTGACGTAGGCGGAATATATGGAAATAAATCATTCTCTTGGAAACCTTGAGCAATGCTATGTCCACTGAGCGTACATAGCTACCTAAATCTAGGACAAGTTTAGATGTCAGAGTCAATTTGTGGTTATTCTCTTAAAGTACCATATGAAATTCATAAAGGAGCCATAAAATAAACATGAATAGTTCCCAGAAGCCTCTTCTTTTTAGAGCAAGAGCCATAGAAAATACATACCTGAGATGCCATTCGCATTAAAAAAGGAAAACCAAGTAGACAAATCTTTTCCTAAATACGAAGCTCAAAATGCACTAAATATTAATATTTACAGCCTTTGGGGTGATAAGTGTAACAATTGGGGCTCGTTCACACTAGAAACTGACAGAAACACAGCATGTGTTTTTGTCCATTTTTGCATGCATTTGTGTACATTTTTTCACAATGTGTTTTCCATAGATTTATATAGAAAATGCATGTAAAAAACAGTCAGGAATGCTGCATGCAGTGCGTTTTTAAATTGCAATGGACCGCAACGCAAATGGATACAATCGGAATGCAATAGTGTGAATGGTACTATTCTATGTGTCCTGCATTTTAAAAAACGGTCCGTTCAGAAAAACGCACCAAAAACGAGCCCTCAGTTGTCCAAGTCCATCGGTAACAATGGTCCATTTATTCCAGAGCCCAACATCCTGCATCCACCACAGTAGTCATACGTGTGTTACGTTGCCTTTAATTTTTGGATAAACCACAGTAACATTGTATAGGTGCTTAAAGGTCATCTTTACCCTTACATTGAAGTCCGCCGGTCCCTCACCTCTCTGTGCTGACTCCTTTATGGCGTTATGAGCTCAAAGTGAGCTTGCACAGCATAAAGCATGCAAACAGTGCAGCTGTCCTAAATCTTTGGCCGTGACATCGTAATGGCCTTGACTGCTGGCTGCAACCCGGAAGAGAGGCTGAGAGGGACCAGCAAAGCATAAGATTCATTGTCTCAGGAGCACTGCAGAGAAAGGTACGGTAAGTATTGGGGTGTTTAATGTGCGGTATTATTATTATTATTATGGATTTATATAGCGCCAACATCTTCCGTGGCGCTTTACAATTACATAGTCATACATTACATACAGGGTAATACATGTTATACAAAGTCATACATGTTAGATACACAGTTAATACATAATATAATCTATAGGAAATAGGGGTGAGACATAAGGTGACGGGAATCGGTAGGCTGTTAATAGATTGGCAGTGGAGTGTGAAAGGTGGGTTGGATCATATTGGGTAGTAAGAGGGGTAATGTTTAGTCCAGGTTATATGCTTGCGTGAAGAGGTGGGTTTTAAGGTTACGTTTGAAGGTGTAAAGGGGCGGTGAGTGACGGACAGACAAGGGAGTTCCAGAGCAGAGGACAGCACAAGCAAAGTCCTGAATGCGGGCATGGGAAGAGGTGACAAGGGTGACTGAGAGGAGGGTATGGTTTGCAGAGCGGAGGTTGCGCCTGGGACGGTATCGCTGGATCAGCCCTGAGATATATGAAGGGGCTGTGTTGAATAGTGCTTTATAGGATAAGGTAAGCAGCTTGAACTGGATCCTTTAGGTGATGGGCAACCAGTGGAGGAACTGACAGAGAAGAGAGGCATTAGAGAAGCGAGAAGAGAAATGAATGAGCCGGGCAGCAAAGTTGAGGATGAATTGAAGCGGTGCCAGGTGGTTGTTTGGTTAACCACACAGGAGTGTGTCGCAGTAGTCTAGGATATGATTAGGGCATGAACTAGGATTTTTGTAGCTTCATTCGAGAGGAAGGGTTGAATGTTTTAGAGTAGGAGCCAAAAGGAGTTGGCAAGCGAATTGACATGAGGTTTGAAGGAAAGATTGGAATCTACCGTTATTCCCAGGCAGCGGACATGAGGAGATGGGGATATGGGAGTGTTGTTAATATTAATAATAAGACCAGGAAGGGGAACAAATCATAAGGGTGGGAAAAGAACAAGTTCAGTCTTAGCCATGTTGAGTTTGAGGAAGCGGGAGGACATGAAGGCAGAGATGGCACTAAGGCAGTCAGAGACCTGGGATGTCAGTGTAGGGAGATCTTGGGCAGAGATGTAAATTTGGGTATCATCCACATACAGGTGATACTGAAATCCAAATGGAACTAATGAGTTGTCCAAGGCCATAGGTGTAGATGGAGAAAAGAAGAGGGCCGAGTACTGAGCCTTGCGGGACCCCCACAAGAAGGGGGTATGGGGTGGAGCTAATTCCAGCATGGAAAACACTAAGTAAAAAGGTTTTAATAGAAAACTAGAAAAAGCAGGTTTATTTTGAAAAAAGGACATCAGTAATGTCCCACAGACAGACACATCTGTCCTTGCTGTGATTTTTCAATACAGTACAAAATGTAATTAAAATAAAACAATTAGCACAATAGAAGATCCTGCTTTAACAACTCCTTCAAATGTTCATAAATGTAGGACTGCTGAAACTGAAAAGAAGATTTATTGGCAGACAGTGAAATGACCAAATCTTATCTCCTTAAAGTTTAGCTACCATTTAAAGTCTAGGAAGGAATTCACTTTGAATTTATCATGCATCCCTCCCACCTTTTCTGAAATATATGGGTCTAGGTTAGAGGGTATCTTTAGGATAAGGAGAGACATTAAAATAAATCAAGGATATTAGAGGAGACATGAGAATTCAAAAGGAATTTGAAGCTGAAATATGGAATTGCAGTGAATGTTGGAGTCAGGCAGTCTTTGCAAGAGACTGCCAAATGTATCTACAACTGGTTCCTTTTATATAAGGGTATACAGAAAGCCGAATGGCATGTTTGCTAAATAAATAACTAAAGCACTATAATGTTTTTGCTTATTTGAATGATGCTTGCATATCATACAGCTGTGCCACACTAGTCATTAGGGTCATTATGGGCACACCAGGAAAACAAATACCAGGATAAGCAATGGGAGATACGGACAAATCTATTTCTAGGGAACTGTGGATATAATACTCTTGAGCCCATGTCATGTTCATATTATAGGGCACCATATTGGGCCACACTGGGTGGCTTACTTGGCCTTGTGGCCGCAGCTAGTGTACACACATTCTGACAAATGCCCATTATGTCTGCCAACAAACCTACAGATCAGTAAATCAATTAATTGGTAGTCTGTTGGTATTGGAATGGGATGGAATTAAAGTGACAACAACAATATTTTAGCTTGAAAGAATTTGAAACAATTTAGGATTGCAGGATAGTCTATGATTAAAGCTAGGTACACACTATACAATAATTTGGCCCAACTGACTGACATTTCAGTGTTTCAGTCGGTCAAGACAAATTATTTTATGGTTCCTTGTGGCTGCCCCGATCGATCGTCAACCATTTGTTTGTCCGAATCAGACGAATGCACGATCGGAAGGGTCGGAAAACCACAGCCCATCATACGGTCCTCTATGGGACGCATGCGACGCATGCCCGATCGTGGTTACTGTCGGACGTGGCTGCTTTTGCAACGACCGACAGTCCTTCCTTCTGGCCGACCGTTCGAGACTTTCAGGAGGAAGAATTGGAACGTGTGTACCAGCCTTTACTGACATACCAGATCAGACGAGCTTTTGATTTAACTAAAAAATCAGTGAGGCAGTCAGTCGTGTTGGTAAATTCAGCCGATTCGACCAAAATATCGATCAGTGTCCACAAAGCCTAATGCTGCAATGGGGACTCTCCTCCTCTGTCACTTCTCCCCTCCCTGTAGGATACCATGTCTGTAGGGCCATTGGTGGCAAATATATTGGTTGCATGTAGCTTTAGAAAAAGTTGGGGGAAAACCAGCACTAGTCACATCAATTTTCAGTGCTACCATCTTTCACTGTCTACTAGAGGTTTACCTTTGCACCGCAGGTGGTTGGAAAGAGAAGCTTTTATCTTTATAGCTGTACAGGTATTTATTTCCCTTGTTTGTCTGCATTCCACTTCTAACATCATTAAAATACCAAACTAAAACTAACTAAACATTCCAAGAATTTAACCCCCATTCCGACTGCTCAGGCAGAAAAAACAATAAATCTCCCGCCTGTGCTGGGAGTAGATTATAAACCTCCCAACTGCCAAAATGTCTCACATACCAGTACAGTGCAGATTGTTGTAGACACCACTGGTGGAACAGCATGATTGGTGTAAGAATTTGTATTAAACAATACATATCAGTTAGGCAATTTTTGAATATACAAAAAGAATTAGGCAAGTCATAGTCAGTTTAGAAACTGCCTTAAATAACCCAGTTTCCACTATAGGGTCCAGTAGAAGAAGCACTTTAGAGGCACCCAATGATATATGGACCATGGAATATTAAGGAGCCTGAGGACTAATGGGGATGGAACCACCTAATGTGGGCACAAGAATTAATGCAGTTCTTCGTCGGAGTTAGTAGTAGGATCAAAATAGTACGCGCTGGGTGTCCGCTCTCTTTCGGCCACCTCTCCGCCAAATATACAGTTTTCCAATTGAAGAAACAGGATTGTCCAGTCGTATTCAAAGGGGTAATCCCAATGTATTATACACAGTGTATTTCTGCACTAATAAATTGAGATTATCCCTTTGAATATGACTGGACACGACCCTGTTTTTTTAAATTGGAATATTACATAGTAGGATCACACAAGGCAGTGTGAGAATGGTAGGGCAATATGCCATGACATTTGCAATTGGTACAAAGATAAATAAGCAGAGTAATGTGCCCACACTTAGCTATTCATATAATGTTATTTTGATTTTAATTCAGACCCCTGTGATATGAGCTGCTAGGCTGAATTGTTTTCTCTGTGGCTCATTTTTATGACCTTCTTTATGTCCTGGTGTTGGAATGCAGTCCAGAGTAAAAACATGTTTTGAATATAGTGTGGATTTGTTTAGGGAAACCAATGGGTTTTGTGTGGAATGCCAACATTTGGGTATTATGTCCTTATCAGTATAATGGCTGGGATGGGCCAGGATTTTATAGCTTAATCACAAAGCAAACTCTTGCCAGTTACACATCAAAATTCCTGTTAAGAGTAATGAATGGGGAAGGTCAAAGGAAAGAAAAATAAGGTAGTGACTGAATGAGGAGGGACACAGCATTGAGACTATCAGAGTGGGATTAGGTGGGCTTGGTGGTGCCGCCCCATTAGTTAGGACTGAGTTCTAAGGCACTGCAAATTCCTGGAGTGCAGAAGATGCCTAAGACTGAAGATAAAAAATAGACAGAGACAGACGGATAAGTGATGAAAATAGTCAGTCTTGTGTAGAAAAGGAATGATCAGTTAGGGAATTACAGAGCAGTGGGAGGCAGTGGGGATGAGATAATATAGTAGACGGTCAGAAAATAGAAAGATGAGAGCAGTAGCAGGGTCCATATTAACTGACAGTTCCACCTTGAAACCATCTTTTCTCCCTCCCCCTAGCGTAAATCCCTTTATGTATATAATAGTAAATGTGCCCTCAGCCACAACCGCTATAATAATTTTCTTAGAAAGTCCCCAGATAGTTACTTACCATGCCTCGCTCCTTCACCGCACTGAGAAGCCGGCAATTAAAGATGCATCTGCCGGTCCCGCCCCCTGCTTGCATTTCAGTGCAAGCAGAGGGCTGAGGCAGTGCGGCGAAGGAGCGAGGCATGGTAAGTAACTATCTGGGGACTTTCTAAGAAAATTATTATAGCAGTTGGGGCTGGGGGCACACTTACTATTATATACTAAAAATGTAAATTAAGGGTGGACATAGCCTTTAAATAATGACCACGGTGGTGAAAAGATTAATTTTGGTGTTTTCCCGATATTAAGACTAAATACCGTTATTGGTCATTTTTTTCTTTGGAACCCAGAATAATAAAGGTAACTCTTAAAGGACAAATATACTTACCATTTCCCCGATCCACTCCTGCAAAGTACCTAGGATGAGGACCTAAAAAAAGTCCTCACCTCTGGGTACTTAACAAAAGTCCTGCACTACTTACTTGTAATCTCCCTCGTCACTCCGGTCTGATCCTCCTCACTGTCAGTGACAGTCCGGGAGGCAGCCAATGGGAAGACACGCCTCCTTGCAGAGCGCGTCTTCCCACTAGCTGCCTCGTGACCTGTCACTCAAAGTGCCAGTGGGGAGGATCGACCGGAGCGACGAGGGAGATTACAAGTAAGTAGTGCAGGACTTTTGTTAAGTACCCAGAGGTGAGGACTTAATGTTTTAGGTCCTCACCCTGAGTACTTTGCAGGAGTGGGGGGAAAGGAACAAGGGGGAGGTGAGTATAATTGTCCTTTAAAGGGCATGTCCACCCCCAAAACTATAATTTAACCCACTACTGGCCCCACTGTATAGTGTATAAAAATCCTTACCTCACAATGGTTCTCCTGTAATGTTCCTCCAAAGTCCCAAAAACTGACCACCAGGAGCCATATAGCACATTGCGCTAAGCACAGTATCGCCACAAAGGGAGTTTAAATTACCATCGCGATGTCGTTTGCCTTTATAAATGTGGCAAAAACTTTATTTTCACAGTGGCTATGTGCGGTGGTAATTTTTGGCCAGTATTAACGGCCCTTTATAAATATGCCCCTTAGTATGGATGTTGTTATCCCACATTGGAACAATGCAGTACATAAAAGGGATTTAAATATAACTCAACCGAAAATAGTTGCTAAGGAACAAATAATGAAGGATTTCTCTGACTACACCTGACCATTATCTCAAGCTAGCAGAGACACCTGATAGTGGCATCCTGGGTAATTAAGTTGCAAATGTGATCCTAGAGGGACCACAGGTAGACGGAATAAGGATGGGAACTGTCTCTTTTCACAGTTAACAGGAAAACCTGCAGGTTAAACAGGTTTGCAATAGACATTTCCATTTGACAATTCCTGCTCTATTGTATCATTTTGTATTGTCTCGGGATATTAGCCTAGAAATAAGGTGTCATGTGAATTGAGTCTATTATTGTAACAGGTTTACTTTACATATCTGCGATAGGTTTGATTGACAGCCTTTATTATCAATTAAAGTAAATGTTTGAAAGCTCATCACTGTTCGTAGAATAATCCACTCGAAAAAAGCCCCAAGGTTAAAAAGTTGCAGAAAAATTTCTGGTGTGACAAACAGGCACTTTACACAACTTTACACAACTGATATTTACAAATCTTTGACACATACACGATTCTTCTCTTCCATGGGCGTCAAGGAAACTTCTCTTCCATGGGCGTCAAGGAACGTTACCAGAAATGCTGCTTTTGTCTAAATGGACTCCACCATCTTTTGTTTGCAATTCTGTGTTCTATTACCAATATACAAGACAAAATGTTTACATGGCAACATAGTTGTAAGGTTCAGTAAAGACGTTATGTACATCAAGCTCTCTCCATTAACCTCACAGAGATTGTAAAATGTAAAAACAGTTGTTTAATAAAACACTATCAGGGTTATTCAATAAAAGTTCTTATCGTTTAAAATGGTGCTAAATTTGCCCAAGCCAATCAGAACTTATTTAACATTTTAAAGGTAACATCTGATTGGTTGGGGCAAAATTAGCTCCATTTTAAACGATTATCAGGGTTATTCAATAAAAGTTCTTACGGTTTAAAATAGTGCTAATTTTGCCCAACCAATCAGATGTTGGCTTTCAAATGTTAAATAAGTTCTGATTGGCTGGGGCAAATTTATTTATTTATTTTATTATTCAACTATTATTGAATAACCCTATATATCCCACATTGCAGTAGACATTTGCTTGTCTTGAAGTAGCAGACACTGGACATGCATGTGAGATCATAGCAGTAATGCAATAATAAGCCGCCTTATTATTATTATTAATAATAATAATAATAATCACCACCTCTAAAGCTGCACATACATCAGAACTTACCTTCTGACCGATCCATAATAAATATATATAATATTTTTAATTGTATGATTTTGACCACTTCATTAAGAGTAAAGGGTAGGACATATGCACACCTTACCAGAAATTTTTGTGCCTAGTGCATCGTGTGATGTGGCACATCACATCAAATAAGTAGAATCCAACGCACACCAGTCTATCAGTAATAAGTCATTTATTGACAACGTTTCAAATATAGACATGTACTATCAAATTATATATCACATGAAGTGATCAAATAAGTAGAATGCACCACACACTGGTTTATCAGTGATAAGTCATTTATTGACAACGTTTCAGATATAGACATGTACTATAAAATTATATATCACATGAAGTGATGAAATAAGTAGAAGGCACCACACACTGGTTATCATGATAAGTCATTTATGACAACGTTTCAGATATAGACATGTACTAAAAATTTATATCACATGAAGTGATGAAATAAGTAGAATGCACCACAACTGGTTTATCAGTGATAAGTCATTTGACAACGTTTCAGATATAGACATGTACTATAAAATTATATATCACATGAAGTGATGAAATAAGTAGAATGCACCACACACTGGTTTATCAGTGATAAGTCATTTATTGTCAACGTTTTTCTGAAAGGTTGCAAGGCCGTCAAACATTCCCATTGGTCAGGCGGTTGTTAGGAAAAGACCAAAATTTTCCCTCAGCCATGGGCGTCTCCATGTACTAGTGTATAGGGGAGTTGGCCACGGTCAACAAGCAGTCCCAAACGTTCTCCCTATGCCGTGTATACCTGATCTTGCAGATCCTGTCTGTCATCTGTGGTGTGTGTACCCAGCTTTAGGTCTGGCTCATATTATATTACTAATGGTCATGTTCATCTACAGTGTTTATGCATAAACATGGGCATACATGTACCCCACTCTTATAATTGATTGTACGCAATGAGTCCAATTACTTGGTTTAGTGTTCAATACGGTTTATCCTGTTTGTGCACAGCGCTGATGGCTTTAAATTTATTTTACTTTTTAAAAATGCCCAGATCTTATTTCTACACCTGTCCCTGTGCTCTCTATGAAAAGCATAATGATAAGCCTGGACCTGTATTTCATGAATAAAGTGTTTGTTTATTCAGTTATTTCAAAGCTAAGTATAACCCTGAGCATTCCTTTTCCCACTGCTCATATACATTGGAATAGAAAGAGGAGGGAGATGTCATTCTTAAAATTCCACCTAGTCCACATGGTTTGATACCACTAGACCTATTAAATTCCAGTTTTATAATAGTGACTCAATAAATGTATCCCTATAATGCATATAATGCTGTACTATTTAAAATGACATTGTTATGCTGCCTTTCTAGTGATGTTATATAATGATTCTAGTATTCATACTGAACTAGACTTCCCCAGTAAGTATTTATAGCAAAGTGCAAATTCATTAGATCCAGCATTTAGTCTAGAATTAAAGTGTGGGCATTTCAGATAGGACTTTTCATTCCATGTAAATCTTGTTATATACAGTATCTGCATTCCTTGAAGGGCAACTGTGGTATCCAAACAAGTTAGTGTTAAATGAAAGCCTGCAGTATTTCCTTTAAAATGAGCTGACAATCACATATCTGGTTGCAGTCTGTGAAAAATGATATTGGGGTGAATGTTCAAATTATCTGCTTCCAGTAGGTTGAGTGAAATCACCTGACCTCTGCCCCACCCCTCTGCCCCAGGGGAGCAGCATGCTCAGTTAAGACTGGAGAAAAACAGGAAGTACCTGTGAAAAAAAAATTACATTTGAGAAGGGAAGCCTATTAATGCATGGTCACATGGAGGATGGTCACATGGCTGAAAACAGGAAGTGTTGAAGCAGGAAATTATATTGCTGAGCCTATAACTTCTCACAAATTGTATCTAGAGATGCAATATAGGTTTTATTTTGAAGGTACGATGGAAGGCTTTTTTTTTTTTTTTTTAGCCCTTACTATTTGAAAGAATTGGAGACCACAGTTACCCTTTAAGCACCATATAGACAGGCTCGTCATTCGTAGCGATTCCGAAATTCCGATTGGATCAGAAACCTGAATGTCAAAACCTGTTTTCCGTTTATTGAAGAGAAAAAAATTTGCTTCCACCAACCTCATCATCTGGCCCAATCTCAATGTTCTTCCGATTGTTGCCCTCAATCGTAAATCCGATCAAAATAAAGTCTGCCCGTGTATAGCTAGCATAACACTGAAACAAGTCTGAAAATCTGCCTTGTCAGTGTAATAGGATTCATTATTACATTATCTAAATATGGCCTGGGTAGTTTGTTAGTAGCGAATTAATTTGCGGTCCATTGAAAGTTGCAGGAATGAGCATTATTTACCATCATGTCAGACAAACTGAACTTGTTTAGAAATCGGTCAGGAGTGATTGGTCAGGTTGATTATCATGACAAACGTTGTCCCGTGGTTTAAACTAATTTCAGCATTATTTTAATTAGGTTTTTGAGGAATAAGTGAGTTGGGCTCATTTATCGCTGTCCACAGTGGTGAAAAGAGGAGTTAAAGGGCAAGTCCAGCCCCAGAATGAAAACTTACATACAGGTAAATCACCCCCCAAAACCCTGAACGGTAATAGTTTGAAATGTGAAATATATAAGTCTAACCTGAAATCCTGCACAATGTCCTGTTTCCCCTGTTTCTGCTTCCTGGTTCTTCCAGTTAGTAACTGTCAGTTATGGATTTGACAGTTGATATCACAGCCAATGACTGAATGTTAATCCCCTGTCTGCCTCTTCTGAGCATGCCCAGGCTCAGTAAAGGCTCAGTACAGGTTTCTAAATGGCTCAGTTTCCATGAGGCATCCAGAAGCCTAGCAGGCATACAGTAATGAATTCATAGGACAAAGTATGATATATCAACATATTTTAAAGAGGCCATTCTTTCTAAAAGATGTTCTTATGAGGTTGGAGTTGCCCTTTAAAGTCACTCTAACCAATACAATAGTGTTAAGCATGACTTTACTTCCTTGCTTGCGGCAGATGCCTGGGTATCGCAAAAGATACCGACACAGTCGCCACAAACGATTCAATACTGCATTTTTAATGTGACAATTTAACGCCAGCTATTTAAGTCATGCAGTCGCAAAGCCAGTATTGAATACCAGAAGAGAGATCTACCGAAATCGATTGCGCCACGTAAATCCCCTTGAATATGTGTTAATTTTCATACACACGTGCGATCGAGGGTGCCGACCTGCTAGGCACGATGTGTACAAACCTTTACTCCTCTCATCAATGAAAGAAATCTAATGCAAAGTAAAAGCCACACCCACTTTCTCTAACCAATCCCGTTCAGACCAGTGTTGCACCATGCTGCACAAACAGAAAAAGATACCTGCATTACCAGCCAGACACATTAGGTAAAGAATTATGTGATTTATTGTACTAGCTTACCACTCCTACTTCTACCACTGTTTTTTTACAACCCATTTATTTAACAAAAACAACAAAAATCCCTGTAATGCATGTTTTATTTACTATAGACTGCCCTCACTTTTCAAACATTTTCACTATAGTGAACGTCAGAAATGACTACACATCAAAAGAAACATCAAGGGAAAGTAGCCCATAAACAGCAGAGACCTCAGGGTAACTTCCAAGTATCTATGAAAAGTCATCAGTGAATAAATACCATGCCGTCTGTTGAGCTTTTGATGTAGGTCTTATGCATTCTGGTTCTATACATTGCTCTTGTAATGCTTTAAAAGGCCAACAAATGTCAGAGCTTTCGCTAAAGGGCTGCCTTGTAAACTTGGAAACTACCCATAAGACACCTAAGGGGAAGGTCAGAAACAGGAGTGCAGATTTAAAGTAGAACGAGAATCAGTCAGCGGCAATTATTTAGCCATTAACTTTGGTCAACTACATTGAATATCAATGCGGTGTATGGGGGCCTTTAGAAACCATAAAAAGGGACATACCTGAGACCGATGGGTAGAACAATTTTTCTAGGGCCCCCTTTTAATTACAAAAACAAATGCTGTCAGTACCACTAACTTATCTACTTCTCCGAATGCCGAGTACAGTTTTCTCACTTCTACCTACCAGGCCCCTCATGTTCTAAGACCCAAGTAGATCAATAGTTCTGCCTCCCTGTTTGACCTTGCTCTTATCGTTAAAAATGGTGCTAATTTTGCCCCAACCAATCAGATCTTATTTAACATTTGAAAGCATCTGATTGGTTGGGGCTAAATTAGCACAATTTTTAAAGGGTATGTCCACCCTTAAAGGGCATGTCCACCACCAAAACTATAATCCCCCCAACTACTGGCCCCACCATGTAGTGTAGTTTAATCCTTACCTCACATCCCAACTCCATCTGGTTCTCCTGTAGTCCCCCCCCAAAGTTCCAAAAACCGCCCACCAGGAGGCTAGCAGGTCCATATAGGACACTGCCTGCTACCTGGCCTCCCGGAGATTCCTGCCATGCGTGCTGCAGCCCTTCTCCCCCCTCCCTCTCCCTCCCTCTCCCTCTCGTTCTACTACCTCCCCCTGCGAAAATCCCCCTTAATATTGTGCTCCCCCTGTCCCCCAGCCCCAACCGCATGCTAGTTTTTTTAAAAAGCTCCAAAACTCTTACTTACCTCTCCGCTTTCCTCCGCTGCACGGATGACCGGCAGCCCGTCCGTGATTGGCTCCGCTCAGCCAATCACAGACGCACTGCCGGTCCGCCCCTCTGCTTGCATTCTCGAAGCAGAGGGCCGGCAGTGCGGCGGAGGATCGAGGGGAGGTAAGTAAGAGTTTGGGGGGCTTTTTAAAAAAAACTGAAGCATGCGGTTGGGGCTGGGGGACATGGGGGAGCATGATATAAATTTTTTATTTTAGGGGTGGACATAGCCTTTAAAAACATTTTTCCATATATAATTCCCCCTGTCCCCCCAGCCCCAACCGCTCTATTTTTATTCTTAGAAAGTCCCCCAAACTTTACTTACCTCCCCTCTTTCCTCGAGAATATGCAAGCAGAGGGGCGGGACCGGCAGTCGTGTCTGTGATTGGCTGAGTGGCAGCCAATCACGGACGTGGCTGTTGGGAGTTCATTGCGGCGGGGAAAGAGGGAAGGTAAGTTAAGTTTGGGGCACTTTCTAAGAATAAAAATAGAGCGATTGTGGCTGGGGGGACAGGGGGAATCATATAGCTAAAGGGTTTTACACTAGGGGGAGGGAATCCTGAGAGGGAGGGAGAGGGAGGGGGAGAAGGGCTGCAGTACGCATGCCAAACTTCTCCCGGAGGCCAGGTAGGAGTCCTATATGGAATCTGCTATCCTCCTGGTGGGCAGTTTTTGGGACTTTGGGGGGGGGACTACAGGAGAACCATTTGGAGCTGGGATGTGAGGTAAGGATTAAACTACACTACATGATGGGGCCAGTAGTGGGGGGGATTATAGTTTTGGGGGTGGACATGCCCTTTAACTTTTATTGAATGTACCTGATTATTATGTTTTTTAAATAGATATATACCATATACTAAATATAAACAAATAAAATAGCTGAACCTATATTTGGTGTCCTAGCAGGATAATAATCATGGTCTGGATATTTTAGTCTTTTTTATTCTGCACCTATTTATATACTTCTACTTTTACTATTCTTTACAAAATGGAAAAAAGTGCCATCCTGTGAATGTTGGTTTGATCCCTTCACTAATCTTATGATCTACTAAGAACACATTAAATTATATACAGAAGATTAAGGGACATTAAGTCCTTTCCCTGTAGAGTTTATCTAATTTTGGTGCCTGGAGCATAGAGATATGACATTATCTGTCCAGCACCTTGAATTCTGAGAAGGGAGTCAGCAGATGGAACTGAACCCAAAGACAGAACCCAGTTCATCAATGCCACATTCCATCTTCAGCCACTTGGCCAATGCACATCCCCTGCTTCCTAGAAAACAGTGGGTTGGGGGAGAGTGAAGAGTGAAAATAAATACGACCTTTACCATAGCAGCTCCCTAGCTTACAAAATATGCAACAAGAGATTTGTCATTATTATAATGGTCAAGAGTTTGTATGTTCTCCCCATGCTTGCATGGGTTTCCTCTGGGCACTCTGGTTTCCCCCACAATAATAAAGACATACTAGAGACATACTAAGATAGGTTGTATGTGTCAAATAAATGTACGTAGATTGTAAGCTCTTCGGGGCAGGGCCTGATGTGAATGTATAGATGTAATTGTAAAGCGTTACAGAAGATGTTGGTGCTATATAAATCCGCAATAATAATAATAATAATGGTCGCTAACTACAGTTTACCTAATGGATACAGTCCTCTGGTGGTTATTGTACTACAACTCTCAGCATTCCAATGACAAACATTTTATATTCTATAGACAAGCATAGACCAGTAGTCAGCAGAACAAAGCAGGCAAAAGTATCTGTTTTATGTGTTTAGTGTTGTCTGAAGAGAAAGGTTCAAACAAGGCAAGCAATAGAGCTGCCTGTGGTGATAGGTTTGATTCATACCACACAGAGAAGGAATTTTTGTGTGTAAAATACATTTTTATTTTTAACCTTAATGTAGCTCATAAAAAAAAAAATCAATGCATTCTGCTATGTTTAGTGACACGTGTATTTATATTCTACACAAAAGCCATACATCCTGTACATTTTCAGGGTTATTCAATAAAAGTTATTATCGATTAAAATGGTGCTAATTTTGCCCCAGCCAATCAGATGTTAGCTTTCAAATGTTAAATAAGATCTGATTGGTTGGGGCAAAATTAGCACCATTTTAAACGATAAGACCTTTTATTGAATCTCCCTGTATATACTTATAAATGGTGCTTAGCTATGTCATCCATTATAACCAATGCTTAGCGGTGTCATACGTGTCACACGACTCTTTATGAGTGAAACTTGTTTTATCGAAAGCTCTGGAAGCTTGCTTTCATGTGATCACACACCAAGTGCACAAACATGCAAGTGGTTCGGGATCCATCTGCTTCCCCCTTGTGCCCATAGCTGTTAAGCCGTAGGGCTAGGGGGAGGCCATGTAGGTTCCTTGGACCGGTAGGCGTCAGGAACCTCACCATACTTGCCCTCCCTTTTTACTCCCAGCTGCCACCAGGAAGCATCCAGGGGGGGTTCGAATGGGATAAGCCTGAAGGTCCTAAAGCATAACACACTTGGCCAGTGGTCTTGTGCTGTTGTATAGTTATAGGACTCCTTGGTGAGCTCTAATACCCTTATATTTTACATTAGGGGGTGCATGGTTTTGGTGCATGTGATTTTTTGTTTATATAAAAGTGTTGTGCATTGAAACATGGGCAGTGAGGGTCCAACAGTTTGTTTTACATGTCAGCACTGATATCGTTAATTTCCCTTTTAAAAACTTGTCTTTTTCAGGAAGCTGCGTTAAGAATCCCAAAGTGTGGCCTTTTGTTAGATGTTTTTTCCTGAGACATTTGCTTTAAATTCCGTCCCTTTCTGTAACATTGATATCGTGCCCCCACCTGTCACGTCTCTTGCGTCAATCTTCCTTGTAAAATTCTTGATGCTACAGTTGTAAAAACATCCTGACTGAGCATGCTGGGATGACGGACAGAGTAAGAGACAACACACAATGTTATAATGCACACATTGGTGTTCTCCAAAGGAGATTTTTGGAATGTTCAGGTCCCTGACGCAAATAGCACTGCCTGGAATTTGTCATTCAGCTGTAACCAGGACAGGCAACAGATTCCTATTGCAGAGAGTCTGGATTATAAACATATCATTTCTGATGTTAATTAATTCTTGTTCCCCTTTTCCATCACGCCTAGGTCTTATTAAGGTGCCCTTGCAGAAAGATATTACAATTTAAGAGTCTGTTAATAAATAACCCCCTTTTGTGTGCAGATTCAACATACCGTACCCAACTACTGCAAACATCACGGTCAGTCTAATTATAACGTGGATCATTCTGGGGGGGGGCTATCTTAATGAATATCATGTTAAGTAGAGTGAATGGTCTAAATGCAGAGTCTTTTTTAAAGCACACATTGACAGATATAGAGCAAGGGCAAAAATAAAAAGGGAGGCAGACAAAAAAGAGAAAAGTAGACCTGGCAGACTGGGAAGGGCGTTGGAGAGGAATGTGTAAACACATCTCTGCATATTTGCTCACTAATAGACCTTGTGATTATGAAAGGTTGGAATTTTGCTTACTTTTCATCCATTCTTCAGCTGTTATATCTGGAAAGGGCGATTACGTGCCAAATCCGTGTAACCCCAAACTCTTAATATCCTGCACAGAATTTGCAGCAGACTGTCTTTCACTACTTTCTTTATGGAATCCTTAGTCTAAACATTTGGAATTAAATATTAATACGAATGGCCAGTCTACCGGAAAACATATATAAGTGAAGAATTTTAAATCTTCTGTTTGCTTTAGTAAAATGACGTGTTATTTGTGTTCATAGCATATCAGGTCATATGGTTTTATTGCACCATCAAGTGATACAGCTGTATACAATATAAATTGTACAATTATATATATCTATATATAATATATATATTCAATCTATAGATATATGTATTATTCTTAAGCTGGATACACACATTACCAATAAAGGACCAATCCCGTCTGTACCAACAGGATCGGTAACGTGTACGCACAAAACAACCTTATTCAATGCCGACAAATGTTGTCATGGCTGGAAAGTTTTTCTAAAGTGTATGGTCTATACCTTGGGACTGTGCGAGGCCACATCTTTAAAAGATGACAGACTTTGAATCAGATTTGAAAGATCTGTCATCTTTGAAAGATTGGTACAGTGTGTATCCAGTTATGTATGTATAGTTTTATTTATATAGCACCACTTGGTGATGCAGCGATGTACAATAGAATACAGAAAGGGTAAAATAACCCGATTCATAGAACAACGCAGTATCCAAGCTCAGCCCCCCCTCTGTCTGTAATCTATCCAATGGGAAGAAGCACTTTTTGCAGAGTGTGAGCTACTAAAGAATGTACTGCCTATCCACTGATCTCTGGTAAAATGTGTTGTAGTAACACTGCCCTGTCAATAGGGAGACAAATGAAAAATGGATATTCACCTGCACAATATAATGGAATTTCCCATAGCTTCTACTCTATAATGTCTTGTAAGAGCAGGACCTGCAACAGAAGGGGGGCCCAGGAGCCCCATCTTCTTATTTTTCCTATGACAGACTTAGCCTCCTCCCAGAAAACCACTGTAGATGAACTAGAGATAGAAATAGTTGTTAGGGGCCCAGTGATTCCAAGTTATGCCACTAGCCCTGTACCAGCAGTCACTACTGTAGAATTTTCAGATTCTGATATTGTGACTTCTTTCCCTGTGCTGTGTTCTCTTAGGTGGTAGTTTCCACTGCACAATGTGCTTGGTAGGGTGCATAGATTACGGTCAACTGCTGGGTCAAATAACCATGGAAAGCGAATATGTGAAATACACAGGTTACCAATTTCTGTTTCTCTTTTATGATTTTAAGAATAGAAAATGTTCCTTTATGGCCCTTAGTCAACATAACACAAATGCCGAGATATATAAAAGATCTTTCTACAATAAAGCTTGCATGCCTGTAGTTTGCAGTTATTGCAACTACCCATGGTTCTAGTTTCCCATGATAACCAGCTATACAATCAGTAAACTACACCAGCGATATCGAACTTTATTTTGCGATAAAGATATTTTATAATCAAATATCTGTCTCTCTTTGGCACTAAGGCAGGCCATACACAGGTCGATTTATTTTTTTTGACCAATTCTACTCCCCACACATATCGAGCAGATTTGAAGCTAAAATGCTGGATGGCTCAAGGTGGAGTAAGTGTAGTTCTATGGGTACTTCCTGATCGAGTCTCTGCAATCTAAAGCTGACTAAACCCAATTATTCTCACCAATGATCATCTAGTATAGATCTTACCAACTGGTTTATATCGCAGCAACCATGGCAGAAATAAATTACCACTATACAATATCCATGTTTTCTTTGCAAATTTATTTAATTCTGTATTTAAAATAACAATAGTCTGGTCTGCAACAGCAGGTCCAGGTGGCAACCAGGCAGCATATAATAAAGCAGAATTATAATAATAATATTAAGGAACAACAGCCACGCTTACATAATTAAATACTTTCGATAACTTAGGTACACTCACAAAAAAAGACAGATTCATACATCTTTGGAACAGAATTCAGACTTTCACAGCGCAGATAGGGAGAAGTCAATTATATTAATGACATTTAAAGGGCAAGTCCATTCCCCAACTGAAAATGTATACATAGCCTACTCACCCCCCAAACTTAACACAATTCTTACACAACGGCAGGATGTTAAGAAGAGGAAAAAAAAAAAGTTGATCTTCTGCCTGATAGCAGCAGTTGGTCATGGCCATCAAAGTCGAGGTCATAGCCAGTAAGTGACTGATGCTCCCAGAGCTGCCTTTTCTGAGCATGTGTAAGCTCATAAAAAAAGCTTGTATTATTTAAGAGGAGGTTTGAACCTTTACAGAACAGGGCGGGGAGCAGCAGGCTAAATATCTGCCTTCGGCTATATAATGCCATTGTGTAAGTGCTGTGTAAGGTTTTGGGGGTGAGGAAGCTACAGTATGTATACATTTTTGGTTGGTGGTGTACATGCCCTTTAAAGCCCTTTCAGTGTCAGTGGGAAGTGCTGAAATCCCTCTGGCAGAAAAAAAAGAATTAAAGGAAGGGTTTTTATTTTTTTCTTAAGGCAATTTTTACTCATAATGTAAACAATGCACATAAACTAAACCAATCAGGAACCACCGTTGACCTGCAACAGCAGTTGAACAATGTACAGAGGGAAGAATTCCATATATAAAATAAATATAAAGAGGGAGTTTGAGGTTGTAGATCAGAACGGGATCTGATATTTGGATGACCCTTATTTACAGCTCTAAACAGAGTGGGTATTTTACCGTCATAAGACATCACAAAAAAGGTTCTTGAGTGAGGTAACCTAACAAATTGATCCAATTGATCCAGCATTGTTATGGGTCTAAGCCCTAGCAGAATGTGGAAGGTCACAGAGACAGGGCGACAGTCGTATAAATATAAAGACGAAGATTTACAAAAATAGAAACAAAAATATGTACATGAAAAATGCTCAGGACAAGAGTTCTGTAATTTTAACCACTTCATTCCCCTACAGTTGACCGTAGTTCTCTAGCAGCAAAAAAAATGAATTGGCCCTTGGCAGGTCTCAGTCATTACCAAACTTTAGCCGTCACTTTCCCGGCCCTAAGTGTTTATTTTTTTAACAGGGAGGCCTAAGCAGGGGAAGTAAAGAAGGGCTTTGTATCCCAGGTCCTGCTTTCACTGTCCCTTATTCATGAAAAATGAACACATTATTGGTGGTATGCAAAAATCTTCAACTTCAGATGGACGAGAACGTATTATGGACAAGTCCTCAAAGTGCTTAACCCAATCACTTTACTTTAATCTTCCAGACTGTGGCATCTTCAGACAAAGTGGAGATCAAACCCCTTGTCAAGAGCTCAGGGACAGTATGAGTGTTATGTGAATTCCTCGAGTATACACATAATCTTGACCAGGTTCATCAGCCTCACCAGATGATCACTTGAAGAAGACCTTCTTTCCTTCTTTTAACCCCTAGTGGAGTTAGTTTACGGCAGCTCATATTAGGATCTCTACCATTTCAGAAATGTTTGTGCTCTTGGATGATACCAAGGACTCTGTAAAACAAAAAAGGGAACAATAAATTAAGCTTATTTTGCAAATGGGACATCACTCAATTCAAAATATTATTATTAATACTAAAGGAAAAAGAAAGGTTCACACACAAAGAATTGTGTGTGACCCTGTAATGCAGATGTATAGCACTGCATTGCTCTAACACAATTTCTTTACACTCTGGGTTCTGGGATCTTTAAAGATGTTTCAGAGCTTGATCAACTAAATTACATAAACTTTATTTAAGTTATAAAATAGTAATAAAAAGTAACTAATAAACGTGCCACCAAAGGAAACATTCTAAAAACAATACAACTATTTCAAGATAATGTCTATAGTCTTTGTTCTATTCCATGTCTTAATAGTCCCTGACTCATGACCTCATCACGTAAGCATGCAGAATATCGATTCCACAAGCAAGAAACAACCTTTTTAGACTCGTCTTATGGGTTGACAAATGAACATATTTAGTTCTCCTTTAATGTGGACATAACACAAATTAATTTAGCAAGACATAGCAATATTTCAGATGCTTGCAAACAGATTAATAAACATTCATGACATTTTCCAACAGAAACAAACACATTAACCTTGCATGACAGTTACAGAATTCTAGTGCTGTGCTAAGAGATGGCTTTACAACAAGTGATTCATGGTTAATAAATAATTATGCGGTGAAGAACGCATCGTAATTGGCACTGATATGTAGCCACACATAAGATTTTGGTACTATCTGCTGTTTGATAAGTGTCTCTCCCACAATGCTAATCAGATATGTTATGAATTTAAGTAATCGTGGGATATTTGGCCACACTGCTCTGTTTTCCTTTCTTCTTGCAGAGGCAGATACAAGGGCAGGACATTCCAAGACTTCCTGTGGGTTTTATTTTATGTTCAGCACATTCACAAAGCTAATAAAAGTTTTGTGAACATAATGTAACTAACTGAAGTTACAGGGTAGTAAATGTAACTTTTAAAGAGGGTCCGATTAGAGATGGGAAAACTCGGCCCTCGGCAAGTGGTTAAGAACATGGAGAAATATGGGGGGGAATTGACACGATCGGATGTGTGGGTGATCTATCAGTATTAAACACAACCCTTCACAGGAAGATGGGGAGCTCTCTGACCAAATGGGCTCAAAGGCTGACTGTTCTAGTTTGGAATTTTTATTCATTGAACATAATCTCCCTTCCCCCTTGCTGCTTAGTCTCTCTTGGCCTCACACCTGCATTCTGTTCCCAGCTGCATAGCTGAGATTCATTGGGATTAGTCATCACCAAGGGAGGCCAAGCCTTGGCAAGGAGTGTGAGAGGAGAAAGCTCTCAGCTATGCAGGGCTCGGCACAGCCTCAGCAGCCCTGGGGGAGGGGAGGTGATTGAGTGCAGCTTCTGTAGTTGTGAAATTCATAAAGGAAGCCATATCTCACTATTCCTGCCCACGAAATACTCAGACTGAGCAAACAAAACATTGTAAGAAGAAAGTACTTCATAAACATACATTATCTGCTTTGTATTTGGTTAAGTTAACGCTAACCAATCAAAAATGTATGTATGGTGTTCCTGTCTTACTAATCATTACTCACAGGAATAAAAGCAGACTATACTGGACAACCACTGCCATGATCAATAACATCAGCCTCTACATAATAGACTCACCTAAGGAAGAGTTTGGATTTGTCTCCAGTACGTTTGCCTGATCATTTGGGCACTCTGTCTGGGTGAAACCATCCTTGCTGCCATGCTTGCAGTGTGCAGGGAAGACGGCAGTGTATGGCGTCTGGTCATTTGATTTGCTTGCTGAAAACAAAAAGATTGAAAATAATGAGCCCTTAGCATGTATGAATTTAACAGACTTCTGCTGGAAATATCGTTTAGGTATAGGTAACTATACTACAGCTATTGATCTACAGTAACTACATGTTTGCTTCTGTTACATATTACTTGTAAGGCATTTACCTGTAAATCCCTTTAAATTGATTTCAGTCAGTCGTTCACTGGGGGCCGGAATTTGGTTGAGTCCCGAGAGTGCGAATATCGAAGGGACAGACTTAGCTGGTCGGAGAGGCCCCTGTTGAGGTTTACGCTGATGTAAAACCTTAATCACTGCGTCTTTCTCCAGGATTTGAGCGTGAAGAGCCTTAATTCTACAGTAAATTGAAAGCAAAATTTGTTTAAATTAAGACCGGACCAAAATAAAAAACAGATTTTTATGAAGACTAAACTATGGAAAATAATGGAAGCTGGAGAATAATTTTTACATTACTAACGTGATCACATAATCACCACTTACATTAGGTGACATACAAACTGATGGTGGGTATCCAAGCAATAAAGTTTAGAAAAGGCCTCAAATTATATCTTTTGGAAACCTTCAAAAGAACAAAGCGAGCATCATAGAGAGTATAAAACCTACCTATTCTCCATTTCTTGGTGCCTGTGGCTGACCATTAGCAAATCTTCGTTGAAGCTGTTGTTGGGGGAGTGGCGAGGAGAATGGTTTATAATTGTTGTGTCACGCTGGGCAGCTGCAGTAGCTGCGGCATCCATTGCAAACTGGCGCATGGTGCGTTCTTCCAAATACTTCTGCTCCCATTTGGTCATATCGGCTTCCAATGCTAGAATGCGTTCCTCTTTCTCCCTCAGCTGCTCGGATAATACAGAGGCGCTGAGCTCTGGTGTAAGCACTCCACTCTGTGTAATTGGTTGCCTCTGTTAGAAAAGGTACATTAAATTAAGTTTTCCTCCTCTGCCATATCCAAAAAATAAACATTAACCACAATATAGAATGAATACACTACCTGTTGAGCTCTTAAGGTCTTTAACTCCTGCTCCAGCCTTGTGCGCAAACGTAGCTCCAGCTGTTCTCTCTTTTCGCAGGCAGCTTGAAGCTGACTAAGAGCCTGCTGCAGTCTCTCCACCTTCTCCACATAAGCTCGCTTCTTACGCAGCTCCTCCTCAGAGCGGGCAGTCCTTGCCTGCGCATTGCTGAGCGCCTGCTCCAGCAGTTCCGCTCTGCGGCGCTGATCCTCATTGGCGCTACGAAGGAGCGTAACATCCCTCTCTAGCTTTTCACGTTCTTGCTGCTGATCACGGCCTAAGGAAAATAAGCATGGAGCTGAATTTAGAAAATGTCCTTTTCAGAATCTTATCATGGTATGAAGCAGGATTTTGGTAAAGACTGGAACTGTATCCAGTATAGCAATCGTATAAGCAGTTGTGGTAATAAAAGGGCAACTAATGTTCATTTTAAAGTGCAAGAGGCACATCAATATGGACTTGAAATAAGGAACAAAACTGAGCAATTTATATAATACCCTAAGCCAATAAAGGAAGGGCCTGGGAATTTCAGAAACAACCTTCTTGGATAAATATAGAAAAAAAACCTTTGCTAGTGCTTTGTTGGGGTTTACAAATGATGTTAAACCGGACTATGTTACAGGAAAAGGTTAAGCAAACAGGCAGGTATTCAGCATTTCCAGGATGTAGATCCTGTATACACCAGTTAGATACTCGGCAAAGTTTTAAAGCCGTATGGAACACGGGTGCCCGGCACACAATTCACACCTGGGTGCTTGCCTGGAAATCAGGTGTTTTAACCTGATAAATAAATAATCAATCATTGCCGGGGGGGTTTTGTTTTTTTTTTTTTTTATTAAAATCACTCTGATCATACAATATGATTATTACAGAAGAAAGGTTTTGGTCAATTTTAACTAATGACAGACATTTTCCCTTGAATAAATAGCTTTGCATTTTTGAGCCTAAATAAAATACCCTAAATGGAAAATCAGGAAATTCACACACCACATGCCAAAACCTTCCATTACAGCCATATCCTCTTAACCCAGTCACTGCTGAACTGGACACTTCCCTTTCAACAGAATAAATCCCCTCCCCCTGCAAGGATGGTGGTGGTGGTGGGGGGGGTCAAGAACAGCAATTGGAATGCGAGGAATTCAGGTCACATTGAACTCTGTTTGCCAGTGCAATTCAACCTTTTCTTCAGGAAACCGTGAAAGCATTTATCACATGATACCCTGTTCTAGAATTTTAACCTATTCAGGGCCAGAATGGCTAAAGAAAATGCAGACATGTGGCACTTTAAACTAGTCTATAACTACAAAACAGTGGCCCATGTGTGCCCTACACAGTAATGTTACAACATTAAAGACATTATTTTGCATCATTCAAAGGTGCCCTGGGATCTACATCTGCCATCATTCCACGGTTACTTGGTACACCTACATTTGTGGGCAGCGCTAGAATAAGTGCATTGGCAGAACAGTGTGAAGGTTGATAAGAATTTAAGGGGAAGGAAGTACAAACTTACATTGTGCAATCAATTTTGAAACTGCTACATGTGTGTCCTCCCTTTGCTCCAAACTCTTGGCAGACAGTTGCTTATTGGCCGTGTCCAGTCGTTCTGCACAAAGAAAAAATCAATTAGTTGACAAGTTAGAAAGGTCACAGGAGATCAAGCCTTATTTACAGGACAAACATAAAATTTGCTAAAAAATACTACATTTCTCGTTAAACTGCATTCCAGAAATTTGGAATGCCAGATTGAAAGATCACATTCATTTTGCTGAGCCTCTCAAAATTATATGGCCCTTAATGGTTTTATGGAAATCTAATTTGTTACAAATTAACAAAATGTTTGTCACTGAACTAAGGCCAATAAGTTTCATTAGCAGAGTTTATTAGCGATAAATGCAAATACCCCCCCCATGGCCCTATTGTATCCATTCTCTTTGTAAATGGACTCCAAAGCTAGGATACGCTTTACACACACAGCCCATTCACTCAAACCTAATAGCTATTGTAAATTGCTAACGATGATTGATGGCTCGCACCCTGCAGGCAAAAGTTTTGAAGTTTTTTCTGCCTCATATCTCTAACCTCTTAGATCTCGGTTGAAGTCCTGCATGCGCTTCATCTCTCCTTCCATTTTTGTCCTCATCGCACTCTCCAGGGCCTCACGCTTAGACGACGCTTTCATGAGACTTTCATAGGCTTCCGAAATGCGCTGAATTTCAGTTTCCAACTAAAAAAAAGAACAAGTTGGCGGTTATTACTTTGATGTATTGTTTTAATATTTATCTACATAATTACATTTTACTGAATGATATATATCCACTATGACAGTTGGTTTGCAAAAATTCTTCAGTTAACAAAAGACCTTTTGAAATAATTTTATATTTCTGCATTTTTTGGCCAATGGTATTTAATGGCTTATGTGCCACCTGCCTTTCTGAAAGACATTTGCCTAGCGTCTGTACCCCCCCCCCCCTTATTGTACAGCTGAGGCCTTCCTAACACAAGCACCTTTTCATCAATGCACAATGGCTCGTTTATGCTGCATCAGGTCAACTCAAGCAGAACACAAGACTTAAGCAACTGCCAGCGGCCCTCAGCTCTAAGTGTGCCTCTAACAAATGGCTCATGCTTGCCCCATTGTTTGAAGATCCTCTGCAGCTGTTAAGCCGAGCAGGGGGAAGAGATGGAATCTTGTTGAAACAGAGAAAGTGAAAGGATTGGGGACGACAAAACGAAACTAGAGGTGCAGACACCCACCCAACATGGACAGCTGGATAATCTTTCACAATGATCTGCTTGTTGTTGGGCATCAGTATAATTATAATACATTTTCCAATGTTTCGTCTAAAGTAACAGCTGCTTGGGGAAATCTCCCAGCCCTCAGTGCACCACTCATGGAAGCTGCCCAAACAAATGACAGGAACATGATAGCTACAAAGTGCTGATCATATAAATACCCTACAGCAGAGTTTTCTTTCTATTCACTTTGCTTTCAATATCAAATTATTAATACCTTCTGGATCTTTACAGCTTTCTCGCTGTAGCTCTCCAGCTCTCTGCGTAATTTTTCGTTTTCTCTGAGAAGGGCATCCATCCGAGCCATGTGGGTACCAGCGTCCATCCGAGCCATATGAGTACCAGCATCCATCCGGGCCATTTGGGTACCAGCTGCATTGTAAGATGCGACCGGAGCATAGTTTAGGTTAGGATCTTGCACCAACCTGTAGTAAATTAGAAGGAATGTAAATGAAATAAACAAAAATACATGGAGCCTTACCAAACATTTGTCTGGATTATTATTATTTTTTTAAATTACACTGATTCTGAATTAGATATCAAACATATACGAACATTAAGCAGCTACATATGTTAAAGGACTATTAATATTGATTTGTAACAGGACTTTAATAATGAATATGAATGGAACACAATCATTACAACCAATAAATACATTTGGTTTTATCTACTTTAATGCCTAATTGTATACTGTTCTAGCCTAAAGTATTAGATGCAGCCTTCTAACCTTATTCCAATCTTAGGAAAGTGAAAAAAGTTATTTCATGTGCGATTTCACTATTAACAGGGTTGACCCAGTGTACAAAAGATTTTCCCACTGAAGACATAGGCTTGTACAGTCTTGTATGGTCTACATTTAGCAGCCATGACTCAATTTGCAGAGACAAACTACAGTCGTTAAGACTTTGGTATGGAAACCCATGTGTTATAACCAAGTTTACAAATTCTAGGTGAATTCAACCATTTTGCAGTATTTTTTTTTCTGTTAAAGCTTAATTAGTTTACAAGAAACTTCTCAAATTCAGTTTTACCTATAGTAATTCTATAGTTGTTCATAATATGAAGGCCAGAAAAATTAAAAGAAATGCCTTAGGTAAGACAGAGTCCTTGCCTTATAAGGCCAAAAGATTCTTTCTTAAAACTTTGTCCAGATCAAAAGACAAAAATGGCAGTAGAATGGGGAAAAGAAAACTAGATGTATTCCCAATGTCTAACTAGAATTACAGGAATTCAATATGGCCACCACAATGAACCTGCTATTTATGTTGGTGGCCATTAACACAAAGGGTACTGCCAGATTCGATAGTGGATGAAATTCTTTAACTGTGAGAAGGAATGCGTTCCTGTACCATTAGCTTCACTCCATACAAAATAAGCCACTTCCTGTCTCCGTTTATCTCTTCCTGTTTGAACAATAAAGGATTGTGAAGACTCCAACAACTCAATAGTTTATTGTCTGAAAGGCTTTAAATACCAAAGACACCTCAGTTAAAATGTTTTTGATTTTAACATCCTCCTTCAATAATAAAATGTAGGTCTCTACGTGCAAAAATACACATTGTATTTGCGCACTTCCCACTAGCAATGATTCTGCCTAATGGCATGTTACTAGTAAGAGAAGCCAGTCTTAAAATAAGGGGGAAAGTTAAAACCTATAACATACCAAAAATGGATAAATATATATATATATAAAATATATATATTTTTTACATTATATATATAGATTTATATTTGTATATTCATGCATTGGATATACATTTGTATGCATTACCCAAAAACTCAGAAAGTCGCATTTGTGCTTTTTTCATGCATTTTGCCTTTAGTAGTGTGAACGTAGCTTTTGAAAGACAAGCTGTGAAAAAACACTTTACTGTACCAATGTTTATATGTTATTTCATTTCCTACAATATACAGTTCATTTTATACAACAGTGCATTGCAAAGAAGAGATCCCATTAGTGCGGCTATCCTTACCTCATGTCAGGGTGATGGTATACTGGAAGTTCACCAGAATAGCGCCTCAGCTCTGCAGACAATCCTCGCATGTCCTGCTCTGCCTGGCTAAAATTTGGATACTCTGGGGGGGCACCCCTGCATTGCATTGCATCTTCCTGTCTGCCCCGAGCCACTGATAGCTGGTAATGCCTTGAAAGTTGTGGGAAGCTATGAGAGGAGCTCATGATGTTTTGTGGCTTGGCACCATTGCGTTCCAAAGACATTTGCAGTAGGCGCTCACTTAAAGATCTAACATGGCCATGCTTTAACTCTTTAAGAGACTGATCCTGCCTATGAGAACCATGTTCCAAATGCTGATTGTTCTGGGCTGCGTAGCATTGTGAGAGGGCAGCTTTGGCTTCTTCATAGGTTGGGAGCTCCTCACCTTTATGTTGAAACTCATAAGCTTTATACATAGGGTTCTCCAAATAGAAATGGTCACAGTGATGTTCCTGTCCTTGGGGTTCTTGCCTTGCAGATGGGGCCATGTGTACCTCTTCTTGCTCAAGACTTTCTAAGGATGACCTTGGACTACCACTGCCACCTCCACCCCGCAAAGCCTGCTGCTGGATGGCCAACAATGTGCGATTCTCACTAAGATTCCCATATCTCAATTGTTCTTGAATGAGACGGTGAAGAACCGTTCCAGATGAATCCTCTGCTGTTCTCATCCTCGGTAACCAAAAAAGTCCTCTGTTATATACCCAGGGGTGAAGCTGACCCCCAAAAATAAAAAAGGGTCTGGATAACAATCCTATCCCAAAAGTTCCTCAGCTCTAACGGGCTGTTGGGAAAAGCCTGTGGAGGGAGAAAAATGTATATATATTTTAAAATATTTAAAACCTTTTCCATTACATACTGAATATCAATAGAAAATGCAACATTTCTTCTCTACTAATGACCATGTGCCCCTAACAATTCCATGATATTTTATTTTTAAGTGTTAATTGTTCAGTAGAGCCAGTTGGGTTTTTAGTTTAGTTATGTGTTTAAAACATACATTTCATCTGCAAATAATGATAAAGTAGTGTAATCTGAAAGAAAGACGAGATTTAGACCTTCTTCTGAAAACAACTTAAAATAAATCTTTGCTTTTTTGTAATCAGTTACCTTGGTATTGGGGGTGATGGATATTAGTGGAATGGAATTTCCTCCTCTCAATGAACTGCTCCCTACTGACTGCTGCATACGGTACATACACACATCCCTTTCTATGTAGATAAAGCCTAGTGTATCCGTGGTATGCCCCCCTGCGGCCTGTGCCTTGATTCCCGCCCCCTTAAATTCCACATTTCTTAGTTGAAGGTGAACAACCAAAAACAAGGCAGTATTTATTATTTGTTGTGTACCTGTTCAGCTTTGAAAATATAAATTATTTTTATTTCCTTTCCCCCCACCAGCATAAAACATATATGGGTTTTCGTGGGTCTCTTACAAAGTCCTTCTAGTAGTTAAGCCATTAACGTGTAGCAACACCAACTTGCCTATCTCAAGAACATGTATGAGGTTAACCAAACATTATATTTTCTTGTCTCGAGAGAATAACATTGTCTAGCATGTACGCAGCCAACGCCACCTTTAACATAGTTAAGACATGACATCATGTGGGCCCTTTGTGTTGCAATTAACATTCTTTGTGAACTGCAGCCTTATCACCATCTCACAAAAGCACAATGATCAAAAAACAAACAATAAGACAGAAAAATAGCTTGTGGATTCCACCGCCATTTCTAGGGTGACACAACACCTGACAATCTCTCTTCAAGGAGCCATGATTGTTGTCCCTTTAACACTAGTTTGTAAACAAGGACTCCAGTGTTATTGTATCACATTTTGTTTTAGATTTCTATAAAATAAAGGCTAAACTAATTACACAACATAAAGTTAATCTCTAAGTACTCTCAGTAAACAGCTATTTCAGGTGAGCAATTTACAAAACAGAAGAGAACACAGATCTACACACACAATATATATATATACTTAATACTTATACAACGGGGATATATATATCATACAGAGTTATTCTGTATTAAAACCATAAAGACCACAGAACCTGTTGAACTACAACTCCAAAATTCTATATAAGAGCCACAGCTGCAATGCCACATGCAGGTAATACTGTCTCTGTAGACAGTTAAGCCTGTAAACTCTGTGGATCAGAGAGTCAATGTCAATGAACAACTCAACATAAAGAACAGAATTATCTATTTAACACAAACCATTAAAACTTACAGTGCATGACATGAACAAGCTTATAGAGAAAATGCACATAAATTAAACATGTGCTAATTGTGTTTAGTAACTGTTAGGGAATAGGATCCGAATGATCCAGCAGAAAGACATTAAATAGGCAAAGAAGCAGATGCAACCAGGTTCCACTCACCAGACCATTGCAGATGTGCACAGCACTTTAGATTTCCAGTGTAATCCTGGCTTTACACAATGAGCCCCCTTCCTCCTGTGCTGTGTGTGAGCTGTGTTCAACCTGAGAGCACTGAGCAAACTGATCCACCAGCAGCAATCACACCAGCCTACTGCCTCAATAGCTTTGCTATGCATGGAATGTGAGAGTTTCAGGCTCCCCCTGGGATAAAGACTGCTAACCACACATAACCTTTCCCAGGCTCCTCCTCCATCTCCTCCTCTTCAGAGCATTCCACTTTCCTCTCATAATTCTTATACCAGTTGCGCTGAGGATTAAGTCCACTGGGGGCAGTATAACTCCCCAACTACAGGACAGAGACATTTATATTGCCTAGGTGAACAGTGGATGGAATTAAAAATAATTTAAGGAAAGATCAAGAATATTTGTATATATTATGTATAAAACACATGCATAGCTAGAAGCCTGGAAAAGTTTATAATCCAGGATTCACTGATTAACCAATAAATGTATCTGAAAGATGCAATGGTTCCTGAGGGTATTGCTTTTTCAGAACTACAGCTATAAAATTTAAAAGTTGTAGTTCTGCCACAGCCAACACTTGCATTTATTTCCTTGCATACTATTGTATAGCAGCCGCCTTGGCCTTTCATTTTGAAAGATTCCAATAAATATGGGAAAAACCTATAAGAGTATGAATGGAATAACTGACATACAGCCAACACATCACTGTCCACAATGCAATACGTCCCATTATTTAGAAATATCCGCCACGCAATTAATAGCCGTAACCCATTGCTTTTGTCATCCTATATACAGGTGCAGATAGCTTCATAAAATAATATTATTAGGCAATAAATTATCAGTATCATTATATTTCATTTATTGATGTTTTTCATTTTAAGTAGCCCAACATGCTTTGCTGCCTGTGAAAAGCTCCTTTAGAGCACGACCACACTGCGTTGCGCACACGCAATTCCATTGCGTTTACGTATTTCCTTTTGAAATCCGAAATTGCATGCAATTGTGCATAAAAATGGTGATCTCATGCTATTGCGTATCGCAAATGGATCGCATTACATGCCGAGATCGCGCAAGTATGGCCTAGCCCTCAATGGACCAATCCATACTGATGCGCTAATTTCTAAGTGACCTGCTGCATCCCTGTTGCATCAATGCGTCTGTATAATGTACACGCCCCAATGCAATTCCTGTGTTACAAGAATAGATGTTCTTTGTACTTCTGAAACCCATTATGTAAAGCTTGATAATGCAAGCTGTATATAATGCACTACATAAGTACCCCGTGCCTTGTTACCTGTAAGGTTAGCACAGATGTTTAATACCTTGGAGACAAAGCCTAAGAACATGATAGTCAGTGAATCTTAATTGGTGCAGGGCCAAACGAACATTTAGATGTTTATGTATCCTCTTATAGGGGAAGGTATTGTTCTGCCACAGGAGGCTTCTCAATTGTGTCCTAACCACTCCCCATAGTACAGAACAGGCTGCTTGCCTGCTGCCAACCAGCCTGTCAGTATGGGGACTGATAGATAAATAACATTTGGATCCCTAATCAGATTTATCTAAGTGTGTAAATACCATGAACAGGGTGAAATATTGTTTATGCTAAATGACAATGCCTGTACAACACAATATGTTACAAGGATTGTTGCATGCTGTGTTGTACAGCATGTAACAATCCATGTTGCAAGCTGCATTGCATGTTGCATGCTGACATCTTTTAGAAAGAATAGCTCCTTTAAAATATGTCCTCAGAAATCATTAGCTTATGTCAGCTATATTCCTGGATGCCTTGTAATAGGGGTAGTATGTACTAACAGCTATATTTGTTTACACCCCCAAATTTAGTTACGGTTATGAATTGAGCATGCTCAGAGGAGGCAGCTAGGGGATCAGTGATCAGTGGTGTAACTAGGAATCACTGGGGCCCCTAGCAAAATTCTGTTGGGGCACTTTGCAAATTGCACTGATTCATCTACAGTGGTTTTCTGAGAGTAGGCTGTATCTGTCACTGTTAAAATAAGAAGATGGGACCCCCTGCGGTCATAGGCTCTGCTTCCCAGGTATTTACTCCCCTGGCTGTGATGTCAACTGTCATATACATGACTGGCAGTTGTTAATTGGAAGAACCAGGAAGCACAAACAGAGGCAACAGGACATTGTGCAGCTTTTCAAGTATTAAGCTGGGAATACACAGCAAACATTTTTGAAAGATGACAGGATCTGCAAAAAAGATCAGGGAATACACAGTCCTGAGCATTCTCTCTATACACAACATATACACAGCATAGGGAGAACATGTTTCTCACAACCGCAGCTGACTCCCCTACAGGAAGACTACTGTGGTCGTTTTTTGGTCATTTCCTGAACAACCGTGAGGCCGATGATGGGTACTTTCGGCTGCGGTGCTCTCGTTCTCTCGTGTGAGCTTCACTCACTGACGATAAAGTCCAGATACTGTCGGGTCCCACGGTATCGGGGTTTATCGTTACTGTGTGTATCTGGCTTAATATATTGCAGTTGAGGGGTTTGGGGGATAATTTACCTAATATACAATTTTTTATTTGTGCTGCACTTCTCCTTTAATGGGAACCTATCTGTCTCCATATACGTATAACTAAAACTGGATAGTGAAGGTTTATGGTAAATCTTTTCACACACCGTAGGCATTAAACATGTTACTGATGCTTCGATGTAAAGAAACAGCAAGTCTTTAAACTTACTATGATAATTGGTTCTTTTTTTGTGTTATGTCCCTGGTAGGGAGACCAATACAATGTTAGAGAATCACAACCAGTCATGCAGCCCCCTATGGACTGTGATTTGTCCCAGCTGACTGCTCGCCAATGGTGTGTACCCAGCCTATGGTCTGCGGTTCATTCTAAATGGAATCTCTGTGGGATTATGTGTACAGCTAGATCTGCCTGTGCTAACCTTATTTATGCAAATCTCAAAAAACTTTAAATAGGAAATTACCCAACTGTAGCCTGTAAGGTCAGATGCAATGCAAGGTACAAAAAGTGCCTGTGCTATTCTTCTACAGCAGTCAACAGATGTTATCTAACTGCAGTAACTAAAAAAATGCTAATATCTGATTGATTGTGGCAAATTAAGGCTAGGTTCAGACAATAGGCTGCTCATCGGTTTGGTTGTGTTGTTACCAGTGTTTCTTAGAGCATGTACACACATCACCGATATGGTCGTTTGACACTAGCAAAAGATCAACATTTTCCATCAGGAACGAGCGACATTACAAACGATCGGTATTGGACTTTCGTTAACGACATCATCGTTCATGTACCATTAACACAAACGATATTGGTGCAATTCGTCCCGAATGGTCTGAAATCGTTCGTTTCTCCAACCAAATCTTTCATGTGTGTACCTAGCTTTAGTGTTGCTGCTAGGAAAATCCTGCATTAAACTTTTCCCTAGCGGCAAAACATCCGGAGCTGCTAGCAAAACTCATGCTAAAAACAGCGAACTGCAATTCGTCTGGACCTAGCCTAATAGCACTGGCAAATATTGCATCATTCCCACATAAAAAAGGAGCCAGGGATTTAAATGCAACCTGCCTGCACCATGCTAATCACCCCTCTCTTCATTGGGCTCTCATTGGATACTGAACCTGAAGCTGATTAGCATACAGACACACAGTGATATGGAATTCTATCAATTTACGGCCCCATGTGCTAATTTATTGCCATTCAATTCTACTGTTTTTCTTTGTATCTCCCAGGCTGATATAGTGTAAAAGACATTAACCAGACATGAGCATTTTCTTCTAAATCCCATAGGCTAGAAGTGACTAATTCCATCAAAAAAGGGATTAGAATTATAAAGCATTGGTGGTTAAGTATCTATTCAATTCATAGGGGGAAATGGGTTAATACGGGCATTTATTGTCATTAAGTCAACAACAAACTTTATCATAAGTCTGATTAAGATATTTCCATTGCAAAACATGGAAACCAGACAGGATCTATAATACATGGATATAGTAGGAAAGATAATGAATTTCCTTTCCATTCTGCAATAACAGAGTTATAAACATGCAGGGTCTAGGCAATGGACACAGACTAGGGCAATTCACTTGGTAAAGACAGAGGATCCTCTATTGCTGCAGGAAAATGCCCTTTGCCCAGCCTTGCTGATAACTTAGTCATCTGTACACATAGAGTAGCAATGAAATACAAAAAACTGGCATTCCATTCTATTAATAATCCACTGACTGGCCTTGTGATACTGGGTAAATTATATCATCTCTGTAGTTTAATACATATATAAACCAGATTTGGATAATTGGATTCTAAAAGTATTTAAAAGTGAAGACCTTTGCATTGGAAATATGTCTACGGTTTGTAGCAGAAATTGACATTAGCCTTGATGGACTGTGCAAAAATCTATTCCTGGCCACACGTTTTCCATTGACTGGCCATCAATAACTAGCAGTTTATTGTACTGAAGGTGACTGGACGAGTCCGAAAATGTTTTTTGTGCACTTAATCTTGGGTTGATTTTCAGCTCAAATCTACTTGAGATGGAAGGTACAAGGTGATGTAGTTTGGTTGCTATTTCCTGTTTGAATCCTGATCTATAGCTATCGATTGCTTGCACCATGGCACAGCTATTGATAGGTGTATGGGCAGCTTTAGTCTATTAGGTGTTGTACTCAACGTTCTATATTGTAGAAATGTGAGATCTTGTTTCTGTTTTTTCCAAGGCACAGTCAGTTGAGCCATTAAGTATCATTTTGCTAATGGGTTTTGCAGCTTGACACTGCTGAACTATTACAGATGCTTCCCAACTGGCATAACAGATGTCACATTAAACAGTGTCCCATTCATTCTCCGTGGTACCTTCTGTATCTGTACTCCCCTTTCCCCAACACAGCTGAGCTTGTGCTGGGATTTATCAACATGTGTAACTAAGGCGTTGTTCAAACTATGCTGTGTTTTGGTGCAATGACATTGCACTAAAACGCATGTGCAATTTTAGTGAACACACCTTTCACATTGCAACGTTGCCATGTAGTGCGTTTTAAAAATGTACTGCATGCAGCAGTTTTGTGCATTAGCGCACAGCTTGCCATTGAAAATAATGGTCGATTTTCTGCTGCGTTAAATAAATTACATAATGTGAACGAAGCCTTAGTCTGTGTTTAAGGGATGTTCCAGTGCCAGTTGAAAATAGACTGAGAAAATTGTCTGTGGTTACTTTATACTTTTTCCAGCACCCAATCACTTTTCCAGTTACCTGTAACATATATTGTGAGCATGTGGCCAATTCGTATGTGTGCGTTAGGAAGTGCAATGTACAGAAGGTCCTAAAGATAGGAAACAAATTTTAACTTAAAAATTAAACATAAACATAAAATTAAACATTTAACATAAAACAAAGAAAATTTTCTTGACACAAGAGGTGAATTGGTTTAGTGAATTGGTTTAGTTATGCTGGCCATACACTACAAACTTACCTACCGTCATTCGAACGGTGTTCTAACAACCCCCGATTCACTCAACATAATAATCAGTTCAACATTTATCTGGGATTGAATGTCATCAGTGTAATGTTGAGTTAGTGTACATAGGTACTTCGAGCGGGGCAGACAGGGAGATGTAAGGTGGATCTGTCAGCCATGGTACAAACAGCTTTTTGACAGCTCACTGTTAGGCTTATACACTGAACCATTGTTACACCTATTTGACGTTCGGTAGTAACGTCAGTTATTGGTGGGTTTTCCCTAGTGACGTTTCCCTGACAGATTATGGTTTCTGATTGACATTACACCTGTAACATTGCTCAGCCAAGTGATCGGGTCAGAAAGTTCTCATGGGAGCGGCAAGGGCACGTCAGGAGACCAGCAGTTTGGTGGAAAGGAGTACTGACTCCTACCGCCTGCTTTTACCTAATAAAAATAGGGCTAAAAACTTAAAAACTGCTCCAGTAATAATTTGTTGTGCACTAATAATAATTAAGTATGTCTTTATCTCACATACACCTCTAGGAAAACTACATTGAGACAAAACATTTACATTTAAAATAAAATCTTAATAAAATTCACCAGCTGCCGCAATATTTACACAAATAGACACTCATATCCATGTATAGTCATATCTCATTTATCAGTTTGCCATTCAGCTTTTGTACCGTAATACAGGCTACATCTGTAGCTATAGTGACACCTGTACTCCTTGCCATATGGAGGGTCATTAACAATGAAAGCATTGTAGACAAATCCTTCAATTACAGGTGACCTGCCCTCCCCCTACAGCGCCAAACATCCATTCCACCTGCTGCCTCTGCATCTGCTGTGTTAACCCCCTAATGCACTTAGTGAAGGCAGACAAGCAGTTCTAGATTAAATTAGCAGGTTCTTTATTATGTCAGATTCTATGAAATAGAAATTTTCCTAAATACATTTTTATTTGCTTAATAATCTTATCAACATAAAACGAACAAGCTATGCAAAAAACTAGCATTTAAATGATATGTATTTAAAATGATTGCAGATGTCCAGCTACAAAGTAAAGACAATATACGGTAGCTATTAAGCTGTATTCACTGCAAGCTTACCTCAAAGCATTCTGGGAGTTGCTGTTTAGTGAGTAATCAAGAGGCAAGTTGCAAATCTCTTGGAGGGAGATGTACCCAGAACCATTATCGCTCTGGGTAAATCTCCTGTTCACGATTCAATATCGTGTTTGCGACTGGCAGCGCTACAATTGAGCATCCTACGCTAAGAGTTAAAGGGGAAGTTCAGTGCAAATACAAGTGCTTTTAAGAAAAAAGAGCAGTCATTTTCAATCCCAATGATGTTAACCTGCCCATTCAACATTTTGTCTGTGTAAAAATAAACACAACCGAAACACTGATTTCCTGTTTGCAGGACCCCTAGTAGAGACCATTATGGTCTTGCCCTTGACCCAGCGCCTGGGTTGATTCAGTTGCTCAGTAGACATCTGAGCATATTTGACCCATCCAACAGCCAATCAGAAGAAATTACTGTTAAGAACATTCCAAGGATGTGGTGCATCATGGGAAGAAGAAAGACTGTTGGAACCTGAAATGGCAGCTCACTATGTCAACAGCAGGGAACAGCAAAGGGTATGAAATCAACTGATTTTTCAAAACGGGAGAGAATATGTAGAATAACTAGGTATGCATAATACAAACCAAGAATTTTTAAAATATTGAACTTCCCTTTAAAGTCGTGCTAACCGATATTGAATCTACCTACCGGCTCTGGGTAAATAAGCCTGTTGGTCAGGCTTTGGCCAAGCGGTTCCAAAAGCCTAAGTCAAGGAGCCCATGAAACAAACAATACCAATCATACCATATTGGGATATTCCAATACGATAATTGGATTGGGCATGTGCAGTAGAGTGAACTATGGTAAAAAAAAAAAAAAGGACTAATCTTACAATCTTATCAATCCCTCTGAAGGGATTCAGAAGATCAGAACTTCACATCTTGGTCTGCACTGCCAGTGTCAGACTGGACAGTTTGGGCCCACAAGAGACCAGGGGCCCACAAGAACAAGATTAGGGGCCACCCTTACATTTCATATCTCTATTATCACTCATATAATACATAAGTGGGATATTTTATAATGGGAGCTGCAGTGGTATATATCCTTATAAAAATCACTCAGCTATGTCACTAAGTGACTAATTTCTTATATTTCTTATATCCCACTACTCCGCCCATTTCAGTGTTCATGCCTGGACAATGACTCAGCATTTTTTGCTGTGTTTAACTTCACTAACAGAACCTGCTGGAGCTGCTTCCTGTCACTGCATAACCAATGTCTCTCTCCTCCTCCACAAAGATTTGTTTAACCGCATAGATACTGGGCTGGGATGTTCCTTTCTACTGGGTTTAAGTTACAGAAGGTAGCTTGGGGGATTTAAGGTGGAAATAGGGACAAGGCTAGAATTTAAAATGTGAATCGGGTGAAGGAATCCAATACTTATGTATTATAAGAAATAATGCGCCCCTTCACATTATAATATAAGGACATTACGCCACCTCGGAGTTCCCTGTCCTGTATAAAAGCACTCAGCCTACAGCCTCGTGCTTCTATATGGTCAGGGAACTCCTCGGTGGCGTAATATCCTTATATCACACTGTAAGGGGCGCATTATCCCTTATATACTTATCTGTCTTACTCCTACTGGTTCCTTATTGTTTCTTAAAATGCTTTTCTAAGGATTAGGCCATACTAGAGCAAATAGCAGTGTTACTTCTGTGCTGCGATCCACACAATGTTTTGTTATTGGTGTGCATGCAATCAAAAATGGTGATCACATGCGCTACAAAAATCGGACTGCAGCACACCTAGTGTGGCCAGACCAAATGACTCTGTGCACTGCTGCTCTCCTGGTGGACATGTATCATTGCATCTTATTTGTGAAAGAAGTGAAGGCGCATTCCTGCAATGCAGGGAAAACGCAGGGTGGAGTCTCTTAAGATAGAATGCTCAAAAAGTCCTTTGTTGTTTTTTTTGTTTTTACCACAGTCCCCCTTTAAGAGAAGGGTTTTAAAGATTATTCTTTGCTTGATAGGACATGACCATCACTCTTGTTTTTGGGTATGAAAGGCACATTCGCAGGATATCAAAAGCCCAGAATTGTATTATAAGGGTATAAAAAAAACTTTCTAGCTGGTGTAACCAGGACCATAGACCAAATATTCTAGGCTTCTGTTAACTCTTTAATTCTCCATTAATGACCAAGAGTGTCCTTTTGTGAACAGAGTCTTAGGGACAATTATTTTTTAGATGTGCACTTAACTGGCCCTAAAAAGCTCAGGAAATTCCATTCAGAGATAGGATTAAGCAGGTGGCCGTGTCCCATAACCATAGAATAGCAAGAAAGCAGAATAACCCTCCAGCAGAGGTGGCTGGTACTGTTCCACAGAGGGAATTTAACAGGGACCCACATTCTGTTTTTACTAATCCCATTTACCATTGCTAAAGAAAAGGGAGGAAAAATGTGTTAAACAGGTTGTTGAGTTCCCACGTGAAATAACATAATGAGAGGTATACAGATGTGACATTTCTCAATGCTTACTAGACAACCAGCAGAACTGTTAATAATTGTACTTTAATACAATAATTATCTTAGGTTAGGTACACACCATAAAATATCAACGATTAGACAAACGAGCTATCGGGTATGTTGGTGAATACACAGCCGAACGTGCAATCCTTATGGGACTGCACGATTGGTCATGGTCACTTTTGCCTTGGTGACAGTAATTTTCAGACCACTCGCTAGTGGTGATGGTATTTTGGGACAAATCTTGTCTTGTGTTTACATCTTATTTCTTATAAATTGCATTAAAAATCTGCTCCAAGTGTTTCTGGCACATTTTTTATGCAATTTATAAGAAATAATATGTACACACGAGACAAGATTTCTCCCAACCAATCGTTCACCTCTAGCAAGTGGTAAAAAATCACTTTTAACTTTTCGTAAAAGTAGACGATTTGGGCAAAATGTTGAACAGGGAATCAAATTTATGGTGTAAATAGCTAAAAATGTTTAAAAGGGATTAAAAACAACTGTTTAAAATCTTCACAGAGAATTTATATAAAAATGGCATTTTAATTATACTTATAATTAGATTTCATGTTTTATTCATAGGTATCTGAGTTTCCATGTACATCTTGTATTAAAAATCAGACACAGATGGCATTTTCCTATTGAGTTTCATCATTTTATTTGTTTCTATTTCAGGATCACAGATGGGGTTCCTAGGCTAATTACATCCTAGGCTTGCTTCTCTGATAATTAAATCAATATTAGTTTCCCGTCTTCTATTTATTCATTTTATTTCTAATGGTATAACAAATTCCACTATAAAGGCTAGGAAACAAGAAATGAACAAAAATAAAGCTACAAAACTAAAGATGGTAAGATGAAAGGCTATAGGGATCTGACTGCAAAGGCTTTTATGATCTACAGGAACTTATTTTAGAATGCCAGAAATGGCCAGACCTTAAGCAAAATAAAAGTGTACACATGTAGAAAAGGTTAAAGTACCCAACAATGAACCCCAAAAGTGGGCCTTGTAAAGTGAAATAGTAATAGTCCAAAGTATAAAAACAGATCCATGCAAAAGGCCACAATCGGAGCGCATGCGATCTGCAAAAATAAATTGGTGATTGAATGCGCTCTGGAAATGCATGCTAATGAATAGCTATTGAGATATTTAGCATGTACAAAATCGCGGCAGTGTGGCCTAGCCCTTATACTGCTGTAACTTTGGATAGACTGCAGCTAGAAACATGATCCTGGAGTCATTTTAAAGGTAAGAGTGTGTCTTTTCTATAAAAGGCCACTTGTATGGAGACTACAGTTCCCCATTACCTTGCTGATGATTTTTTTTGGTTAATAAATGCTGTTTTGTTTGAAGTTAGTCACCAACTGTAGGCACTTCTGCCATTATCTATTCCTATTGTACTTAGGCCAGTTAAATAAACACCAAGATATGCCCTCACATAGCAATATTACTGCAAACTCCCTGGCCAATCCCCGACCGGCAAGAACCACTTGTCAGAAAAAAAACGTTTCTGTGGTGAACCCAATACTTACTGGGGCTGCTGACTAATCTGATGCCTGCTAATTCTTGCTGTGTAAAGATCCGTACACACATCCAATACTTCGGATGACAAACGACCCCCAAGCGTAGGGCAGACACGGGGTGAACGTCCGTTTCACCTGATAACCGCACAAGTTCGGTCAGGCATCGTTTGTTGATCTGCCATGGTGGATTGCCGATCAGCGCCCGACCAAATGCATACACATGTGCGATTATCGTCCGAGTTGGATGTTCGCCGCACGTTCGCCGCTCAGATTTTTTTTTGTCATCCAAAATATCGGACTTGAGTACGAGGCTTAAAAATATCTACAGGGAGATTCAATAAAAGCTCTTATTGTTAAAAATGGTGCTAATTTTGCCCCAACTAATCAGATGTTAGCTTTCAAATGTTCAATAACATCTGATTGGTTGGTGCAAAACTAGCACCATTTTTAACAATAAGACCTTTTATTGAATCTCCCTGCTGGTATGATAACATTTCAGTCAATGTAATATAACTTTACACTATATGAAATCTGAGTAAAATATAAATTGTGTGTGTGCAGCAAGACAAATTTCCATTGCCAAGTGTGCCACGGTCAGAAAAAGTTTAAAAACCACCAATGTATTTTTCAGCTATGCACCTGTGACGGTTAATGGGGATCCTGCTCGCGTGGAATAGCCTTAGTCGTCTTTGCAAAAATGCACACACATACCCACACTCACACAGAAGCTGGCATACAGGGTGTGCTATTTTTAGCAGAGAGAGCAATATCCTTTTTAAAATATATTTTGGCTATACATTACTGTGTACATTCAAGGTGCAGCAGGAAGGGTGGATTGCCCAGGATTCCTATGAGCACATCTGCAGATTAATGAAGCTCTGGAAAGTTTTACATATATGTCTGTGAATTCCTAGTTCTCTTTCATAGTAGAGGAACGGCTGATATAATGTTCTTTCAACTGATATCAATTGTTCTTTCCCCAACTTATAGTAATCTATGCAATTCCTGGGTTCTTAAATAGGAGTAAAGACATCTGCACATGATTCATTTTCAGACAGGAATGTCAATGAATATATTCTATGATGTCCAAACTATACTGAAAAGTTGAGGTGAGTCCTGGTTTCCTTTCAGAACTGATGGTTTTTAAAATCCGCAAATCCAGGCAAAATCTTGGAAATTAAAAAAAAATTCTAATATATCAAAAATTCAATTATCGCAATCAAAAATTAGATTAAAAAAAATGGAAACTGAGATTGAAAAGTCTAAAAATCCTAAAAATAGATTTCCAAATCAATTGGGATGGATTTAGATTTTCGGAATTTCAATACTGCGGAACTACTGTTGCTCCTATAGCACCTCTATTCATGCTCATCTGCACATCATCTCTCTTCACAGGTTCCATTCCTGCAGCCAGCTGATACCTTTGGTCCTGCACTTACTGTTCCTGTAGCTGCTGTTCCCCTTTCACAGGATCCACTCTTCTAAAGCAGGCAGTGTAGGTCTGGACTAGGGGGTTGAGGGGAGTTCAGGTTGCGGACAGTTGTATTCACCTTCATTGTCTTCTGGAATGTTATAATCGGTGTGCTACTACTGGATATTATTGGACACTTGGGTTCTATAGACAGGGATGCCGAGCCTGTGGCCCTCCGGATGTTTTGAAAACTACAACTCCCAGCAGAGGTGTAACTACCAGGGGAGCAGGGTCTGAAATTTCAGGGCTTGGGAGCGAGGGGACCTCATCTTCTTATTTTTCCTATGATAGATATAGCCTCCTCTCAGATAACCACTTTAGATGAAGCAGAGATATGGACCCCATCATTCCTATTAGGTGCCCAGTGATTCCTATTATGCCACTGACTCCTAGCATGCCTTGGTTGTAGAATGTGGTGGGAGTTGTAGTTTCCAAAACATCTGGAGAGCCACAGGTTTGACATCACTGTGCTAAGGGGAGGGCTTAGTGAGAAATAGTTTGGTAAAATGCTGTATTTTTGTGAAAAATAGTGATAAAAGACTGTGTTTGGTTCTTTTCTAAACCGGTCACATTGTCTAGCCTTACATTATCCAAATACCAAGAGTTAGCATGTTTTCTAACAATCTTCCCTAACATTATTGTTTCTCTCATAACATGTGACTCATCACTAGCCTTGAGGCAAACATTGGGAAGCCATGATACACCTTGATTATGGTACAAAAGCAGCCTTTGTGCTATGAAACCTGCTAGTCCACGGCCTATTTTAGGCCTCACTAAGGCACAATAGACAGAGAGAATTGGATCTTCCCCCAACATATATCACACGAGGGAGTAGTGTGGGGGATAATTAACAGTGATTTGGTCCCTTATGAAGATGGTATAGCAGTTCATGGCCTCGTATATATGCGATGGGTGCTGTAATAATGCACAAAGAAGGATATTAAGGTTCACTTTGATTGGCTCCTACTAGTCACATTGACCAAATGTCTTTCACAATAATTAGAACAATGTCGTTGTATGGCCTAAAGCCCCATAGAGGTGTAGGGTCTGGATAAAACCCAGTCACCCTTGCATTATCACTTACATGACATAAACCAAGGATGTGAATATTCCGATTGTCTACCGACAAACAGAAAACATGACCACATGATAAAGATTGAAAGCAGAAAAGAGTGTCTGTGTGGTAAACCATCAAATATAAGGAGAAATCCTATAACTGAACATGTAAACAGATAGATCTCTGCCGTTAAAATGCAGATGGAATCCCAATTAGAGGAATTCCTTGTGATTTGCATAACAGACACAATAGGACTACTGAGTATTCACAGGATTCCCTCTTACTTAATGTGGGGGGATTCTCAAGGTTTGCATAAAATGATTCATTTGCATGAAGTCAAAAGTCCATTGTCTGTATAGATTAGAAATGCCTGGCATACCAGAGAGAGAGAAAAGTCTCAAAAAAAGAAAGAGAGAAAGAAAGAAAAAAAAACCTGCTAGTTCTAGTGGGTTATTAGGATCCACGGCCATTATAAGCTACACGGCTGTGTTGTATGAAACAAAAGGGGTTAATATTGCACAAACCATAACATACAATGGAAACCTAATGCATATCTCAGCCCTTGGGACTTGGCAGTTAAAAATATTTGCCTAATGTGTCCATATGGCTGTGTGTTTATAGCTGCAGGGTGTGTAGGTCTGCCTGCCAGCTGGCCCTATCCCTCTTATTTAATCAGTGCAAGGCGAGTGTCTGTCTGCTAATATGCTTTTGTATTCATTTCATACCACCTAAATCTGCCATCTGCTCTCCCCCCAATAGATCCTCCCTCTTGTGTCTGCTCCAGGGGATGTAAAGAATCCAAACAAATATCACGATCCATAAAAAATTGTTTTAAGTTTGTTTTTCTCATTACATAGAAAGGTTTAGCCACAAACATCCTTGTTTAATACGTTGTTTTGATGTGGCTAAGAAAATGCTGCTTTTAATATGCGATAAAAGTCACAATATCCGGCCCCGGACACGTTTTTAGCTGCTGTGGGTGATACACTACCCAGACCCTATCCAGATGCGGTTCTTTGTATATGTAATATTAATAATATAAAACTTGTACAAATACTCCCGGATAGTGATTACACAGGCTGTATGACTGCAGATCGCTTCCATCATTTTTTGAACTTCCATGGACCTTTAGTCCTTTCCGTAATTAAGATTATTAAGATTGTCTCAACATTTTTTTTTGGAATAAATTATATCTTAAAATACAAACTAAAATGTTAATATCATAACATTTTTACAAATTTAATCTATAAAATTAAATGTGTTGAAATATATCAATAGAGATAACACAAGTTTTATTTCTTACAATTATTTCTAAAGCCAGTTATCGGTAGCTGGGAGACAATGCATAAGCCTCCAACCTGTATTTTGGGTAAATGTGAACCATTATCCAAATACCATCTGTTTCCTGAGATACATCCTTTCAAAGGATATACATCTTCTTGCACAAGGAGCAGATGATATCACTCCAAATTCTTTGTCAGTCCCCTCTAAGTAGGTTAATTTATGTATCCTGCCTCACTTATATCCCCATACCCACAAATTATTTTTACAGTATATATTATAAATATTATAAAATATTGCTAGCAAACACAAAATAAACCTTTTACCCACTGGATCCCCCCCAAATAAAAAAGAAACTGTCAGTAGCTCAGTAACAATATGGAATATAAAGACAAGTGTATTTATTTAAACGCGGACAATACTCTACTAAACAACATAATAAAAGATCCAGTTATTAATTTTATTAGCTGAGGTCAGAGCTTCACAATCACTACCTTTAATTTTGATGTGAATGCCAAGAAATAAATGCCAGAGCTGGAAGGCACAGCTGCATGTATAGACCAACCACTGCACATTTTTATACTGTGTTGATGCAATAGCAAAGTTGGTCCTGCCCCAGTGAGCTTGCAGTCTAAAGCTGGGTACAAACCAGCAGATATTTATCTGCTGGTGTGGAGCCGCGATGGAGCTTGATCGTTGGTACGTCCGGATCAGACGACGAACGATCGGACATGACGGTAAATTCCGATTGATCGTGCGGTTCTCTATGGGACTGCAAGCTCGATCGTTCGCAAATTTGTCCGCGGCCGAATTGCCCGCGACCGTCGGACATTTGTCCCGGCCGAGCACTCAAGCACTAGTCCCTCCGTTTGTACCCAGCCTTAAGAACAACAGTGATGAAACTTAAAGTAAAGGGAGTTTACTATTATTAGACACAGATTGACCAGATTGAATTGTTTTTGTCTCCATGTCATTACGCGTGCATTTTTCTAAACCAGTAGATTTGTACATATTTATGTTTTATCTAGTTGAGGCTTATATCATCAGCTCCAGGGGCTGTTAGTGTCAGTGAAAGCTACAGCATGTGGTTAATGTAACACTGGAATAGTGGTAGACTTTCCAGCAAAGCTGACAATCCAAACCCACTGTTAGAGCGCTCATGTGCAAAGCTTCAGGTTATGACCTGGGCGCTGTAAGTACAAATGGAATCTCTGTTGTAGTTGAAGATGATCCTCTCTCCATGCAGAATATCACAGCAGGGGGATGGAGACTGGAATGTGCAATCCAGCTGAGGACAGCATTACAGGGGGATCAAAGTCTATCCCAGAGATTCCAGATCCGCACAATATAGGACATTACAGGGAGTACAGAAATGCAAAAGAGCAATTTTTTAACATGTGTAATAGTTGGAGGTTGGATATTTTCTCTTGTTTTGGTTCTGCAGAATTGTAGGTTGCATTCCTGGTGAATGAGCTGTCTTTGTTTGTGGACTGTGATCATTTGCAAAGACTTTATACTTATTGATGTGTTAAGTTTGGTCTTTTTGCCTCATGCAAATGTTTTTACATACTGTACAAAACAAGTAACCTTTGTCTATAAAGTTCACAGCATGTAGAGGACACCTAGCTTTTTTCTTTAACCGTTCAGTTATGAATGATTTTAATAGCAATGTTTTGCTGCCCTACCCATGATACCCCGTTCTAGCTATTGTTATCTAATGATTATAGTATTTAAATGGTATAATATTTCTATTGTATAACAATACAAAAATGTAGGTTCCTGCATTTTCCTTCCTCCAATGAGATTTATCTAAATATTGAAAGTTTATTTAAAAAATGTGCATCAATAATGCAAAATGTTTTGTTACACAGAATTCAATTATTTGATTGATGAACAATAAGTATAGGCCTTGAAGGATAGCTACGCAGTAAAGGCCGTTGAATGCTAGCTACACAGTATAGACCCTTGAAGGCTAGTTACACAGCATAGACCCTTGAAGGCTAGCTACACAGTAAAGGCCCTTGAAGGCTAGCCACCACAGTATGGGCCCTGTTAAGCTAGTTATACATTATGGGCCCTTGAAGGCTAGCTACACAGTATAGACCCTTGAAGGCTAGCTACACAGTATAGACCCTTGAAGGCTAGCTTTACAGTATAGACCCTTGAAGGCTAGCTACACAGTATAGACCCTTGAAGGCTAGTTACACAGCATAGACCCTTGAAGGCTAGCTACACAGTAAAGGCCCTTGAAGGCTAGCCACACAGTATGGGCCCTGTTAAGCTAGTTATACATTATGGGCCCTTGAAGGCTAGCTACACAGTATAGACCCTTGAAGGCTAGCTACACAGTATAGACCCTTGAAGGCTAGCTACACAGTATAGACCCTTGAATGCTAGCTACACAGTATAGACTCCTGAAGGCTAGCTACACATTATAGATCATTGAAGGCTAGCTACACAGTATAGATCATTGAAGGCTAGCTATACAGTATAGACACTTGAAGGCTAGCTACACAGTATAGATCATTGAAGGCTAGCTATACAGTATAGACACTTGAAGGCTAGCTACACAGTATAGATCATTGAAGGCTAGCTACAAAGTATAGACCCTCGAAGGCTAACTACACAGTATAGACAATTGAAGGCTAGCTACATAGTATGGCCCTGTAAATCTTGTTACACAGTATCAGCCCCTGAAAGATATCTACACAGTACAGGCCCTTGAAGGCTAGCTAAACATGGATCAATGTTTTATCACAATTAACCTATATGATATTATGGTTGGTTGGGCCATAATGTCACCTGGAATTTAAGCTGTGACCAATATTTTTGTCAAAATCAGACATTTCTGTATTATTTATTTTGTAATACGCAGGATCAGGCCATAATATTGCACTGGCAAACTACCAAGTGATATATAGCTCTGTAGAAAAATGGCTTGTGTGTAATTAGTCTAAAGCCCCCCATTCACAGGATCGATATTTTGAGCATTTTGGTAAATTTGATCAAATCTTTTAAAATATCAGTCCTGTGTATGCCATTTTTCCTTTCGACCACTCAACAATATCCAGCGGTTTATCGAAGAAATGATGATCATCCGCCAGTCCCATTATCAAGTCCTTATGTCTTCGCAGATTTCTTCAATCTGTTCTTCCAATCAGATTTCTGATTGTTGTTGTCCATCATGAAGAAATTGTTTTATGTCTGACACTGGTAAATGCATTATAGTTTTCTTACCTTAAATAACTTAACGTCATTCATTCAATTTCTAGAAAGTCTAACAAATTCCAAAATGTTATACAAAATAAAAGTTTAGAGCAGAGCTAAAAGTAATACTACATATTAAATAATACATTGCTCCTAATGCTACACTTGACTGTTTCACTTTTTGAGGTCAAGAAATATAACAGAGCCTGCTTAACGGGCAATTATTATTAAAATGTGGAAGTATATTTCTCAGGAGGGTAGGAAAGCCTACTCCTACCTTTATGGGTTGTTGGTCGGCACAAGTTATTCTTGTACTTCGTCCAACAACGGACCTTTGCTTCCTAAAAATTACTATCTCCTTATGTATAATGTTAAGGGGAGACATTCAAGCATGCACAGAGGGAAACATAGGTTGGGCAGTCAGCTGTCAGCCACAACACTAATGGAATTTTGACACCGCACATACTACCTACAACCCAGGATGGTAGGAGTAGGCATTCGTACCTCTCTGGAAAATATACTTTCATAATTTAAGACTTCATTTTTGAAAGTAGTTGTCCTAAAAATCACTGTCCAACAAATCAAATAATTTAGGTTTAAAGAAGGCTCTGTTGTAATTTTAAGATCAGCAGATTAACTTTAAGCCAAGCTCACCCTAAGCATTACAGCAACTGCATAACAGACAAGAAAGCCATCAATGTTATTTAACCTAAATTCCCTTTCTGGGTTTATATTTAGACACAGAGCTATGCAGTCTATGCTGTTCTATGTAGAATGTTATTACATAATTGTAGTATGGGAGAGATTTTCCATTGGTTGTGAAAAGGCTGGGTCAACAACTATACACCTATAATTAAAAGCTTTCTATTCAGTTATCAGAACGTAATGGGATAAATCGTACTAGATACCATATCTCTGCCATCATTTAATTCCAGCAATTATTTGGGGGCATTAGGAATGTAGCTGATTGGGTTTAGTTAACCTGCTTGTTTGTACACAATGCTAAGTATGCAAACTACACAATACTGGGCTATTAGTGGTCAGTAATGGACATAACTAATACACAGTACCATGGAGGTCAAATTCTTTCCTACCTAATGTTCAAGCATAATGCTAAAATAAGGCACAGAATGTGTATAAGGGTAAGGAATAAAGCTTTGGTCCTATCGGTGGAAAAAGAAAGAATAAATGAAAGCACAATTTGTTTATATCTGTGCCTTAAGGTGCCCATACATCTATAAGATTTTACTTACCCGACTGAGTGCTCACCCGATGTTCCTTCGATCCTGCCGGAACCGCTTCTCCCGATCTTACATTCGACCGACACCGGGTAAGTAAAATCTTATAGATGTATGGGCACCTTTATGGTCCAACATCACTTGAGTAAACCAGTTGCCTATAGTTTGGTGATATACTTTGCACTAAACAGAGTAGAAACATTTTTAGAACCACAAACAGAACAAAGACTCTTCTGTTCCCACTCTGTCTATGTACGATGTCATATCAGCAAACCATCCTGACACATTTCAGACTGTAAATGAGATTATTCCTCGCAGAAACAACCTTATCAAATACAAAAACAGGGTTTGGGAGCTTTATAACTGAGCTCATATGTTCAAAAGGTTGGGGAGTAAATAGATTAGAAAGGTTTCTGATTGGCAGATTCCTGGGGTCCAGGAAAATATTATAAGAGAAAGGTCCACGTGGTGGCACATTTGTTACTTTCCAGTGTCGCCTTGCAGAACTGAATATATGTCCCCATAACCAGATACTGTACATTATGACATACAGGGGAATATTTTTAGAGCTGAATAAGAAAAAGAGTAAATACAAAATAGCTAAACAGATTCAATGGGCAAGTCAGGTTATCTGCTCTTGAAATGCACCTTTTAGTGTGGAGCATATAGTGCTCTGCTCTTGTTAAAATACTACATGGCCATAAAGGTGTTACAAAGGAAGGACACACTATAAAGACACAAAGATCTGAGAATGTGAAAAACATGATCACAAGGCTGGAATAGTTTTTTCCCCCCATGATCCTCTATTCTAGTCAATGTGGTTTTCTTTCATCAGGTCCCTGTTTGCTATTCAGATCCTTACTTATAAAAGGATGGGGGAAAAGCTTGAATGATACATGACTTCTCATTACTGGCTGACATGACTTTTGCATATTTAAAGGGCATGTCCACCCCCAAAACTATAATCCCCCCAACTACTGGCCCCATCATGTAGTGTAGTTTAATCCTTACCTCACATCCCAGCTCCATATGGTTCTCCTGTAGTCCCCCCCCAAAGTCCCAAAAACTGCCCACCAGGAGGATAGCAGAGTGCATATAGGACTCTGCCTCCTACCTGGCCTCCGGGAGAAGTTTGGCATGCGTACTGCAGCCCTTCTCCCCCTCCCTCTCCCTCTCAGGATTCCCTCCCCCTAGTGTCAAACCCTTAATATATAGGATTCCCCCTGTCCCCCCAGCCCCAACCGCTATATTTATATTGTAAGAAAGCTCCCGAAACTTTACTTACCTTCCCTCTTTCCCCCGCCGAAATGCATTCCCGGCAGCCGCGTCCGTGATTGGCTGCCGCTCAGCCAATCACAGACGCAACTGTCGGTCCCGCCCCTCTGCTTGCATTTTCTCGCAAGCAGAGGGCCGGCAGCGCGGCGGAGGCAAGAGGGGAGGTAAGTAGAGTTTGGGGCACTTTCTAAAAATATAAATATAGTGGTTGGGGCTGGGGGGACAGGGGGAATCTTATATTAAAAAATTATTTTTAGGGTGGACATACCCTTTAATAAACCATATTCATTTTAACAGCAATAAACTGCATCTCAGCAAATGTAAAGACCAAGGGGTAACACACTACGAGTAAAATCTTGAGACTTCTATTGTGAAACCCTGATTGTTCTTCATACAGATAAGGGAAACCTATTATTATCAGTGTTTGTTGAAAGTTTAGCAAAATGGACTATATGAAGCACAAACCTACTATTGCCACTGTTTTGGGGTCACAAGTTAGGCTGGGTACTTCATGGCACTTTCGGTTGGTCGGCCGAAAATATCGGCTGGTGTGGGGCGGCCATCTGTGACTGACCTCGATGGACGGCCGCAGCCGAATTTGCCACGACTGATGGACATTTGTCCTGGCCGAGCGCTCGCTCGGGACAAATAGTCCCTCAGTGTGTACCCAGCCTAAAAGCTCTAAGCTGATCAGCCAATCAAATAGAATAACACCACACACACACAGGTGATGGACTATTCAGTTAATGTATATGATCTGCCTTGCCTTTATTCACTTTTTCCATTGTATAAACACCAATGATATTTTTACAAAAGGGATGTTGCTCATTTTAATCTGTTCATTCTTTGGGACTACTATTTGTGTTACTATGTAGCCAGAGGCGATTTCATTTCATTGTCCAAATATGAATGCTATTTGACTGCGTATTCTTTCTTGCATATAAATAGGAATTCTACACATGTAACTGCACTCTGGTTGGAATTTACAATGCATTTCTAAAATGTTTCCTAAGATACAGGCCTTTCCATCTTAAAAGAGAAAAACATTTAAAAGAAACTAGCAGTTTCTGGTTAGAATAAAATACGGAATGCGGAATATGTTTCTATGGGGATGATAGTGATTTAGAAGGATGACTAACCCTTTTATAAAATGATTTAAACATCAGGTTTACATTCCTGACTGATCGACATATAGAAAACATAAAACCCATAATTGTCCATTTATTTAATTCAAAAATTCCCCTCTTTTGGTGGAGGCACACCAATATGTGGGGGGAACTAAAGTCTTATCCAATGTCGGTCCAGAGAAATGACCTAAGGTAGCTAGTTAGGAATGTCTAGTTACAGTTTATAAATATGTAACTATTTTTATTTATGAAGTTTAGTCCCATTGGTCACTTCCTTTTTATGTCATTCCTATTTCCTACACATGGGAACATACATGGGGCAGCACGGTGGCTCAGTGGTTAGCACTGATGTCATGCAGCGCTGATGTCCTGAGTTTGATTCCACCCTTGGACACATCTGCAAGGAGTTTGTATGTTCTCCCAATGCTTGCGTGGGTTTTGACCGGGAACTCCGGTTTCCCCCACAATCATAAAGACATACTGATAGGTTGTATGTGTCAAATAAATGTGCTTAGATTGTAAGCTCTTCGGGGCAGGGCCTGATGTGAATGTATACATATAATTGTAAAGCGCTACGGAAGATGTTGCCGCTATTTAAATCCACAATAATAATATTTGCAGCACCTACCTGTTCTGTAATAACAGTAATAATAAGGAACACAATAACTCACACAGCACAACCATTTTGAGTTGGTGGAACCTTTTGTTTGCCTCCTTCAGGTTATCAAACCACTATACATGTAAATCCATACATATATGTAAAATCCCTGTACTCCTCCACCACCAGCTGCGACAGGTAAATAAAGCCTATTACTACTACCATTGCCCTTATTCCTATAAGGTGAACATTTTTCACAGTTATTTTTAACTATACACATTTATAAACAACACAGATACCTAACTAAAATATAGCCTAACAATAATATCTTATACATAACATTTTAATTTTTTTTAATTAAAAATTATATATAGAGGTGGGTGGGGCCACCAACCTTGTGTCTTTCTCTCCACAGATCCGTCTGCGATGCCTTTGATCCTTCCCTGGCCCTTCAGCCAGGACCAGACCAGCCAATCACCGACGTTACTTGAGATAAGCCCCTCCCAGCTGCTCTTTATCCCCAGGCAGAACTACTCAAGGGAAGCTCTTAACCCTAATGGCTGCCGATATCTCCAAGGCCCAGAATCTCCTAATCAGCGTCCTGCTTCCAGGAAAGCTGTTTCGCTTAAGCAAGCCTCCAAATATTTTATTGACTCCCCTTCTTTTACCACTGGCACAGGCATGCTCACTGTGCTTTTCCAACAGAGAGAAGAGCTTTCCAATGAGCTAATATGTTTCCCCATATGTTCTAAGAGGAGAGTAAAGGTGTGTAGGGGCCCTTCCTCACCGATTGTAGTGCAGACGAATGACCGTAGTCGGCATTAAAGTCAGTCGGCAACGACGGAAAATTTCTGTTCGTTGGCATTGGCTCCCTTTACTTTAAGTAAAGGGAGCTGATACAATCGCACTGTGTATGGCCGTATGACCGACCAATCCCTATACCGCATATGGGAATCAGTTGGGTCCATGTGTGCGGTCCCCACAGCATGTGTGCCTACAGATGTCAATGTAATCTGTCGGCACATGCTGTGGAAATTGCATGTGTATAGCCACCTTAAGGAATCAACTAAAATATTTTACTTATTTTCCACAGCTTTAATTTTGTGTCAATGCACTGGTTTTAGGATTGTAAGACAGAAAACATGTATTTTAGCTTTTCATTTATAGCGACATTCGCTAAGTGACCTCTTAATTGAGTCTTCTAATAGGTAAATCAACTTCTAAATCACGGTTATATTGGGGACATTAATAAGGATCGACCAAGACCATTGAGTCTTGGTAGTAAAAATATTAATGCAATGTAAACTCTTGCACATCTCTTTGGCTTGATGACCTCAGTATAATGTGTGCATTGTAGCTGGTACCATGAATAATGGGCTGCTGTACTATAGCCCAAAGGAAGATGAAGACAGCAAAACAGAATATTCAGAGACTCTGACTGCAAATGCCTTTTGTACACTGAGGGGCATATTTATAAAGGTTCGTTAACTTTTCGCGGCCGTTTTCGCGGACAGTAACGCATAAATCGCGTTTACCGCGATTTATAAAAGTCCAAAAACGGCCGCGAAAAGTTAACGAAGCGTTAACCTTTCGCGGCGATACTTACCTGTTACCGCCGCTTCTATTTATAAAGCGGCTGTACTGGTTTCGCTCGGCTAGTATCGGCTGTTTTACCGCGGCAATCTCGGAATGGGAGGCTAGGAGGGGCCGCGCACCCCCTCCCCGGCAACCCCTCCAAGCCCCCCGCCCCGGCCGCTCCCCAAAAGGCCCTTCTCAGGGCCCCGCTGGAGGGAGCTACACCCCCCCAGGGGGCCCTGAGAAGGGCTTTTGGGGCTTAGGGGGTCCCGCCAGCTCGAACCGGGAACCCCCTCCCCCGGCCCTGTAAGGGCCTTTGCGGCACTTACAAGTGCCTTGCGGCTCTAACAAGAGCCCTTTGGGGTTTAGGGGTCCCGCAGCTGAAACAGGACCCCCTCCCGGCCCTTGTAAGGGCCTGCGGCACTGACAAGTGCCTTGCGGCATGATAAGTGCCTTTGGCGGGGGTCCCGCAGCTCGAACCGGGACCTACAGTGCGGCTCTTAAAAGAGCCCTTGGGCGACGTCTCGGGCTGGCGACACCAACCCCACTCAGGTCGCCGATGCCAGGCAGAATCACTGCGGCCGACAGTGAGCCCGCTGGCACCGCCGGCTCAGCGGAGCCGAGTTGCCAGCCGCTTCTTCTTCTTTCTTCAGCCATCTACTGCGATGGCATCTGAGTTCCCGGCCGAAAGCTCCTCTTTATATAGGTTTGCAGAAATCCATAATCCGTTCTGATTGGTAATTTTAATACTTGCTTTACATTAACAATCAGATTTCAGAACTTTCCAGAAATCTGATTGTTTAATGTAAAGCAAGTATTAAAAAATTGACCAATCAGAAACGGATTATGGATTTCTGCAAACCTATATAAAGAGGAGCTTTCCGCCGCGGAACTCAGATGCCATCGCAGTAGATGGTGAAGAAAGAAGCGGCTGGCAACATCGGCTCCGCTGCGGCCGGCGGTGCAGCAGGCTCACGGCGGCCGCAGTGAGTCTGCCTGCACTCGGCGACCGAGGGGGTTGGTGTCGCCAGCCCGAAGACGTTGCGTCGGATCAAGACGCCGGCAACATCGGCCTCGTTGAGGTTGCGGCGCCCGCCGGGGGTACCCCTGGCGGCCGCAGGGGTACCTCGGGGGTCGGCGGCCTCGGCGGAGCTGGTGTCGCCGGGACTGGAAGAAAGAAGACGTCGCCCAAGGCTCTTTTAAGAGCCGCGGGGGTCCCGGTTTCAGCTGCGGGACCCGCCAAAGGCACTTGTCAGTGCCGCAAGGGCCCTTACAAGGGCCGGGGAGGGGGGGTCCCGGTTCGAGCTGCGGGACCCCCTAAGCCCCAAAAGGCCCTTTCAGGGCCCCGCTGGAGGGAGCCTCCACCCCCCCAGCGGCTCCCTCCCGTCCCCTCCCCGGAGCGGCCGGGCGGGGGGGCTTGGAGGGGTTGCCGGGGAGGGGTGGCGCGGCGGGTGGTCGCGACCACCTGCTGCGGCCCCTTCCCGGTAGCCTCCCTAGCCTCCCGTTCCGAGATTGCCGCGAGCGGGGAACGGGTTGGGAGGGGCTGCTGGGAAGCGGCGGCGGGTGGTCGCCGCCGTGGGGGGTGTGGGCGGGGTGGGCGTATGCCCCGCCCCCTTAGGAGCGGCGTCGGGAAGGGATTTTAAGTCCCTTTGCGGCGATATTATACAGTATCGCCGCGAAGGGGCTTAAAATTACCGCAGCACATTGCGGCCGCGATAGGTATCGCGGGAATAGCGCTCGCCGTTATAAATACGGCGATAGCGCTATTTTCACGGCCGCGATGTGCGGCGGTAATTTTTTTGCGCTAACATCGTTTCTTTATAAATATGCCCCTGAGTGTCATATATTCAGTGATAACTCTAATTGATAATTTCTCAATTCATATCTCACAAGTTAATGATCCCACCTCTGATTCTACCTGTAGTAAGGCTTGTGGCTTTTTTTTTGTTTTGTCCAAACCTCCTGAGTACAAAAATTGCTGTTCCCACTCCCGGCAGCCATTTTTTATTTTGAAGGGGCGTCTTAAGGTGAGCTGACAAGTATTCTTGTTCTATAAAAAATAAAATTCCGACAATATCGGGGCTTTATCGGTACTGTGTGTACCTAGCTTATTGGTAGGTTACAATGCTGGCGAACCACCGATTTCCATCGGATCATTACCGGCACCCTTTACTACAGTTTATGCTTGTCTCTCTTTGTGAAAGTATATACAGAGCAATAATTTCTGTGTATGTCCACATCTGCAAACTCACAATCTGATTCCATCGGAATCGTATTGTAAGATTGCGACCATGGTCGCATTTTTTTGAGCACCTTTACTAGGCTCATTAAAAGGCCTAGGCATACATTTTCTGGGCCAGGTAAAGGAAGCCTGCATACTAATGAGGGCAAATATCCCCTTCACTCTTATCACCTGCTCTGTCTGGAAGTGGCACCTCCCAGTGATTGTGCCCGTAACAGAAAGGAGCAAGAGTGCATGTGCACCAGTTCCCCTCATTGACAAGCAACAGGGGGAGCATAAGACTTTAGACAAAAGCCTGTATTTAGCCTATTATGATTTTCCCTGTGTTGTAGACAAGCAGACCTTTTTCATATAACACCACCCTTAACTGTTCCGCAGTATTTGATTAACTTTTGTGATATAAATACAAAGGGTTTGAAGACACCTCAGTTTCCAGCTGGCTTGGAAGCAGATGGCCAGGCTGGAAGAATGGGAGAGGGTTGGGGAAGAAAGAAATGATAGGATTATCAGGCAGGCAGGTGTGTTACACAGTAAATACACAGTGCATAACCATTAAATCCATCTCTCTCCCACCTGTCTGGAGAAAAACATAGCAAATGTTGATGTTGTAGTGATTACTGTAATACAGTGCAGAACAAAACAGTTAATCCTGGGTGGTAATAGGATTAGGCATCTAAATAATCCAGTCATGCTTAATTTTATCCTCACAATAATCTGGTTAATCACATGGGACAGTGTTTAACATAGCATAGCAGGTAATAGTACAATGTAGAGGAAAGGTTCCAGTAACCAGTTAATAGGTTCTACAGACATTTAGAGACCATTTTAATACTAGACACAGAGTAATGTAATTATAATAATCGAGATAATAAGTGAGATAACATAGAGCTTTGTTTTTATGAGACTGGTTTTGGTCGCTAGTTTGACTGTGATGGCCATTAATTTGCATTCCAGTCATTAACAGACATGCAAATCCACTGGGTGCAGCCACATGTTTGGGTGGTTCCCCATGTAAGCCCCTAGATAGCCATATAATGTCCTAGCTCAGTAGGACAGGTTAAGGGATGGAGGGGTTAATCTCTGTTACGGCAATGTACATGATACCATAACACTTGTAAGTGCCCAAAAAGTAGTACTCCGATAAATCAACAGTTGCCCTATATGACATACATGTGATTAACACCTGTTCCTAAGAAGGTCATGCAAAAACCATATAATTCCCATCTTTAACCTTATTACATTGCACATATTGTGTATGATGATCGTGCAGAAGACAAACAGAGATCATAATTAGAGATGGACGAACTTTCGAAAGTTCGGTCCATTTTCAAACTTTCGAACTATATGGAAAGTTCGGAAGTTCGAAAACGGACCCATTAAAGTCAATGGGAGTCAAATAGTTTGAATGAAATACAATTAAAATATCAATGGTAACTTTGCAAATGGCTCTGGGACCTGGGAAATGGTCTGGGGAACATGTCCGAATATCCAGGACTTTTGAAAAATCGATTTTACTCTCACACGTGCTACTTTAGAACTCTCGCGTTCGAACATTCGATAATTATCCCAACGACTTGCAAATTCCTTAAATTGATATTTACTCGCGTATTGGTATAATAGACATTTTACTTGTGGATTTGTTAATTCTATATTTACTCGCGTATTGGTATAATAGACATTTTACTTGTGGATTTGTTAATTCGATATTTACTCGCGTATAGGTATAATAGACATTTTACTTGCGGATTCGTTAATTCGATATTTACTCGTGAATTGGTATAATAGACATTTTACTTGCGGATTCGTTAATCCGATATTTACTCGCGTATTGGTATAATAGACATTTTACTTGCGGAATCGTTAAATCAATATTTACTCGCGTATTGGTATAATAGAGATTTTACTTGCGGATTCGAGAATTCGATATTTAATTGCGTATTGGTATAATAGACATTTTACTCGCATATTCGCTCGCCTCGAATGTTCGAACATTCAATAATTACTGAAATTACGGAAAATATCGAAAGTCCGAGAAGTCCGGGTCCAGGATTGTTCGAACTTGAATAGTTCGGCTCGAACTCAGGTTCAAGTTAGAGTTCTAGTCTGTCTCTAATCATAATCCCACGGGAGAAAATCGCCATATGAATGTTATTGTATTGTATTATTATTGTATTTTAAAGAAGGCAAAAATTAGTATAGTATAGTATAGTATTTGAGGTTGATTAAAGACATACATCCATTCAGTTCAACCCATCTAGCAATATCCTCATTTCCTGCCTAACTGTTGATCCAGAGGAAGGCAAAAAAAACCCACCAAATTTATGAAGGGGGAAAAAATTCCTTTCTGACTCCAAGTGGCAATCGAAAATTTCCCTGGATCAACTCTACTTTATGTATCAATACCAGTAACTTGCAACATTCCTTGTTTGCAGAAACTCATCCAGCTTTTTTTTTAAACTGACCAATGAAGCTGCCATAACAACGTCCACTGGAAGACAGTTCCACAGCTTTACTGTTCTCACAGTGAAAAACCCTTTCCGAACTTGAAGCCTAAACCTTTTATCTTCAAGTCTTAAGGGATGTCCTCGTGTCCTTTGACATGTTCTATTGGTGAACAATGCCCCCAATTAGTTTATTGTATGGCCCGTTAATGTATTTATACACATTAATCATATCCCCATGCAAGCGCCTTTTCTCCAGCGTACATAAATGTAACTTTTCCAGTCTCTCTTCATATTCAAGCTCCCCCAATCCCCTTATTAATTTAGTTGCCCTTCTCTGAATCCTTTCCATTTTAAAGATGTCCTTTTTGTACACAGGATTCCAAAATTGCACTGCATATTCCAAATGAGGCCTTACCAATGCTTTGTAGAGAGGGAGAATTACATTTTCCTCCCTTGAATCCATACCTCTCTTTATACAAGACAATACCATGCTGGCTCTGGCTGTTGCCGCCTGGCACTGCTTGTACCTTTAAGTTTGTTATCCACCAAAACTCCAAGATCCCTTTCCAACAGGGATTCACTTAACACAGAGCCATTTATCGTAGCGCAAGGATTTTTAAGTCCAAAATGCATCACCTTACATTTATCAACCTTGCATTTCATCTGCCACTTAGCAGCCCAATGTGACAATCTATCTTGATCCCCCTGCAACGATTGCACATCCTCTGAAGTTTTTAATGGTCGACAAAGTTTTGTGTCGTCAGCAAACACAGAAACCTTGCTGACAATACCCACTTCCAAATCATTAATAAATAGATTCAATAGATGCGGCCCCAGCACAGAACCCTGTGGCACCCCACGTAGCACTTTAGTCCATAATGATGAAGCCCCATTAACAACTACTCTCTGCATCCTATTCATTAACCAATTTTCTATCCATGTACAAATGTGACTCCCTAGACCAACAGACCTTAGCTTATACATTAGTCGTCTATGGGGGACTGTATCAAAAGCCTTTTCAAAATCCAAGTAAACTACATCTACTGCTATGCCAGAGTCTAAATTTCTACTTACTTCCTCATAAAAGCCAAGCAAGTTAGTTTGACAAGATCTATTCCTCCTAAATCCATGCTGGTTACTACTTATAATGTCAGTCCTTGAAACATAATCTAGAACATGTTCCCTTATTTTTTCCATGATCTTCCCCACCACTGAAGTTAAACTTACAGGCCTGTAATTACCCAGCTGTGAACGACTACCCTTTTTGAATATTGGAACAACATAAGCCTTTTTCCAATCCAGAGGCACACCTCCGAACATGAGGGAATCAGCAAAAATAAGAAACAATGGCCTAGATAAAACTGAACTTAGCTCCTTAGTACCCGAGGATGTATTTTATCCGGTCCAGGAGATATATTAATATTAACCTTCTTTAGTTCTTTCTGTACCATATCCTCGGTTAACCAAAGTGCACTTTTTTATCTTTTATACCATTATTGCTACTATACTCTATGATATCTGTACTTGGATCTTCTATAGTGTATACAGAGGGAAAAAAATTATTCAAGTCATCTGCTTTATCGCCATCCTCCGTAACTAACTTATCACCATTAAAGGGTATCTCCACTCGTATTTTCAAGATTTGGGAATCCAGTTCTATTGAAGAACGGGAGGTAAAGGAGCTGTGCCTTATCTTCCGTTCTTCAAAGAACAAACTGGAGCCAGGAGAAAAGGTATGAAACTTACCCACTCGCTCGCTCCCCCGGCGTGTAGTCTGACAGGTCCAGACAGACCTTGTCTTCTATGCGATGCGCGATCTATGTGCAAGAAGACAAGGTCCGTCGGGACCTGTCAGCTAAGCGCCGGGGGAGCGAGCGGAGTGGGTAAGTTTCTTACTTCTCTCCTGGCTCCTGTTTGTTCTATTGAGAACGGAAGGTAAGGCACAGCTCCTTTACTCCCATTCTTCAATAGAACTGGATTACCAATCTTGAAAATACGAGTGGAGATACCCTTTAATTAATGGTGCCACATTCTCAGTCCATCTTCTTACTATTAATATACTTAAAACATTTTTTAGGCTTAGTGATGCTTTGTTCAGTATCCTAACTTCATTATTAATTTTAGCTAGTTTGATTGCTTTCTTACACTCCTTGTTACAGTTTTTATAATCTCTAAAGGCCCTTTCCGTTCCCTGGCCTTAAGGTTTGAAATGCCTTTTTCTTCCTTTCCATTGCCTCTTTAATCAGAATTCAGCCACATGGGTGCAGATTTACTTTTTACATTTATTTCCCAAGGGTAAAAATTTAGATGTGAACTGGCTTAAAATCCCCTTAAACACAGTCCACTTCTGTTCAGTACCTTTACCAGATAATACATTATCCCATTTAACATTCTGAAGAGCTGCTTTTAACCTGGGAAAATTTGCCTTCCCGAAATTAAATGTCTTTGTTAACCCAGCACACTTTTACTTTCGATAACAAGTCCAAACGCCACTATTCATGGTCACTATTCCCTAAGCCTCCAGTTACCTTTAATCTATAATGGCTCCACAATGTTAGATATTACCAGATCCAACAGAGCTTTCTAGTAGGAACCTCAACCACCTGTGAGAGAAAATTATCCTTCAGTAAATTCAGGAACTCATCGCCTTTTTCTGTGATGGCAATTCCACTACACAATCAATGTCAGGGCAATTAAAGTCCCCCATAATGAGCACACTCCCCAAACTTGCAGCCCTTGCCAACTGCATATGAAGTTTACTCATCTCCTCTCTGCTAGCATTTGGCAGCTTATAGCAGAAACAACAATAACATTACCCCCTTCCTGTTGCATAATTCCACCCATATGCCTCCACTTTATCATCCATATCACCAGTTATCCCTTCTTTTAAATTTGGCTTCAATTCTTTTTACATAAACACATACTCCTCCCCCTTTCCTTTTTTCCTGTCCTGCCTAAACAAGGCATATCCTTCTATATTTACAGCCCAGTCGTGAGAACTGTTCAACCAGTTTCTGCTATACCTATTAGATCATACTTTTCATTCAATTCCATCATTCCAATTCACCCATTTGTCAGCCAGGCTTCTCGCATTTGCAAACATACATTTTAGATTATGATCCTGTAATTTATTCGTACAGTTTAATACACATGCCTCCCTATCCCCTATGCTAGCCCCCCCCCTTTACACCCACCACTGGCCTATCTACACCCTGCTTTTCTCCTGGGCAATCTATCCCAGTGAGACTGCTAATACCCTCCCCCCCCAAACCTAGTTTAAAATCTCCTCCAACCCTCTAGCCATCTTCTCCCCTAAAACAGCTGCACCGCCATCAGTGAGGTGCAACCAGTCTGCCCAGTTCTCAATAAACCCAAACCCTTTTTCCTTACACCACTCTCTTAGCCATGCATTAATGCTCCTAAGCTCCCGCTGTCTCCCTGGCTTAGCACGTGGCTGTGGTAGTATTTCTGAAAACACTACCCTGGAGTGTTTGCTTGCTTTTGTGTTGTCCTTGCTTTTATCTTGGCCCCTAGCTTTCGGAAATCATGTTTAAGGACCTCACCTCCTCCTCTAACTTTGTCATTGGCACCAATATGGGCCAAGACCCGGTCCCACCCAATAATCTGTCTACACGATCCACCACATGCCGAACCCTAGCACCAGGCAGGCAACACACAGTTCGGCATGTAGGGTCTTGGCGGCAGATTACCCTATCTACCTTCCTTATAATGGAGTCCCCTACCACTACCACCTGCCTTGCATTGCTGATCCTTCGTTCCTCCTCCCTTGTATCAGAGATGGCAGTCCCCTGGGTGCTCAAGGGACTAGCCCCCTCCATACACGCTAATTCCGAGGTGTCCTCCTCCACTTCATTACCTAAGGTGGCAAATCTGTTGGGATGGACAATCTGGGAAGAAGCAACCCTACCTTTCCATCCCCCACTTCCCCTAGTAACCCTAACAAAACTACCTCCCCCCTCAACCTTCCCTGTCCCACTTCCACCCACCTCTATACTGGCCCCAGCCAGTGCCTGCTGACCCCCCAGTTCTGCCAATCCCTGCTTGAATATGTTGTTGTAGTAACAAAGCAATAAGAAGGAACAATAGTCTGGTAGAGATAAATAAAACCTTGTAAACTCATTAAACAAATGTATTATCCAATCCTCATACAGACAGCCTGCTCCTTCCCATTGAACAGATCCTAGGCTCAGGTAGGGGTGGACCTTGGACACTATTTTTATTCTTTAATTTAAATGAAAACTATTTTCATTTCCATTCATTTTCCATCTTCCCCCCCCTTTCCATTAACTGTGCCCAGAACCGCTAGGTCGTCACCCGTGGGTTTGCAAATTCTAACTTAAATTCCCTCTTGCTGTGTCCAGGGCACAGTTAAAGGAAAGACGTACTCTACAAGAAGCATGTCTTTTTTTGATAGACCATTCAATGATATTGATCTAAAAAACAAAGATTTTCCATCTTTCACAACCCATCTTCTGATCTTCTGCAAATTTCAATTTGAAATCAGTGGAAAATTGACAGCACCAAGCGAGAAATTTCGGTTGGTTCTTCCGATCAGATTTAATTTCATATTGCTAGGTTGAAACACTGGCAGTGAGGTGGCCAGTGAGGAGCTAGACGCCTGGGGCTACCCTGAACTGTAACCACAATTACGGTAATTTCTGTCAGTCAAAAAGCCAACAGGAAAACCATTGGCCCGTGTATGGGGCCCTAATTAAGTGACTTCTTCACTAAGTGTTTATTGATTGGACTGCAATAGTGTTTTATCTGAAGCTGCCCCTGAGGATTCCTGGGCTCTAGGCAGGTCCCTAGATTGCCTTTTGGATAATCCTGTTCCTTATATTCCATAAATAGATTTAATAGGAAAAATATTCATATATGTCTTTGTGCAGTTAATGTCATTTCACAATTTCATCCCGATACAGGAAACATTACTGAAAATGAAAGGGCGAACACAACATAATAAGGTGAGCATTCATTGTGCAGCATGTACTAGATATACTGAAAGACAGTTCTCTGTACCTAAGGGCAAAACCCCCTTTCTTCTAATCTTATGGGATTCCCACATGACGTATGAGCAGGGCCGGCCTTAGGATAAATAGCACCCTGTGCAAGATTTGTTACCCTCTCAAAAACACCTCCCTGGTGCTTTCTTGCCTTGACCAGCTTCAAATCAAGTCCCCCACCTGCCCCTACTGTCTTTCAGTATCTGCAGTGCGTGTTGTATATATCACATGTACATTATTACATAACACGTAACATACTAAATGCACAGACAGAAAAGCACAGCAAATATTTTAAGTAAAGCTCATGTGTGCTGCAGGACAGGATCTGCAGGACCGTAACTAGAGGGGCTGTGGCACTGATGCACAACTTTGACCTACAGGTCCGTGACCTAAGACTCCTGGCTGGCGCCCCCCTGGTATTGCAACGTGTGCGGTCGCACAGGTCGCCCATATCAAAGGCCGGCCCTATGTATAAGATGACGTATTGGTAAACAGCCCCTTATGAGGGTTTATTCTAAAGTTGGCTACACACAGTAAAGATCTTATTTCAGATTCTCTCATTTTTTTAAGGTCTCCCTACACACAGTCCCCAGTGCAACAGAATAACTACGAATCACTGATGGGGCCCCCTACTCTGCTACGACTATAGTAGTTTTATTGGCGTGGAGGGTGTATCAGTGATGTAACTAGGAATAACTGGGCCCTGCAAAATTATTATGGGGCCCCCTCTCTGCTTCATCTACAGTGGTTTTCTGGGGGAGGCTACAGTATATATTTGTCATAGGGAAAGTAAGAATGATGGGGTCCACCTGGCTCCCAGACCCTCCTGGAGTTGCAGGGTCTGCCCCCCTCGTAGTTTCATCACTGGGCTGTGTCTGTCATAGTGAAAGTAAGATGATGGGCACCCTTGGTGGTTGCAGGGTCTGCACCAACATTCTCCCTATGTATAGGGAGATCATTCCGGACTGCCACATTTCCTATAGCCATGGTTGACTCCCTATACTTAAGAAAAGGGGTCCGGCCGTAGAAGAGGGAAATTTTAAGGCAGTTCCAATCGATCCAGAGGCCAATGGTGAACGTTTAAGGTCGGCCTTGGAATAATTGCGGTTCACACTTCTGGTGAAGTGTGTAACCACCGTAATGGCTACATATTCCATTGCAAGTGCCTTTAAATAACTGAAATGTATCAATTCTGTCTTTATAGCCAACCTCCTCCATTACCCATAATAAAAATGTCCACGTTGAATCCAATGTATGGTAAACATGCCTGAAAGTTATGTAAATAAAGGCCATGTTGATGTGGATCTAGCTAGCAGCAAATATTAAATATGTCATAAGTGAATAATGCGGCTATACTAATAAGGCAATCAAGGTTCTATAACGTAATCCCTGCCATGACTGTCTCTGTCTTTCGTGTTTTTATCTTCTTCAGTTTAACAGGGATAAGCAGCAGGGACGAATTCTCTGAAATAACCTCCCAAATAGCCATTCATCAGGGTTCAAGTGGCGTTTAAGAGTAGCTCCATGTTGTTAATAGGATGAGTTTATTTTTCTAAATTATTACATTTTTTTTAGTTTCTTAAGATTGAATTATTTGATGTATATTGTATAATGAGATTCCTTGTGGTGGATTTAGATATGGAAGGAACAATGCAAATCTGGTTGGTATTGAAGTCTATTAAACTGGGTACACATGGACATACCTTTCGTCACCACTGACCAGTCGGCACTTCCGAACGGTCAGAAGAAGGAATGGTGCGTCCGGCTGCCCATTCATCCAATCTGGCCGAACAAACGGTTTGCATTTGTAAACTCCCATTGACAATGGGCATGCTTGTGCGGATTTTCCAATTTTCAGATTTTTTTCAAAAATCTGTGAATCTGCAATTGAAATGGATTTCAGTGAGTTCGCCCATCTCTATAGATAGAGTGTGGTTTTTTTTTTCCGAAAGTCCCTTGAAGACTCCCCCTACTCCAAATGTACAGTATTTCTAGTGTGGTGTACCAGTGGGATTCTTGGATGGAGAAATCTGTATTTTTTTTGTTGGGTTTGGGAGGCTGATCATACTATACTATACTGTAGGGAGCCGGTAACAATCCCACAGAAATTTTCCGTTCAAGGGGATAATTTGCAATACTGACAGCGGTAGCTCATCGCGTTGCTACCTATCCATACACATTGCGATACGATACTATTACGATATTACATAAGTCCTGCTGGATCCAATGGGATTCACTGAATATGGTCCATGTGTATGAGCACCTAAGGCTGGGTACACACCAGCAGATATTTACGGCCGACCAATAGTGCCTGATGGTGTCTGATGGTGTGGGGTGGCCGACCACGTCTGAGCTTGGTCGTCTGTATTGGACGAACTGGCGATCGGGACTGTCGGTAAATTTGTGTGGTTCCTTATGGAGTAGCGAATGCTCGGCCGGTGTGTACCCAGCCTAAGGTCTGTCTCCTTTTGGGTACAAAGCACGTGGATTACTTTTTTTAAAGGAGTATCTAAAGTCTAAATATAAAATATATTAAATGATTTCCTTTAGCACAAACAAACAAGTTTATTCAGGACTATTATAGACACAGAGGAGGAAAGGCCGTTTAATGCGTAACAACAATTCCTCATCTGGAAACAGAGAATGTTCATTACATGATGGTTTTTGTACGTTGATTGGTAGATCTACACTGTATTGAAAAGTAGGCCATAATAGCGATTGAAAATAGAATTTCATTAATTCACGATCAATTGTGTTTTTGTCAAAAAATCCTCTCTATACAATTGATGGGAAATTGATCATACAACCGGAATTGATCTCTAGGAAGAAAGAAAAATGGAACTGTGCAAAGGAAATATAAACTAAATTCCAAACCAGACTCCGCCCTTCATTTTATGCTATTTAATCACAAGTCAAACAGCGCAACCATTTTCAGCTGTCACCAGGACTGTTTGAATGGTCATTGTGCAGCACAGCCTCATAGGGTAGATCCGTATGGAGTTCTGGAAGTGATATGCCTGGTTCAGGATTATAGAATCAAATAACATATTTATACATTAATTTGCCAATAGTCACATCTAGATTGGGCCTCTTGGAAATACTGCAATTCCTAATTATTTCATGGTGGAGTTATTCTTAGTGTAGCCGACATTCCTCATCTTCTAGTGTTGCTTGTTTTCCCTCGGGGACCTGCTCTAAACCAGAGCCTCCCCCTTCTCCTTAATTCCTGAAATACCAAGAACAGATTGTTCTCTGCTTTTGTGTTTGAAGGACAAATATGCACAAAGGTCCAGATATACCACAATAGCACAAAACACACAGTGTGTCTTTGTAAAGGCTTGTGGAAGATGTCAGGGGTTTTTCTTTTACATAGGTCTAATCGCTACCACAGGGTCACGGAAGACATTTGTTCTATCTACATCTAATGTGTTTGGAATTATATTTCTCTATCCTGCTAAAACATTCTGAAAGCTTGAATTTTAGTTTAAGCAACTATCTGCTGGTAGGGCAATGCAAAAAGACCTATAAGTGTATGTATACTGAAAAAAATGTCTTTGCATCATCTTAATCTATAAATAAATACAAGTAGCACTTACTCTGAGGCCTCCAATAAAGTACTTACAGGGTTATTCAATAAACATTCTTAACGTTTAAAATGGTGCTAATTTTGCCCCAACCAATCAGATGTTATCTTTCAAATGTTAAATATGATCTGATTGGTTAGGGCAAAATTAGCACCATTTTAAACGATAAGAACTTTTATTGAATCTCCCTGTTTATTTTCTCAGGCTCTGACATCTGACCTGACTATTTCCCCCATACCAACTGTCAATGCTGCATAGAGTATACAGCACACCAACTGTCAAACCATTCCAGCTACAGCAAAACTGATCAACAAAAAAATGATACAATGATAGTTGGGATGAATTAAATTTTCCACTAATGGGCAATTTAAAAATTTGGCGGTGTACATACCCTTTAAAGGATATATTCAATCACCAAACTAAAACTTGGTATTATCCAGAAAATTGCTATAAACCTCGACCTCGCAAGGTTTATAGCTTTCAAATATCTCTCCAAATGTACTTACCAGCCTTTGTTCCCTGCGATGCGTTATGCCTGTCTTGCATGCCTAGTAGAAGTAGAAGGGACTCGACCGGCATCGCTCCTGTGATTGGCTATTTGCAAATTACCAAATTTTATTTTAGAGGGAAAATACCCTTTAAATTTAGGGAAGGGTGAAAGGGTTAAAGGCTGTGTCCATTCTGGTTATGTTTTTTTCACAACCATATCTTTCTATATATACAAGTAAAGCCCCGTACACAGCCATACACCAGATCAACATGTTGAGCGATCCAATAAATGATACCGAATTGTGCAAAATGTCATAAACTTTATACCGTTTATTGGAAAAATGAAGATCAGGCCAAAATTTTTCTTTGATCCCATCTTCAGTCCCCATCTCTCTACAGGGGAAATCTGTGGAAAGATCGGAGCCTCAAGGTAGAGAACTTCGAAAACAGTTCATCTGATTGGATTTTTATTCAATGTACTTGGTTGGAAATATGATCAGAAGAACATCTGGCTGTGTATGGCTAGATCAGACCTGGGCAAAGTAAGGCCTGGGGAGCCATATGCGGCCCTTTGGCTGCCCCTAACTGGACCCTCAATACTAGTTGTGCTGAATTGAATTGATTGTCTTAGACTGGATATAAAATATTACACACCAATTAAAATTTTCAACTAATAAAAAAAAAACCATCCAATGAACCAGGAATATTAATTAAATCTTTTTATAAAATCCAGTTTTGCAATCTCTATAATGAGAATTGAGTTGAACCTATTGGTCTGGCCCTTCACGATGATCCAAGTTTCCCTCACGGAATCTCTTTATGGGACTCTACTCCCCTCTTCCCCGTCCCGGAGCTATTCAGGTTTCTCACCCGGCCCCCTGTGATATTGAATTGCCCACCCTGATTTAAGGCCTGGGTAAACCCCGACCAGGTCTTTTCACCTGTGTGAGCTATTCATAGACATTAAAATGTCACAGGAAAAGATATTCCCTACAATATGCTTCAATATAGTTAAATGTAACATGGCCTGATCACATTTCACTGTTATCTGGACTGTACCATTTTCACTTAAACACAGGGGAGGAATTCAACTACAACTGTCACCTTAAAGGACAATTATACTCACCTTCCCTCCGCTCCAGATCTTCGCGCAGTTGCTTTTACCCAGGGTGAGGACCTGAACCGCTAGGTCCTCACCCCGGGATTCACGAAACCTACAGCAGCGTGTTGCTGCAACGCTGCTCTGGTAGGCTCCGCCCCCTCCTCCCCGCCGGCGACGAGGCCATTGGCCCTCACCCTGGGTAAAAGCTACTGCGCGAAGATCTGGAGCGGAGGGAAGGTGAGTATAAGTGTCCTTTAACTCTGCTACTGATGATGTCATTATGACAGCAGAGTAATATAAATAGCCACTGGTGAGTCACAACTCATTTCATCTTAGGAATTTGGAGAAAGCAGAAACAAAAGATGTCTCAGAGCAGAGTGGATCTAAAAGGCATACCGACAATTTTGATTGAATTTTCAAATAATTCAGTTCAAAATTCATCAAAAAATGTTCATTCCCAGGGCACAATGCAGGGAAAAGTCTTCAGTGCCGATAATATTTCGGTAAAACTGATTTTGCAGCCTACTGAAGACTGCAAGTTCGCCCTATTGCTATCTGAGTTTCCAGTCGAATTACCAAACAAATTGTCTGATGATGATTGGAAAAAGATTGTGCAGGCTGGAAAACCCCCTGATTTGTCAACGATGCTGATTACGTTGCCTTTTTCTCAAAATGTTCCGTTATCTCCAACGGCATCTGTAACGGACTCGGGTGAAAATGTTAAATCTCAACTGACTGATGCCCCTGGTATCACCTCGGGCAATTAAGGAAGCCATTACAGGTAGTAAAAACTACTTCAAATTAGATGGGTTAGTGCCAGGATCTGATAAGATCCCTACAGTGCAACCTAAAGCTAGGTACACACCTAGCGATTTTTCCATAGAGGACCGCACGATCGGACGAGGTTTTCCACCCTGTCCGATCGTCCTTTCGTCCGTTTCGGACGAACGGTCGATCGGACATGGGCACATTCGGATGCGATAATTTCGGTCCGATCGACCGATATACTGAACTATCGGTCGATCGGACCGAAATATCTCATCGTGTGTACCCAGCTTAAGAAATCCCCATCTAATAAAGCTGCCCCTAGGCAAAAAACAGACATAAATACAAAACAAAAGAGGGACATTGTGGGGTTCCCACCCTTGGTATCAGCTCAGCCAGTTAAGAAATCAGCAGAGGTATTAGATGGGGCAGTGCCAGGATCTGATAAGATCCCTACAGTGCGACCTATTAAATCCCCATCTAACAAAGCTGCCAGTAGGCAAGAAACAGACATAAAAAAGCAAGAGAGGGACTTGACATCCTTGGTATCAGCTTAGCCAGTTAAGAAATCAGCAGAGGTATTAGATGGGGTAGTGCCAGGATCTGATAAGATCCCTACAGTGCGACCTATTAAATCCCCATCTAACAAAGCTGCCAGTAGGCAAGAAACAGACATAAAAAAACAAGAGAAGGACTTGACATCCTTGGTAACAGCTCAGCCAGTTGAGAAATCAGCAGAGGTATTAGATGAATAAGAGCCAGGATCTGAGTTCTCTACACTGCATTTTACGTTCTCCACATATAAAGAAGCAGGTGAGATCCCTATAGATCTTCCTAAGATATCCCCATGTAAAGGAGATACCCATAGACAAGAAATACAAACTGAGAAAAAACAAGAGAGGGACTTTGTGATAGATGGGGTAAAGGCAGATGTTTTGAGCTGCAATGGAAAGATCCCTATTCTGCCCTCAGTGCCTCCATTTGTGAGGCCTATGGATGCCCCATCTCTTGCCCATGTTAATAGCAGATATCACCAGCCACGTTCATGGATCACCCACAGAACACCCAAGCAGGAGATCGACTGGAGCCAAGTACCTGGACTTGGGGAAATTCGCCCTAGGAGGTAAGTTTTATAATCACCTCTATATCTGTCATTTCCTTTCACTAACTCTTCTTTGTCTGTCACATTATACTCTGTACTGTCCATATGTTCTGTTCTCCCTATTCTTAAGCTAGGTACACACAGTACAGATTTCTGAAAGATGACTGCCATCTTTCAAAGATCTGCATACACACAGTCCCGAGCGTTCTCCCTGAACTTCATAAGGAGAACGCTCGGGACTGTGTGTTTCCATCGGCCATGCTAGACTCCTCTATAGGGAGTCTAGCGCGGCCGATGGAAAATTTTCGGCCTTTCCTGAACGAGCATACAGCTGACCTGATCGTTCGGCGGCCGCGCGCTTTTTTGGGAAACGAGCGTACACACATAACGATAAAGCCCCGATACCGTTGGATCCGACGGTATCGGGGCTTTATCGTTACTGTGTGTACCCAGCTTTACTCTTTACTTCCCTTCTATTAACACAGCCACAGATTATTATTATTATACTAGATGGCTAATTGTTTTTATTGTCACTTTCCACTTAGGCTACCTCCATTGTGAGCTTCCAGGCCAAACAATCATTGAATGGCTGTAAATGATTGCACTGATGCACAACTTTGAGCTACAGGTCCGAGACCTAAAGGCTCATACACCAATCACTTTGTCGCTCGTCCGTTGGGGGTCGTTCTTCACTTGGAAATTAAGCGTGTGTACGAGCCTTAAGACTCCCGGCTGGCTAGTGGCGTAACTAGGAATCACTGGGCCCCCCAGCCAAACTATAAAGGGGTCCCTATCCCCATGCTTCATCCACAGTAGTTTTCTGGGAGGAGGCTATATCTGTCATAGGAAAAATAGGAAGATGGGGCCCCTTTGGCTCCTGGGCCCCCCTGCACCCCTGTAGTTACGCCCCTGCGGCTGGCGCCCCCCCGGTAGTGTAACCTGTGTCGCACAGATCACCCATATCAAAGGCTGGCCCTGACAGGAGCTTCCATGGAACGTGTGTGGAAGTTCCACAATAATCCACGGACTTATCCGATCACCACTTGGGTCCCCAGAACAAAACTTACCAGCCCGGGATCCTGCGTCTAAATCAATAGCCGGAAGCTAATCACAGATGCGGCTGCCGGCCAAGCCCCCAATGCAACTCTGTTCCTGGAAATTGCATTGGGGGCTGAGGGCATTGGGGGCTGAGGGCAAAAGTTATGTTTGAATATGGTCAATGCGGTTAGGGTTGGGAGGGGGGAAGCTACATTACAGAAAATATTTATTTTTATGGTGGACGTGCCCTTTAATTAACAAACGTTCATTTGTAGAATACCATGCGATCACGTTATCATAGATTTACCATCGCTACCGTTAATATTTAAAGGGCATGTCCACTCTCCTAGGATTACCTCACTTGTCCAGCCCAACAAACATCGTTTTCACTTTACCTAAACCTGGAAGCATCTTTGAAAGGTTTAAGTAAAACAAAAATGGGGTTTGTGGGACTAAACAAATTTGTTTCTTAGGGGAGTAGACATTATTATTGTGGATATAAATAGCGCCAACATCTACCATAGCGCTTTACAATTACATGTCTACATTCACATCAGGCTCTGCCCCGAAGAGCTTACAATCTAAGCACATTTATTTGACACATACAGCCAATCAGTAAGTCTTTATGATTGTGGGGGAAACCAGAGTGCCCGGGGGGAAACCCACGCAAGCACGGGGAGAACATACAAGCTCCTTGCAGATGTGTCCAAGGGTGGAATCAAACTCAGGACTTCAGCGCTGCAAGGCATCCTGCCACAATTCCATCAGCCCACCCCTAGGCTAGATGAACACGCACAATAAAGAGTTGCTGTTACAAGTTTGTATGTGATTTTTTTGCAGTTGCCACAAAGAGATAAGTTACTGTTTAGCCATTATTTGGGGACTAGAAGTTTTGTGCTAAATTGTTGATAAATCATAAGTATTACAGCTCACATTCAGGACACCCCACACATTGCTAACAAGACAAATTCTAAAGCTGGGTACACACAGTAACAATAAAGTCCCGATACCGTTGGATCCAACGGTATCAGGGCTTTATCTGTATTGTGTGTACCTTTGTTTCCCGAACGAGCGCGTGGCTGCCGAATGATTGAGTCGGCCGAACTTGTTCGGGAAAGACCGAAAATTTCTACTGGCCCTATAGAGGATGGAAACACACAGTCCCGAGCGTTCTACCTGTGATGTTCATAGGGAGAATGCTCGGGACTGTGTGTATGCAGATCTTTGAAAGATGACAGACAGGATCTGCAGATCCTGTCTGTCATCTTTCACTGACCTGTACTGTGCGTACCCAGCTTAACTACTAACAGGGCTGCATACAATAGAAGGACTGTGGAAGCACTCTTTAGGTTTAAGCTAAGTACACACAGTACCGATAAAGCCATGATACCGTTAGACTCGACTTTCCCGAACAAGCGAACGGCCACCAAATGTTCATGGTTGGCCAATCACGTGTTTCCAGTCTGTCATCTTTCTTAAGTCTGGCAAGTCTGTACCCAGCTTAAGCTACAACTAAATTTTGCAGAAATGCTACTGATCTGGTCAAACATTTATACAAATATAGAAAAGATAATCAACGCACATTCCTAGGCCCCATACAATATCATATTATCTGCACACTGGCATACTTTATAAACAAGTTTTAGTATACATTACTGTAACACAGTGTTGGCAGTAACCTTATATTAAGGGCTGGTACACATCTTCCCCACCATCAGACTACCAATTACTGGACCGATTAAGAAACTTGGATCGGCCAACATCGCCGATCTAAGAAGAAACAGGGTGACCACAGCCAAAATGTTTGCTAATATTTCAACCTGACCGATACGGTGGCTCAGAGGTTACCAATCATGTCTTGCAGCACTGAAGTCCTGAGTTTGAAGTCACCCTTGGACACGTCTGCAAGGAGTTTGTATGTTCTCTTTGTGCTTGCGTGGGCTTCCTCTGGGTACTCCGGTTTTCCCCACAATCATAAAGACATACTAATAGGTTGTTTGTGTCAAATAAATGTGGATAGATAATTTATTATTATTATTGATTTATATATAAATAAGGTGATGCATTTGGGATTTAATAATCCTTGTGCTACCTACACCATAAATAACTGTGTTAAGTGCATCTGCAATGGAAAAAGATTTGGGGGTTCTGGTAGATAACAGACTTAGCTATAGCAAACAATGCCAGGTAGCAACGGCTAGAGCTAGCAAGATATTGTCTTGTATAAAAAGGGGAATGGAATCAAGAGAGAAAAATATTATTCTCCCTCTTTACAAGGCACTGGTAAGGCCACATTTGGAATATGCGGTGCAGTTTTGGAATCCCATATACAAAAGGGACATCTTGGAAATTGAGGCAGTTCAGAGAAGGGCAACTAAAATAATATGGGGAATGGAGGGGCTTGAATATGCAGGCAGATTAGACAAGTTAGGGCTGTTTACATTGGAGAAGCGACGTTTGCGTGGGGACATGATAACCTTATACAAATATATTAATGGGCCATACAATGAACTCTCTGGTGCATTGTTTACTAATAGGTTATATCAGAGGACTCGTGGACATCCTCTAAGGTTGGAAGAAAAGGGTTTCTTTACAGTGACAACGGTCAAACTGTGGAACTGTCTTCCAGCAGATGTGGTAATGGCAAGTTCATTTAATAGCTTTAAAAATGGCCTGGATAAGTTTCTAAAACTAAAAAATATTGAGAATTACTGGTATTAATGCATATAGATCTGGTTGATCCAGGGATACTTTCCCCCTTTTTAGCTGTTTTTTTTTTGCCTTCCTCTGGATCAACTGTTAGGTAGGGTTAAAAAAAAAAAAAAAGAAAAAAAAAAAAGAGGGTGAATAGGTTGGACTCGATGGACGTATGTCTTTATTCAACCTTAATTACTATGTTACTATGTTACTATGTATATCGCCAACATCTTTACAATTACATAGTCATACATTACATACAGGGTAATACATGTTATGCAAAGTCATACTTATTACATACACAGGTAATATATAATATAAGTAAACAGAGTGTGGAGTTTCTTACAGCAATACCATGATACAATAGGAGAGAGGACCCTGCCCAAAGAGCCTACAGACTAGAGGATATGGGGGTGAGACATAAGGTTGTGGGAATAGGTAGGCTGTAAATAGATTGGCAGTGGAGTGTGAAAGGTGGGTTGGATCATATTGAGTAGTAAGAGGGGTAATGTTTAGGTCAGGTTATATGCTAGCCTAAAGAGGTGGGTTTTAAGGTTACGTTTGAAGGTGTTAAGGTATGGTGAGTGACGGACAGACGGAAGGCGTTCCAGAGCAGAGGGGCAGCATGAGTAAAGTCCTGAATGCGGGCATGGGAAGAGGTGACAAGGTGGATGAGGGGAGGGTATCATTTGCAGAGTGGAGGTTGCGCATGGGACGGTTTAGCTGGATTAGCTCTAAGATATATGGAGGGGCAGTGTTGGATAGTGCTTTATAGGATAAGGTAAGCAGTTTGAACTGGATCCTTTGCGTGATGGGCAACCAGAGGTGGGACTGACAGAGAGGAGAGGAATTATAGAAGTGAGAAGAGAAATGAATGAGCCAGGCAGCAGAGTTGAGAATGGATTGAATCTGTGCCAGGCGGTTGTTTGGTTAACCACACAGGATTGTGTTGCAGTAGCCAGGATATGATTAGGGCATGGACTAGGATTTTTGTAGCTTCATTCAAGAGGAAGGGTCAAATGCGGGAGATGTTTTTGAGATGGAGCCGACAGGAGTTGGCAAGCCAATTGACATGAGGTTTGAAGGAAAGATCGGAATCTACCATTATTCCCAGGCAGCGGACATGAGGAGATGGGGATATGGGTGTGTTGTTAATATTAACAGTAAAACTAGGGAAGGGAACAGATCGTGAAGTTGGGAAAAGGACAAGTTCAGTCTTGTCCATAGTAACATAATAATTAAGGTTGAATAAAGACATACGTCCATCAAGTCCAACCTATCCAACCTTTTTTACCCTACCTAACAGTTGATCCAGAGGAAGGCAAAAAAAACCCAGCCAAATAGGGGGGGGAAATTCCATGTTTAGTTGGCACTAAGGCAGTCGGGGACCTGGGATGTCAGTGTAGGGAGATCTGGGGTGGAGATGTAAATTTGGGTATCGTCTGCATACAGGTGATGCTGGAATCCAAATGAACTAATGAGTTGTCCAAGGCCATAGGTGTAGATGGAGAAAAGACGAGGACTGAGTACCGAGCCTTGCTGGACCCCCACAGGGAGGGGGGAAAAACACTAAAAGTCCTACCAGAGAGATAGGAGGATAGCCAAGAAAGTGCAGTGTCCTGGATACCTAAGGAGGCCAGGATCTGAAGAAGTAGAGGGTGATCACCAGTATCAAAAGCAGAGGACAGATCAAGAAGAATGAGCAAAGAAAATTGACCTTTAGATTTAGCACTAAGTAGATCATTGGTTACTTTAGTGAGGGCAGTTTCTGTGGAGTGGTTAGACAATGGGTCTGGGCAGAGGACCATTGGGTAAAGCCAAGGGAGGAGGTAAGAGAGAGAAGTTTAGTGGCATCAGCTCTTCTGAAACAGTTTGCTTTTTATTATTAATAGATTTTCTAGCACTGCTGAGTCTAGAAAAATGTCCCTGCTGTTGTTGCTGTTGTATATTTGGTGTTTATTAAAACATTTACTGGAGATATATGTGCAACCCTCTCATCACTGTGTACACAGAAACTCCTATCGCCTTTCAATTAATAACACAGCATTCTGTTTGGAGTGCAGTACTGTGGATATTCTGTGTCAGATTTCTTAAATGAGAGAGGAAGATGAATGTTGCAGATGAATAATATCTGCTGCTACTGTTTTATTACACATGTTTTGCACTAGTTGTGTACAGAGCAATTGCTAAACTACATCCTGCAGGTTACAACATGGATTCCAATTTTAGATCCTGCAGAAGTGGCTACAACATTCAATGTCCCTCACTTTGCTACTAATATTCAGGTGACTAATCTAAATACTATGCAGGTTCCGTATTCCAGTTCTATTACTTGTTGCCATTAGAGTCATTATCATTCTTATAAACAGAGAAGTAGTTTTACATAATACATTGTGTAGTCTTTCATTGGCCCTAGTAAAGCCAACCTGGTGTGCAAATAAACGTTACTCTATGTGGGCCAACGTAGAAAATAAAGACTTATGATGTAAAAGGAAAATGATGAAATAATATCCAGAAGGAGCAGTGGAGTCTTGGAATATTCCACCACAAATACCCAAATGTAGAAATAACGCATGAATGGGATTAATGACATTCCTGGGTTTAAGTGTAAATCGAGGCTCTTTCCTGGTTGCTTCTGAATGCTCAGTGTAGTTTATACACTCTGCCTTGTTTCCTTCTCTGAAAGAAGAACTAATTAAAATGACAGTTCAATTTCCTGGGCCACAGGATGTATTAGGTGGTCAGTCTGCATCCTGTCACATTCCCTCTCCCTCAACCTCACTCAGGCACGAGGTATGTTTCCATTTCCCCTCTCATCAGCATAAGAGAGGAAGGCTGTGTTTCTGATTGCTTAAGCAGAAGACAGGCAGACCCCCTTATCTGATCTTACATGACAGGCAGCCCCTGGGCTCTCTGATAAGAGGCACCTGTAGGCTAGGAACCCAATTGGTATTTTGTAAGGATCCTTTTACCCCATCTCCTCCATAATCTTGGTCGCAACGGGCAAATTAAAGACAATGAATTTCAGTTACCCACTTTGCATAGTGATTACATTTATTTACATACAGAATTCCAGACAGACGGAGAAGAGAGGTGAAACAAAGATTATTCAAATAAAAGGTTACACTTTACTTAATTAATGTCAGGAATAAAGGAGATCCTTTCATAAATATTAAATAATGGTATATACATTTAAAGGGGCCATCAGAAGCCTTTAGTTATTGCTGTCCAGCTTTTGTTTAAAGAAAAAGAAAAAAAAACTGCCGACAGACTGGAGCTACAAGTAACTGACTGTTAAATGTAAGTAAGCGTTCAATCATTTGAATGACAATTTGGTCAAAGGTGACTGAAGATAAAAATTTAATGAGTTAGTTACCTAGTAGTTGGGGTCAACAGAAAAAAAACCCAATTATCAGATTGTCCAAAGGAAGGCCCAGCTAATTCCAACTTGCATAAGGTAAAAATTGTTTCTTGACCCCAAAAAAGCAATCATGTAGCTTCTTGAATTAACTAAAGCCAATTGCGTTATCAATGCATAGACCGTCTATGGTGCCTTCAACCCTTTCAGTGCCCTAGCAGTTGGCCTAGGTCACTTCATCCTAGAAACAACCCTTCATTGCTGAATTGTGTCATCTCTTGAATTAAAATATATAGTAAAACCTAGAGTACTGTGATACTTAAATGATATGGAATAATAGTTTACTTTAGCTGAAAGGCTTTTGACAGTTCAACCTTTTCTTTCATCCTTTGACTCAATGAAGAGGGTAGAACCCTGCTTGACTACTGTAATAAACTGTTAAGCTCTGTACAAATGTACAATAGCAGGGCCAACACATTACTGTAAGACGAACTACCGTTTCCTTTATGGCCGTTCGGTTGGGCATCCATGATGGGTGGCCATGAAACAGTTGGTTTCAGTCCAACAAATAAATGTGAGCATGTCTCATTAAGAAAAATCTGTCTGGTTTTTGTTTACAGCTACCATGCATAATCCAGATACTGTACAATATAGTATAGTACGATTGTTGTCATTGTGTCGCACCTCTGATACATGCATCAACCATTAGTATTCTGTATCAATGCTCTACAAGGGATCCTGTATCAAAGCCCTACAAGGAGTATACAAGGTATGCAAGGGCCTTAAGCTGCAGATGGCAGCAACTTGTCAATCAACTGCTTATTAGAAGAATCTATTTTAAATTACAAAGGCTTTGAATTCTACATTTTCTGCCATTTTAACTAATTTACTATATTTATTTTACTGACATTTTTGAACATCACCAGAAAGTCTGAGAATGTGAGGCCATTCATTTTTGGGTTATAGGCTATGCTGAGAAGGCAAAAGCAGTGGCTTAACTAGGAATCACTGGGCCCCCCAGCAAAACTATGATGGGGCCCCTATCCGTACTTCAGCCACAGTGGTTTTCTTGGAGAATGCTATATCTGTCATAGGAAAAATAAGGATATGGGGCCCCCTTGGCTCCTGGGCCCTCCTGTGGTGGCTCACCCTGCTTCCTGTTAGTTACGCCCCTGGGCAAATGTACTAAACCAGTTCTTTTTTTCTGTAAACAATATAGAGCAACCTGTTTACCAAAGTGTACGGTATATTGTACCGTATATTTAATGGAAGAGAATTCACAGTGAACAAAGCTTATTTTCCATTAAGGTCTGGTTTTCAAAAAGCTTAGTTCAAGGGCATCTACTGTGATTTTTTTCTATATATATTTGCCATGGAGATAAGAAAGATTACGGTTTACATCCTGGTTTGCAATTGTAAATGTACAGCGAGCTGAAAAAGACGTAGATGGGTGACAGCTTTACCGCTCATTCCCTCAGCCACGCATGACGTTCTTGGAGTATGGGAGTCAAGGCAGCTGACGGGTAGAGAGGTAAAGCAGTCTGCTGCAAATGAGCAACAACATTGTGGTACTGTATACTGAAAATACTGGAACACTGGTTATGGGACAATATTAAGGATTATGGGGGAGAGTTAAACCCACACTACCTGATCTAATATTGGGTTAGTGTGGATTTAACTCTGGATTTAACTCTCCCGTCCAATTAAGTACTAAATACTAGCACCTTTTAAATGCTGGCATAAGCTTTGTGCACCTTACCTTCAGCCATGTGTATGGATAGACTGATCGTGCGGCTGCCGGAATGGAGAGGACGCTGCTGCCGGAATGGAGAGGACGCTGATCTTCAGTTATGGTGAGTGACTCGAGTATAAACCGAGTCCGAGTTTTCAGGCTGATTTTTCAGCCTGAAAAACTCGGTTTATACTCGAGTATATACGGTAAGCCTTAGATTCCAAATACTAATAGCAAGCAGTGGATCATGATTTCTAGGCACTGGGCCAAACTGTGCGTTATCAGTGGATTTTGCCATGAGTCACAGATGCTCACAATGCCCACTTAAGGCTAGACCACACTGGCACGTTTTCTCATTCGCTTGCGATCTGTTAGCGCGTGAGAATTGCAAAGTTGCTTTTCAATGTGGGTGGCCAGTGGCCACATAGCATTTCAGAGTGCATGCGCATCACCATTTTTTTTCTCTAGTTGCATACAAATGCGTGGTTCGCATCGCAAACTGATGGTAACGGAGACCTGGTGTTATGTTACCACACTTAGGAGATTGCAGGACACAATTGAGTTATTTAAGGTTTTAGGTAAAATCATAGTGAATTTTCCCTATTTGTAAATACATTTTAATATGCATATGGACATGGTTTGGTGTTAACATGGTGAGGTGACCCTATGCCCTCTTTGAAAACTTTTAGATGGAAACTGCAAAGTGACCAAATGACCAGACGATTACCAAAACTTGCCCAGCGAATCAGAGAACCCTTCTCATTGAGGTCAGTCTTTTGGTCATAATAGACACACAGCTCCTTATTTAGGGGGTTGTTATCACCACGATTTATGATTGGTTAGCGCCCCTAGTTTGCTGCAGCTGCGCAAGTGTAGGAAAACTCGCATTAAGCCCATTTACCAGAGGCTGCGTAGCTGTGTGCTGCTGGTGAGAATCACCATCAGATTTGCCCAGAGCAAGTATGGCTCTGGGTGAATCTCCCTGACAATGCTTTGTATGACAATTACATGGTTGCAATTAAGGCCTTCAGAAAGCACACACACACATACACACATATATATAAAAGTAACTGAAATATCAGAGCACTCCTGGGTCTTAAACTAGTCGACGCGTTTTAGCCAAAGAGACTTGAGAACGTCCGGATCTTTGGCCGAAACGCGTCGACTAGTTTTGTCACATTAAAGTACTTGTCACTAAGACCCAGGAGCGCTCCGATATTTCAGTTATTGAGGGAAGCATCCAAGCGGATGTGTCAGCAGTCGTAGGAGTGCCGATCTGCTTGGTTACTTTTATATATATATATACAGTGCCGGGTTTATACTTTTTTCTCCCCTAGGCCAACTAACTTGTACTGCCTGTGGGCCCCCTACAAACACACACACACATACGCGGCCATTCATTGGCTGAAGTAGAGCTTTGTGAGTGGGAGAGGATCCTGCCACCCCTAGTAAATCGGCAATTGCTGCCCATTTCACATTTAACAGAAACTGATATGGCTCTGCTGTGTGCCAAGTAATGTGCGTTGTGCAATGCTGCCTAACTTAAACCCAGTTTGTTTGTTTTTGCCGCCCCTGGTGGCTGTGCCGCCCTAGGCCACGGCCTAGGTGGCCTAGTGGGAAATCCGTCCCTGTATATATATATATATATATATATATATAATTATCTCATATAAGGTTGTCTTAATTAGAAGGAAAACAGTGAATAAAGAAGGATTCCATCAACCTCTACAGAACCATCTGGTGTGTTACCTTCTAGTGATTTAATAATATGGAGTATTTCATATATCATGGCTTCCTGAAAATGAATAATGAGGGTAGAAAATTGTAACATCAACTGTATAGGAAACCATAGAATTTAGTAAGGATGGTTAATGGCCTTGGTTATGAAGGAAAAGGTGAAATTCTGGTAATGATTGAAACAAGATGCTACAGTACGCATTGGCTGTAACATATAATATATTCATATAACATTCATACTGTTTTCTTCATATAACTAAAACATTTTAACCTTTGCTTCATGCAGTTTGGGCAAATAATCCCTGACAGATGCTGCTCTGGTGTTGGTTATTTAATCTAAACCATGAAAAGGTAAATCAATATATTGTACAGTTCTGCTGCTGAGGAGGAAATTACCAGCGCTTTGGCTTTAAGAGGCACTTTTATTATCAAATACATACAAATATCTGTTTAAGTGAAATTCTAGGCAAATAGACCCTGTAGTGGTGGCCGGGGGCAGTTTAAGTGATATATAATTGTCTATCACATAACAAAATATAAAGTGTGTGGCAATCACAGACCAGGGCAATGTATGAATTATAAATTATTATTTTATCCCCCTGTTTGATCTGAAATTAAATCAAATAAAACTTTATGGATACAACACAAAATATGGAAATATGATTACAGTCTAAGGTTGGGAATTTCTAGGCATAAGGACAATTTAAACTTCCAGCCCATAGTAATAAAGGTGTTTTTTTGGTTCTATTTTGGGATGCTGCGCCTTTAACAATTGTTGCCCTGGTCGTTAATTTACAATTAAATTACAATAGCACATGCAATACCATTGCGGTATTTTGCTACCGATCGGAGCCTACATTTACAGCCACAATAGTTTTTTTATGACAAACTGCAATATCGGAAGTTTTAGATACCGTAGGTAAATAAATATGGCCCTAAGGGATGATACTTGATTTTACTATCACCGAGAATGAGATAGGGGACAGATGAATGAATAGGTGATTGTTTTCTTTCTATTCTACAAATGTGACAATAAAATATTTTATATTAAGAATTGAACTTTTACACTGTTTGTTGCATTATTTGGATATTCCTCCCAAAAAGTATTTATTGGTAATACTTTGAGATAAAACGGTGATACCTTTATTGGCAAACTGAGAAGATAAGCTTTCACAGGTGAGATGTTTACCACAGATGTTTACCGACCCGACGTGTATGCATGGCCGTTCGGTTGGAGATCGTTGCCTGAATGGCCGTATCTTCAATTGAACATCCTTTTGGTTGACAAAGTGCCCTTGTTTGTCTCCCCCCCAGGCTTTAAAGGGGAGAGACAAACAAGGTCATTGATTAGGTTATAAATGGATGGACTTGCATTAGATCATAGGTGTGAAATGGTTTGTACAGTTATCTGATAAGGGCTGGAAGGTTTCCTCCATTGTGAACTGCAGTAATCCAAATAATTAGCCATAAATCCTTTCTCGAAAGTCATTGAAGTTTCCAATAATTTATATTCCGAAACCTGGTACTTCTTTTTTAGATAACACTATGTATCTAATTACCTTTCTATATACATTTGTACCTCGCACGCTATTTATAGAAAATTATATACCACCAAAGCTTCTTTGTAAATACCTTGAAAAAGGAACTATTAGGGTTATTTAATAAAAGGTACAAAATTTGCCTGGGCTGTTTATTTGCCTAAATCAGTCATATGTGTAAGGGCTCGTTCACACTACATCAGTTTGTATCCGTTTTTCAAACGCAGGTGTGTTTAAAAAAATGGACAGACAGTAACACCCCATAGGATTTCATAATATCGTTCACACCTGCTGCGTTATAATCCGTTCCAGTCCGTTTAAAAAAATGCACTGCATGCAGCATTTCTGTCCATTTTTTCATGTATTTTCTATATAAATCTATGGAATACACATTGTGAAAAAATGGATACAAATGTATGAAAAAAATGGATACAAACTGACAGAAACACATGCTGTGCGTTACTGTCAGTTTCTAGTGTGAACGAGCCCTTACCTTTGGTTGCTGCAGCCTGCAGATTAAGAACACAGACAAAATTGTGCATAATATGTTCTAAAAATGCTTGCTATGGTTATCATCTTAGTTAGCCAATTAAGGTATTACCGTTGCATCACTTCTAGAATTATATAGTGAAATTCTATTAACTATATAAATATTAACTGTACAATATATACATATTGACTGTACATGTTAACTTAGGATAAAGTCTGGTTCAGAGTCCAACCTGGTACCAAAGTTCAGATGGAACTCTCAGATCGCAGAACTTTTTAAGGATTTTCGAAATAGAATATTCGAGAATTAGCAATTTTCGTAAATTTTTGGAAAATCTGATCTCGGCGGTTCTGTTCTTCTCTAATGTTAACAAGGTGCAACATCTTTTAAATCTAATTAATTTCACACTACTATAGAGTACAGAAGTGTTAATGACTAACTTTTAATTTGTTAGCAGGGGATACGATGGATCTGAGAAAACTCATTACCGGTATTTCTTTTTCCATTTCATACCAAAATCTACTTTGAAAGAGAATGTGGGTTTTTGCTCTGGGGAGCTACTGTATGAGACAAGATGGACATTCCAAGGATGAACAATGCAGCTTGTCACAGAGAAGGTTTGTAAAGGGAACACTAACACATTGTAATTTAAAACTAACTTTACAGAGAAAGGTGACAGTGAGAAACTAAACTAGCCCCTCTAGTTAATGATGAAAGTATATTGAAGGGGGGGAGGGGTTCTACACTGATGCCTCTCCTTGATGTTTAGGCTCAATTACTACAACTCTTTGAAGGACTTGATTGGTGTTCCATGACCTGTGTAAAAGGTTTGTTCTTTTTATGATCATCAAACTTCTTGGTGACATCTAATCCTTATTTTTTACACCAAGAGTGCATTATTCTCTGTAGTATATAATACAAAATTGGGAGCAATTGGGTTTTGTATTCTTTATGACAGTCACCCCTCTACTGAACAAAGTCATTGTAAGGTACGCAAGCTTGAAAGGAAAGTGTGATCACCAACCAGAGGACTTTTTATATGGACGTCCTCTCTATTAACCTCAAAAATGATCCTTCAATCACCACTACACTTGCAGGGATTGATAAGTGTAAAGTATATGGTCGCCCCTTCCTTCCTCACACATCACTGCAAGTTGCTTTTCATCAGGATGTGATGGCGCATGCTGTACTTTTGAGGTAAATGGGAGGACATTGATTTAAAGTCCTTTATTAAGTGACCACAGTTACTGTAAAGATCTCCTCAATGTCATTGGAAGGCCTGGTACAACTGTTAAAAAGCCAATTCCATAAAGAGCTCTTCATTCTGCTAGTGATTATAATAGTACTAGGAAAGCATTGTGTTTTTTATTTTCTTCAGTGTTCTGGTGGCAGGCAAGTAGCAGAGAACACTTCTCCACATATTCTGGTCCTGTAACAAAATCAAGAAAACATGGCTTAAAATTCAGAACTTCCTCTCCTCCCTCCTACGGGAAGCTATTAAATTGACCCCCAAACTATCACTACTATTTATAGATCTACAATCATATCCTCTGAACCAAAGAACTATTATCTTCCATATGATTATAATCATGCTACAATTTATAACCAGAAATTGGTTATCTACCAAAAAACCAAACATAATTATTAAAAGCCTAGATATCAATATGAATTACCAGAAAGTTTATGCAATCTCCCAAACCAAATTTGATACATTTTTCAAACAATGGGAATACTGGTACGCAGATCCATCAGAATAATTTAACCTCTCATATATCCACCTGAACACAAGAATTCCCCCACCAAGAAAAGTCTATTAATAAGATCAACACCAACACTAACCATAATATTTGTAAGACAGATGACCATAAGTTTCTATTATTATTATTTGCTTATTTAATATTGTTTTCATATTATACTGTATAATTTTATAATACTACATAATGAACCATCTCATTAACTGGAATATGTATAATTTCAATACTTTTATTACTGCACCTTATGCAACAAGTTTCTTAAGTCTAATAGTGGCCATACACATTCCGATTGCAGTTGTACGATTCACTGATCGTATGATTGTCGGTCCATGTTAGGACGATTGGCCAACAATCACATGATATTTGTTTCCTATCAGCCAGTAGAGATAGACGAACTTAAAGTTTGGTTTGTTTTCGTAATAACAAACTTAATTCGAAAACTAACCCATTAAACTCAATAGGGAGAAATAGTTTGAAAAGTGCAGATAAAATACCATTCAGCCATACTGTAAATGGCTGCGGCACCTGGGGTATGGTCTGGGGAACACGTACATATCAACAAAACTTGTTTAAACACTAACTTTCCCCCATGATCGGGCAATTGTTGAGTTTCCGCATGCTACATTCAAAAGTTGACAAATTCGAGGGTTACAGAGCGATACAATTGAGGGTTACCGAGCGATACATTCAAGAGTTTCAGAAATTGAAGGCTACATTTGAGGGTTACTGAACGATATACATTAGAGGGTTTCAGAAATTGAAGACTACATTCAAGGGTTACAGAATTGACCAATACATTTGAGGGTTACCGAACGATACATTCGAGGGTTACAGAAATCGAAGGCTACATTTGAGGGTTATTGAAATCGAAGGCTACATTTGAGGGTTACCAACATCGAACACTACATTTAAGGGTTATTGAAATCGAAGGCTACATTCGAGGGTTTCCGATTCGAGAAGTCAAGAATTATCGAAAATAAGTCAGTGACTTCAGAAAAAAATAGTTTGTATTTCGGGGAACACGTACATATCAACAAAACTTGCTTAAACACTAACTTTCCCCCATGATCGGGCAATTGTTGGGTTTCCGCATGCTACATTCAAAAGTTGACCAATTCGAGGGTTACCAAGCAATACATTCAAGGGTTTCAGAAATCAAAGGCTACATTCAAGGGTTACAGAATCGACCGATACATTTGAGGGTTACCAAACGATACATTTGAGGGTTTCAGAAATCGAACACTACATTCGAGGGTTACCGAACGATACATTCGAGGGTTAATGAAATTGAAGACTACATTCAAGGGTAACAGAATCGACCACTACATTCGAGGGTTACCGAATGATACATTCAAGGGTTTCAGAATTCGACTGCTACATTCGAGGGTTATTGAATGATACACTGGAGGGTTACAGAAATTGAAAACGAAGGCTACATTCGAGGGTTACAGAAATCGAAGGATACATTTGAGGGTTTCCTATTCGAGAATTCGAGATAATTATCGAAAATAAGTGTGCCATCAGCCTTAAAATAACGTTGCATGTAATTGTCCATACAGTAATCTTATATGTTTACTCATCGTAGTTTATTGACTGTGATGTGGCCATGGATGAGGATTGCCAGAATATTCATTTACTTCAATTCACTTACTGAAAAATGTCTAAAGTGCAGAACAACATCAGTCACCCCCAGGGTAATAATAATCTTCTATTTACCCACCACCAGGGTAATAATAACCTTCTATTTACCCCAATGAGCATTCAGGGTCCCACAAAGTGATTGCAGCCAAAACGATCAACACCTCCAACTACAGATAAAAACAGGTTATTTGGTATACAAAGCCCTTCATGGTGGGTACACAAGAGGGGACATTTTGTCCCAGCTAAATGTTCGCTACTAGCGCCCAGGACAAATAACTGTCGGTCGCAGCATTATTTACCCGCTGATTAAGATACAGTGATCGCAATAAGGGCCTTTTAAGCATGCAGGTTGTTGTTATGAACATTGTGTACTCTGATGACACTTCCCCAAATATATGTCCGCGCGTATTTCACAAGGAATTACTCTGGCTGAATTCCTAGTGATCTCTGCCCATGAGCTGTTTATACTGTAGAAGTATGGCAAGCATCTGAATTCAGAGGCTGTTGTTTGTTTTGGCAACATAAGCGTAATTTGTTTTTTATAGTGAAAACCCTGTTAACTTCTTATTTGCTGAGCAAAAAAACCTGTTCCCTGCTCTTCCCCCAAATATACGAATGTTGGTAAGCAGATCATTCTCCAGGTGAAACATGGTAAAGCTAAGGACAAAGGGTACAGATCCTATATTGGTATACATATCTATTTTCATAGAAAGTTTAAAAGTTCAAGGGAACCATTGGTCGCAATACAAGTGTCCTCTAATGTTAAGAGCACTCTCATACCTAGCTCTCTCATGCAAAGCAATAGGCATGTAAATGTTCACTTCCTACTCTGCAATGTCTCTGTGCCTATGTGACAGGCAATTGTTAAGCTGTGTAATAAGCCCCACCCCCAAAATGTATCTTTTCTGTAGCTAGTTACAGGCTTGCAATCAATATCTGAATATTCCTCTGAACACCTTAGGGAGAGAATGTATTTCTTTTCAGGCATACAGCAACCTTTAAAATGATAAAGAGATGTAGGGGTGAGGCATAAAATGCAGCTGATGATGTTCAGTCCCAGCAGTAGGGGGCATTCCCAATACAGGAGGCAGCTGGTGCTGGTGTTATCACAGCAGGAAGTAGCACCACTTTTACTGCTGTAAGTTTCCTTTTAAAGGTAGGCATGTTTTAATGGAGGGCGTCCTCTATCTCGCATTGATTTAAGGGCATTGAGCATGTCTGTACCCTATGGGGTACAGACATGTTCAAAAAATTGATCTGTTTCCTATACTTTCCTGAAAAAAAATTAAATGTAAGCAGATTAATTATACTTACCTCCCCTTGGTCCACAAAAACTTATTCCTACCTCCCTGTGTGCAGCTTTTCACTTACCTGCAAGGGCCATCCTGATGTCCTTCCTATCTTTTGGGTATGTGAACCTGTAAATATAAATAGGCGGGGTTTGGGGTCAGCACGCCCATCAGCTGTTTAAAACCAGCAAACACAGCACTCACAGGTAAGTGGAAAGCTGCAGAGGTTTCATTCTGTTGCACACAGTCCCTGTGAATTATCAATCCACTTGCCAGATACTTAATATATTCAGTTTAGTGTCCCTTTAAATTACACTTACATTGGTGAAGCTTCAAAGCTAAGTGCTCAGATGCACAGTTTGGACCTGGGTCCCAGTGTGTTTGTACCCCAAGCACCCTTATAGGACATGATCTTTATCCTTGGCTTAAGACAAATGAATAACTTTAACATTAATTAAATGTCTACCTTTATATAAAATAGTTTGATGTTTGTAAGAATAAAAAGAACTAGACAGTTAAGCCCGTTATATAAATGGGCGCTAGACCTCCTCCCTCCTCCTCCTCCTACGTCCGGCCATGCGCTTCTTCACTGGGGGGGAGGGAAACTTCAGGGAAGCCAAGAGGCCACCAGACACACACGAACTCAGGGACGCACATTTAGGGTTTTATTATATAGGGTAGTTCCCAAAAGATGAATATTTCCAATTCATGATGGTACATTTGTATTTTTATGGTGCAGCCGATTTTAACCATTTTGATTTTAATTATTGTCTGATCACACCTTCTCCCTTAGACGCATGCGCTAAAACCGTCAGGGTCAAGCACAGATTTCTAAAAGCAAAATAGAAGAAATAGCCGTTCTTACTTTCCTTTTTGTTTTAAAATTTAGTTTAATATGGACCTTATCAGCAGAGTAATTCAACCAGAAGGTGTTCCATTCTGTTTTAGGTTGAGGTTGTCAGCAGACAATAAAGTTCTTCCACATTAAACTAAAGCTGGGTACACACAGTAACGATAAAGCCCCGATACCGTTGGACCCGACAGTATCGGGGCTTTATAGTTATGTGTGTACCTTCGCTTCCCGAACGAGTGCGCAACCGCCGAACAATCGGGTCGGTCGAACACCTGTTCGGGAAAGACCGAAAATTTACATCAGCCCCACTAGACTCCCTATAGAGGAGTCTAGCGCGGCCGATGGAAACACACAGTCCCGAGTGTTCTCCCTGTGCTGTGTATAGGGAGAATGCACGGGACTGTGTGTAAGGGGATCTTTGAAAGATGGCAGACAGGATCTTGCAGATCCTGTCTGTCATCTTTCAGAAATCTGTACTGTGTGTACCCAGCTTAAGTAAACTATGTCTGTGTCTCGGTTTGCATGGCAGAAGACATCTGTCAATAACAAATATGGCCATCAGACTGCTAGATCTCTCCAGTGACTGTGTTTCCACAGCGTCCAATCATAATGTGCTTTACCCCAGCCTGTTCTTGGCATTGCACTTGGAGAATTTATGCTCGCCCATAGATATTGTTAGTGAAGCTCTTGACCCAGTGGTTCATGGTTCTGCCCTGTGTGCATAGGTTATTTTAGTGGGGGGAGGGTTCAGGTATCCAGATTTACCACTTTTTGGTGGTTTATGGTTGCCTGCATCTGTGGCACCTTGAGGTCATGAGAAAGAGCAAGGATTGTCAGTCATACTCAGTATTTCAGTGATGTCAAACATTGGCACTCCAGATGTTCAGAAACTACAACTCCCTGCATGCCTTGGTTGCTTTCCAGGGCATGCTGGGAGTTATAGTTTTCAAACATTTGGAGTGCCAAGGTTTGAAATTGCTGAAATAGTGAGTAAAATTTAGCTGAACTTGTTAATTTTGGAACAATTTGCGGCACCAATCAATATGCCAGGTGTTATGTCCTCTACATTACAAATCACACAATCTAGATGAATGAAAACCTTATAGACTACCTGCACCATGACTGATAGGTTTTATAGACTGCATTATTATTCAGGGATGTCTATCTTGCAGCTCCCCCAGCTGTTGTTGACTAAAACTCCCAGTCATTTCGTTAGACAAGTCCATGTGTCAGGGCAGGCAAACACTTGATGTCCTTGGTAATGCAATCGGTCTTGTCAATAGCTGTGATTTACATGCACCCCCAAAACAGCTGCTTATAGTAACACAATGACTGCAGCCCTGTGCAAAAAGCTTCAGTGTAATATGTACGTATGTATGTATAATTTTATCTATAAAGCGCCACTTGGGTGCGCAAAGCTATACATTATAAAATACAGAGTATACAAACAAGGGGATACATGCAAGCAATTATACAGATAAAATAAAAATTAAATATAATTTCATACATAAGTTAAGAATACATATATATATATATATAAATTAGTTATAAATTGATATAAGTGCAGCATGCCTTGACACATTAGGAACTAGCAAAATACCCGCGCTTCGCAGCGAAGATGTATTCAAATAACCTTTTTAGTAAGAAAGAAATAATGTATCAAGATTGCTGTAATCACTCGGCACTTGATATATTAAAGAAAGACAATTCAATAAGCTTTACGATAATGCAACACTCATTAACTTTAATTTAATATGATATTTTTTATTCAACTACGAAATTTTGGTGAAAATAACCCCCACCACCCCTCCCCGTCCGCCTCCAAAACCCCCCACTATTCCTCTCTGTCCACCCTCCAAACCCTTCCCCTTACAACTCAGCCAGTCCCCGCACACACCCTGAAATTTTGGTAAAAATCTGTCCAGCCGTTAGTGTGCAGGAGTTCAAAATTCTATTCCCCCCCCCATTCACCCCCACCCTAAAAAAAATATTTTGTTAACCTTTTACTGGTAAAGGAGTATATGCATACAAAATTTGGTTGAAATCGGACCAACCATATAGATTTGTATAGCTTGTAAGCTTGGTAACCATAAGTCTGTGCAATGTCAGATACTCACCGTTACAGGTGGAATTTTGAAACGAAACCTGCTTAACTTTTGTAAGTAAGATGCAATGAATGAGCCTGCCAAATTTAAGCCGTCTGCATCCACGGCAAGTTGGAGAATTAGTGATGAGTGAGTGAGTGAGTGAGGGCTTTGCCTTTTATTAGTATAGATGCCCTGAAGAGTTTACAATCTAAGTCAGTGTTTCTCAACCTTTTTACCTGTGGGGACCCCTTTAAAATTTTTCGTATCTTGGGGAACCCCCACATAAAATTAAGATTATTTATTTTTAATTTCCTTTCTCAGTCATAATATCATCAAAATACATAATTTATACAAATATAAAAGATAGATCTATAAATATATCTCTATTTAAAAAAAATGGGAACCATCTCTCAGACATCAATACACCAAACACATAATTCATACAAATACAGAACATTGATAAATATATATAGAAAATATATCTTTTCATCACAATAGGGAATCCATACAGTTTCTGTCAATCTTTTGAGGACCCCCATGCAACCTCTCAGGGACCCTTAGGGGTCCCCGGACCCCTAGTTGAGAAATACTGATCTAAGTGCTCGTTCACACTATAAACTGACAGAAATGCGTTTCTGTCAGTTTGTATCCATTTTTTTCATACATTTGTAGCCATTTTTTCACAATGTGTATTCCATAGATATCTATAGAAAATGCATGAAAAAATGGACAGAAATGCTGCATGCAGTGCGTTTTTTAAACAGACTGGAACGGAACGGATTATAAAGCAGCAGGTGTGAACGATATTATGAAATCCTATGGGGTTTTACTGTCTGTCCATTTTTTTAAACGCACCTGGGTTTGAAAAACGGATACAAACTGATGTAGTGTGTAATAGTGGTTATAGTATAGAAATCACAAATCCCATTAAATTAAACATTTTCTAATTATTAAAGCTCAAAAGCATTAAAGGCAGCATGGTGGCTCAGTGGTTAGCATTGATGCCTTGCAGCTCTGAAGTCCTGAGTTCGAATCCACCCTTGGACTGCAAGGAGTTTATATGTTCTCCCCGTGCTTGCGTGGGTTTCCTTTGGGCACTCCGGTTTCCCCCACATTCATAAAGACATACTGAAAAGTTGTATGTTTCAAATAAATGATTGTAGATTGTAAGCTCTTTGGGGCAGGGCCCAATGTAAATGGATACATATAATTATGAAACGATACGGAATGATGTTGGTGCTATAAAAATCCATAATGATAATGAAAAAGTGTGACTGCAAATGGAACTGAAGTTGAAATGACATCAGAGAAGTCAGTGATGTGGAGAACAAAGGAAAGTTCACTTGTTTTGAACAGAACAATAACATTGCTTTGATTTGTAAACAGATTCTTCTAGTGAAAACTTCTCCCACTGAATATTACAATTGGTATGTAAATGTCTGCAAACCAGGTGTGAACCTTCCCCAAACAATTCCCACACATCTACTACCCATACTGGTTTTTCTTATATTATGTTTCTGTCTATCCACATCTATCTATCTATCTATCTATCTATCTATCTATCTATCTATCTATCCATTCATCCATCCATTCATTGTCTTTGCTTACGTTGTAGTACTATCCCTTTAAAGTGCAGCTGGAATTCTGGGGGAATGTGTTTATTATAATTTTTTAATAAATGCAATATGAAAGAAATCAGTTTTTTGTTCACTGCAGATAAGAGAGCAGTTTGGAATTTTAGTATTTATGGAATGCTTTAAAGGGGGAAGTGAATTTGCCCTTGTACAGTCCTTTGATGTCAACATATTCAAGGTTTGGTGAGAAATTCTGCAGTGTTAAAGCCTTCAAGGCTTTTGGAGCAATAGAACTGTGTTTAATAAATCTATGTAACTGATCCATTGTCAGTGTTATATGTTATATGCGCACATATCAACCTGAATTAGCAGGATAGATGGCAGAAAATTCATAGCCTGAAATAAAAACCTCTTCTCCAAATCATGATCAAGCTGGAATTTCCTTTCACAGGAAGTGGTGACTGGTAAATTCAGAAAGAGGATTGAAGGGGGTAATTGGAGAGGTGTCTTGAGAAAACTATATCTCCGAGAAAAATACATTACACTGCATTAGGGTGCACAGATCTATTACACCACCACAGAGCCATTACAACAGCACTATAGGCCCATTAACCAAGACTGATAGCTCCTACATGAACAATGGAATTCAATGATAGGATATACTGCTATTGTTAACCTGTGCTCAGCATTTATTAAAGAAGCCCTGGAATATAGAAGGAAAAACAAGGACCAGGTCCCAGGGATCTTCTGTTTCATTTTTCAGCATCTCAGTACAGCACAGTGGTAACTACAGAAATACAGATATAGTTGTGTTAAATATTCCAACACCTCAGGACATCATTCAGCTTCCTATGAAATGTTCTAGTCCAGTGGTGGCGAATCTATGGCACGCATGCCAAAGGTGGCACTCGGAGCCCTTTCTATGGGCACCCATTCACAGCAGAGTTTAGCAGTTTGTTACCTGAAAGGCAGAGAGACATGGCCTTTCTGGTAACAAGAGAGATCAAAACAAGTATAGCTTCACTCTAGCACATCAAGGCTGGCAATTGCCAATAATCTTAAGCCCTAAATGGCCTAACGTTTTCCCTTCTATTAAAACTGAAATAAATTACCGCACACCATACTTTTGGCGAAAGGCAGGGCCCCAACGATAGGACCCTGCGTTTATTTTCAATATATTAACAACAAAGTAAAAACAAGTTTTATGGCAAGAAGTCCCCTTTCGGTCCCAGGAATGCGCTTTAACCAACAGTTGCCGTTCTTCCGTGACGGCCCGCGAGAGTAAGTGGAGGAGTGACCGGGACCCCACCTGGCCACACCCCGGGCTTCTCTCCTCCAAACTGCGCGCCCCCGGTAAGGTCTGAACCCCGAGCCTCCAAGGGCTGACCGTACGATCATAGCTCCTCGGCCGGGGGCCCAGCCTTCCCCCCTGGCGCTCCTCCTCCTTGCACATTCTCCGCCTGCTGCTTTCTGTACTTCCGTTGGGTATACTGTATTTACCTTGATGACCTGAAACGATATTGCTTAAAAACGAAATGTAATGGGTGGGAGGGAGGGAAAAGAGGTTCAAGTTAATATAGATCCTGCTTGTGCAATCCTCCAAACATCCCCTACCCTGGGGTTGATAGACTTCAACCTCAAAGTATGAGGAGCACACTACATCAGTGTATCAAAATGTATTGCGCAAACAACAATAAATGTTAACCTAAAATCAATTGTATCTACTGTCTGTCTGTCTGTTTCAGTTGTTTTTTCTTAAGTAAAACGTCAGTATTCATGTTAAACTGTAATGTTGGCACTATACAATATAAGTGGGTTTTGGGTTGCAGTTTGGGCACTTGGTCTCTAAAAGGTTCGCCATCAATCTAGTCTGTAAAGTAGCAACACCTGAAAGCCCGGGCTCCTGTCCACATCAGTCATCAACCAAAAATATTCCGTCCAAAGTGAAATTCTAAATCAAGTGGAGGTCTGGACAGGACTAACAATAACTTGAACTGGGAACAAATATTCCAAATATTCATCAAATCAGATTAATCCCTTTGAGGTGTCCTACGCTTCTCAGCAACGAATTCCCATTAAACAAGTGTAAACTTGAGCACATTCACATTTTTTTTTATTAAAAACAGAAGCTGAAATCCTAGAAATAAATATTTTTTTACACATTTCTTTCTCTTGTGAATGATTTATAGATGAAACAATGGGAATAGCGATGAATAATGTGTGTGATCTAATCATTAATAGAAAATAACGGATATATTATTCCATAATAAATGTATTACACATACTGTAATCATACAGGGGCAAGCGCAGGATTTTCATAGGGGGGATTCCTGACTGGGTTTACCCATTGGGAAGTTCATGACCAAATACATCCATATATTCTTTTATATAATAATATGTATACTTGCCATTATCATTATGCCATATCATTATTATCATGACAGCCAATATAGATATCCTTTAATTTTGTTATAAAGTATTTTCATTAAAGCTGGGCACACACAAGCAGATTTGTTGCTCAACCGAACGGTATTTCTGTGTATCGGGCGGTCAGGCAAAATAATCAGAGGTGATTGCATCGACCGGTGTTGGTCGCCCGGATCAGATGAAAGGGTTATCGGCCCTGTCAGTAACTCACAGATGATCGTGCAGTCCATAGCAGACAAACGCCACATCAGACAGTGCTTTGTTCTGCCTGACCGTTCGATATCAGTGAACGGTCGGGACAAAAGTTTGTAATAAATATTTGCACTTCATTGTCATTAGTGTCTTTCTGACAGTGGATCGGACAGAATTTGCTGAATATTGTCAGTATAAGGACCTATCTGGCAAGATGGAAAATTTCCATTACTGGTTCCCTTTACTACAGTTGAGGAAGCCAGAGCTTGCCACTGTCCTTTCAGAGGACAAGGAGGAGGCTGAAACCTTTTGGACAGGAAGACAGCTCCTACCCTTTAGTTTCCTGGACAAGCACTGCAGGAGAACCATAAGGAGCAGAGATGTAAGTGCTGGGCCAGTAGTCGGTTTAATTTTTGGGGGTGGACATACCCTTTAGGGCAAGGCCCCTCTAGGGAGCACGCTGGAATTGCGTGACAAAATCACAACATCTTGCAATCCATGCGCGCTACCCTGCGTGTGCGCTGCGATCTCTTTGATGTATCCCGATCGCAGCATATGCGATGCGGACCAAAAATGGTGATCGCATGTACTGCGAAATTACATTTTGCATTAATTAAACAATAAGCACCACAAAATAACACACAGATATATATGCGTAGATGGTAGGGGCCACCGCTTTTTTTTTACTTGTACAATAACAAAAGGTATTCCAGTTTGATCCCAATTAGCCAACACTAAAGCTGGGTACACACTATCCAATAATTTGTCATGACGGACATTTCAGTGTATCAATTGATTAGGCCGAAATATTGGATGCTTTCCTGGGCTGGAACGAATCGTTTACCAGTTGCGGCTACTTTTGCCGTGACTGCCAGTCCTACATCGTGGTCGACCGGTCGGAAGGGCAGAATGGTTAGTTCTTCAGGTGTGTACCCAGCTTAAGTTGTAAAGCGCCACCTATAAAACTGTCTCACAGAAGCATAGAGGACAAATTTAAAGCAGCTGTGACAAGAAACCCACAGTTATCCCCATATAAACAATATTAAAACTAGTGAACCATGAACTCATGCAACATAATTAATCACAAGGAAAAGCAAAATCTGCCAGACACGAGAATTCCAAACATTCAATATATATATAAAAATATAATTTTCTGAATACATTTTCTGGCATTCCCAGCCCCCCCTTTGTTATACAAGGGAGGTTGGAAATCAGGGACTTTTACATATGGAAATATATGGGGGGCTATTGGGAGGGAGTTTTCTTCTAAGATGGCTTCTCTTGGTGTGATGTCCTCCCACAAAATCCTAAAATCCTAATCGAATCTGAATCAAATGATTGAGTAGGAAAACCCCTATATATAAAAATAAATAAAAGTACATTTCCATAAATGTCCTCACATATGTTTTAGGGTGGAGATCAGCAGGAAAAGAGACAGCAGGAAAAGCGACAGCAGGAAAAGCAACAGCAGGAATAGCGACAGCAGGAATAGCTAGGGACGGCAGGAATAGAGACAGCAGGAATAGAGACAGCAGGAATAGCGACAGCAGGAATAGGGACAGCAGGAATTGCAATAGCAGGAATAGAGACAGCAGGAATAGAGACAGCAGGAATAGCTAGGGACTGCAGGAATAGAGACAGCAGGAATAAGGACAGCAGGAATAGGGAAAGCAGGAATAGCAACAGCAGGAATAGCGACAGCAGAAATAGAGACAGCAGGAATAGAGACAGCAGGAATAGTGACAGCAGGAATAGCGACAGCAGGAATAGCGACAGCAGGAATAGAGACAGCAGGAATAGAGACAGCAGAATTAGCGACAGCAGGAATAGTGACAACAGGAATAGAGACAGCAGGATTAGTGACAGCAACAATAGAGACAGCGGGGATAGAGACAGCAGGAAAAGAGACATGCACACCAATGTGTTACCAAGGTTAATACATTTACTCTTGTGGTCTGATTTTTTGGGGGCCCTCTGTGGACCACACATTTGCGGCAAACTGTCATCCGCATCTGACAGTCCTTTGTCCTAGCCAACCAGTCGCAAGTGTCAGACAGTCTGTTGGGAAGGAGGAATGTGAATGTGTGTACCCAGCCTAAGGGCTAGGCCACATTTGCGCGTTTTTTGTGCGTTTTTTTTTCTAACATAGGAATCGCGGCAACGCATCGAAAACGCGCATACACAATCGCATTCGATTGCTATTTTTATGCACAATCGCATGCAATTTTGTATCTCAAAAGGAGGAATCGCATGCACAAACACAAAGGAATCTTACCGGAATGCAGTGTGGCCCTGACCTAAATCTTTATTTTCCCTGTGTCTGTAAGATTAGTGTTTTCTTAACACGTGTTAAATCCACTGTTTGGGCCACACTAGTTATTTGTTATCTATTGTAACATATTGAAAGTATGTCTGGGTTAAAGAGATACAAATACTCGATTTTTGCAAAGGAAAAAAAATCCTTCTATTTTGATCATTACAAACCACCTGTGATTGCCTCTTAAAAACATATTATTTATGTTGATTGTGTTATTTCTTCTTCTGCATAATCGTATTAGTGTCGTATTTTTGCATTTTCAAGCACACCGCAGTGGTATAGCACTCCTGGTGGTTGAAAACAAACGTGATGTGCTTCTGACATCTATGTTGATCACTTATGTGGGGTACAAACATTTTGCAGTTATAAATATGTCATGGGAGCTGCCATTTGTTGCTATGGTGATATAGACTGCACCCTTATTGGACATTATTTGCAAATAGTAGCTATGAGGGATGTATAAGCTTAACAATGTGATTTTGTCATTTGTGAATTTCACACTAGCTGTACAAAGATATTGCTAAAAGTAATGTTGAAAAGCTCTCTAAATGGTAAATAATGATCTTTATTCCACATAAAAAACATTTTAATTATCTGATTCCACCAAAAATCTAATCAAGAACCCCCTGAGTGAGATATACCTTGTAGTGCACAATGCAGTATTAAGAACTAATGCATGTACAGGTGTCATGGCATAAATCGATGTGGTGCCCAGAGTATATAGAACAGTACCCCCACTGGCACACACACGCTTGTAAGGACCTAGTGGTGCTGTATAAATCCACAATAATAATAATAATAACCACCATATTATATTAATTACACCAGCTCACAGTTAATTATGCATCATAAAGATTTATTGTATAAATATCCCCCTCCCATAATAAACACATCAAAATTGCTGTAAGGCAGAGTGTACAACACACTGGGGTCAGTGTTCACTCTAAGCTGTGCGCACGCATACAACTTTGCCGGCCTGCGCACAGAGGTAAAAGTGGTGCACACACAAAAATCTGCTGGAAAATAAGTTCTGCGGTATGTAGCGCACACAATTTCATTTTGTATGCGCACAGAAAATGTATATCTGCGCACACATAGAATTTCCAATTAGAGGGAACATTAACCGGGGATCTCCATAGTATATGGAAACACAAATTATGCTCAGGCAGGAGATAACCACATTATAACCACTTTCTTCTGGGGCCAAAGAAAGTCCAAAATGAACAAGTGTAAAAATGGGGTCTCTCCGCACTATGACCACATCCTATTCTGGCGCCTCGTGGTCCACTCTCATGCTGTCTTCAAAGGACTTAGGAGGTGTGAGTGCATAGTGATATTCTATAAGTATAGTAGTATAGTAACAAAACAAGAAAAGTCAAATCAGCATCCGCTAAGCTTACCACTCTTTACTTATATACCAACCACTGTGACATCACAAATTTTACACTTTTAAACATGTATAACACAATTTAAGCAATAATGCACAATTTCTCACTTTACACATCATTCCAAAAATTTTGTTATAACCTATTTCATTATTTAGACCATTTGGCTTTAAAGTTCTTAGATTAAACATCCATTTACATTTCTAATAGTACAAACAAGTAAAACAAATCAATTTGTGAATGGCCAACTTTACAGTGTTCCCCTATATTTATTTATGCACAAAACATTATTAATGGGCGTATTATCTGTTTTAGGTGCTCCTGACAAAGGTAGACCTCAGTGTGCATTAAGGTGGCCATACATACAAATGATAATGGGTAAATTCCGTCGTTCCACAACGGGATTTAACCATTATACTTCATGTGTATGGGCTTTTCCCGACCGACCGAAGTGCCGACAAATGATCAGCCAGGAAAGATGGAAAATTATTTGTTATTGGCTCCCTTTTTCTTTAGTAAAGGGAGCAGATACGATCGTACCGTGTATGGCCGCACACCGACCGATCCCCATACCGCGTACAGGATTCAGTCGGGTATGTGTATGTGGTTCCCACAGCATGTGTGCTGACAGATACCAATGTAATCTGTCGGTGCACATGCTGTACAAATCTCATGTGTATGGCCACCTTTACTCTTCTGATTCATTTCACGAGTTGTGAATTGTAACTTGAAAATATTGCATTATGGGAATTGTAGATTTCCAACTTTTGCATGACTGGATTGTAATTCTTTATCATAAAACAGACTAAACCAGGAACATGAACATTTATCTGTTTATTTTCAGCTTTATAGGTGCAGATGGAAAAGGTAAATTCAGTGAAATAAAAAAAATAAACATACAGTGGGTAATCCAAATAAATTCTAGAAAACTTTATAATAATAACAGTAAAATGAAAAATTAAAAGCTGGTGTGTTGTGTCTTTACTGTTTGTAGAGCATGCTGTGTTAGAAACATGACATCACTTGTTGGTTTTAATGACATCATACATCCTAAATCTAGGTTATTTTTATTACTTTTCCCCAATAAACCCCTCAAACCAAATGTATTAAGTTACTAGTATTTGCACTAAGGTTTGTTTGCCCGTTATAGAAGCACCAGGCCTATGGAATTGTGCAATTAAAATATTCACAGATATCATTACAGAATTGCAATGCAGTTAGTGTGTTACATAGGGTATATATATTTTATATATATATTATTTTACACCCCACAGCTGGTGTTTACATGAGACATTCCGCTTAGTCTTTTATTGTTCAGCTCTTCTTTCTTAAATTCATTTCCACGTTCCTTCAACCCCCCCTTTCCCTTCATTCCTATTTTTACATTCCTCTTGCCTTTTCCAGGCCCTCTGAGACCTGCTCATGAATTTGAAGCATTCATTTTCCCCAGTGTTTGTTGCTATCCTGAAATTCAGTTGCCGTGGAGATGCGCATTCCGCGCGTGCTGGCCGCGCTCCCAGATCGACGCCATAATACCTCAAACGCCAGAGAAGCAGAGGGGATTAGAGGGTAGAAAAATTTTGAACATAGAAAAAAAAAATCTACAGTATATAAGAAATGAATAAATGGCTTTTGGAAAATCGTGGCAGATAATTGTATTGCAAATGCGTCATTTCAGTATTTCTTGTTCTCTCTGCGTGTCCCCAGCATTCCTGTCATCAGAATGTGTCCATATACACAGTGCATATGGAAATAATTAAAATTCCGTCATCTCATGCTGTCTTTCAGATTAACCCATTCAGAATGTCAAGGAGACAAATTAGCATCACACTTTTCCTATATTATTGTTCATTCTACACGGGGGCTAATGAAATAATTGGTGCAAAAGTTTGTCCATGCTATTAATATCCACCAACCAATCAGATGTTAGATAGTTTGCTGTTAGATAGCATGTAAATAGAAATTACAACTCCCAGCATGCCTTGGCTGCATTCTTGTGCTCTCTGCTACCCTTAAATACTTTACTATTGTTTAAAGCATCACCCCTTTGTTTAGTTATTCTATAGCAGCAAGTACAATCTCTATAAGATCATTGCACCAGAATAGTTATAAAAATCCCATTTAATTATAATTAATTATAATAATACTAGTGAAGACATCTTGGATATAAAATTCAATACCTTTTATTGGCTAACTAATATGATTGAAAATGCATGATAATATATATACTAATATAAATAATAATAATACTACTAATAATAAAAAATACACATAAACTGATGCTACTTTTGTGGCACAAAGTACTGATGGTACTTGTTTGGGTACACACAGTACCAATAAAAGGCTGATCCCTATGTGTCTGAAAAATGACCAATACTGTGGCTGACTGCAGTAGTTATAAAATAGAGACATTTCTATTGGCCTACTGTTCTTTAGTATAGGGAGCTGATAGCCATGCTAGCTACCAGAACAATCTCCCTATACAAAGAATTGGGACAGAATCAGGACGGTGTGTAGCAAATTTATAGCTGCTTTACATTGGCTGTAAATATGGACTGTGTGACAGTTAATGACAGGCAAGTGATACAGAATCTTTTGCATCCATGTCAAATCAGATCATTTTAGGTGTGGTGGGCAATGGTAAAGAGGGAGTTAACAAACTATTTACATTAACTAAAATGCTACTGTCCAAATTGCAGTCCACAGGCTAATATGGTGCGACATTCAAATACTTGAAAGCAGAAAAGAGTCCTACTTAAAAGAAATAGTATTAAAATACTGGAAGAATGTAGGCAAAATATGTAGAAAGACTAGAAACATGCTGAGAATTTCATTAAAACTCTGATAGGTGAATAGATATAATAATTAAAGTAAAACTAAAGTTAAAAAACACCCCTCCTCCCATCTAATCTACCCAGAATGCGAATATAAAATGATCAGCCCTTACCTCTGGAAGTACATTAGATCCTGAAGGACACTTAATGAAAGTGTCTGTACCCCAGTCACAGCCTTTGGGACGCCAACCTATAGGAAGATGTACTCTGCAAGGAGTATAAAACTCCTATAGGTGGCACACTGGTATGAGAGCAAACCAGAAATCAGGACTTTAGGTAATTTTCCTTATCCAGGGTACATAGGATGGGAGGTAGTTTTTTTAACTTTAGTTCCCCTAATAATGGGCAATGGTTAGCACTGATACCTTGCAGAGGTGAAGTCCTAGCTTCAAATCCATGCTTGGACACATCTTCAGGGCAGGGCCTGATGTGAATGTATACATGAAATTGTAAAGCGCTACGGCAGATGCTGGCACGATATAAATCCACAATATTAATAATTAAAAAAAAAAAACTGTAGGTTAAGCATTAGGATACATAATGGGGGCCAGAAAAAGACGAACTACATGCGTTTCACCAGTGCACTCCCTCGCGCGTGGACTTCTTCAGGGTCCTGAAGAAGCCCATGCGTGAGGGAGCGCACTGGTGGCACTGGAGCAGAGGGTGTAGCCTATCTATAAGGAGGACACTTTCAGTGGCGTGGCGTAGCTACAGACTTATGGTCCCTGATGCAAAATTTGCACACGGGCCCCCCAACACCGCCGCAAACACAAATCGGCACCACAATCCAAATAATCATTGGTAAAATGCTTTGTATATAACCACTGGTAAAATAGTTGGCACAAAGACTGGTTAAATGCTTGGCATGCAGACACTGATAAACTGGTTGGGAAACTGGCATTGCACACAGCCAGGCACTGGTTAAATGCTTGGCACACTTGGTAAAAATGCTTTGTATACAGACCACTGGTAACACAGACTGGTAGTTTTGGAACCTTAGCACAAAATGGGGCCCCTTCTTGGCCAAGGGCCCTGGTGCGGTCGCATCCTCTGCATCCCTACACAGCGGACCTCGGCACTTGCTGGACTGGTTTTATGGTGGTCTGGGGACGCCCTGACCGTAATATATCTGTGTATATTATGTCATATATTTTTAATGGGTGTATTGTAATTTTTCTACAGGTTGCACTTTATGTCTTCGGCTGAAGACGTCTTAGGGGGTACTGTATAGGGGTGTTTTTTCATATTTGGAGCGTTTAGTGGATGTGCTTATTTCATGGGGGTCTTTTTCTAGGGAGCTCTCTTGTAGCCCTCATTATGTATTTTGGTATAGTGCTATCATATCCCATTTTAGCACCATTGGATTTTCAGTGTTTCCAATTGGTCGTTATTTATTGAAGGTGTGCTCCTCCAGACCAGTGGTGAGGTTAAGCATTGGGAACATGCAATTTACTAATGCAAATTTTACTTTTTTATAGATTCTCTAGCAGAAATTCTTTGCATATTTCTAATCTTTATACATATTTTGTCTACATTCCTCCACACGAATAGAATTTTAAATATCAGTAATGCAGCCAAAATTCCTATAGGTTTTGATGTGTGTAAGGATTAGGCAGAAAGAAGATAAATGAACATAAACTGTGATGATCAGTATGGTCAGTAATGACTGTTCCTGATGCTTTTTTTTTGTTTTTTTACTTACCCTTTAAGTATGGCTGCCAAAGTAATGAAGGGGTAGGTCAGTAGGTGTGTGTACTAAAAAAACAAACTTTGTTGATGATTAGTCAATTTTTTTTTTTACTATAGTTACTCTTTAGATATGGCTGCCATGGAAATGGAAGGGTAGGTCAGTTTCTGTACCTGGGTCGGGTTGAAAGTTAAAAAACAAACTTTTTTGATTTTTGGTCAAAATAATTTTTTTTGAGTTTAATTACCCTTTAAGTATGGCTGCCACAGTAACGGAGGGGTAGGTCAGTAGGTGTGTGTACATGTGTCAGGTTGGGGGTTAAAAAAACTAACTTTTTTGGTTATTGGTCAAAATTTGTTTTTTGACTATAGTTATCCTTTAATTATGCTGCCATGGAAATGGAAGGAATGGAGAGGTAGGTCAGTAGGTGTGTGTACTTGTGTCAGGTTGGTGGTTAAAAAAAAACAAACTTTGTTGATGATTAGTCCAAATGGCTGCCATGGAAATGGAAGGGTAGGTCAGTAGGTGTGCACCTGGGTCAGGTTGGAAGTTAAAAAAACAAACGATTTTGATTATTGAGTTACCCTTTATGTATGGCTGCAAACGTAATGGAGGTGTAGGTCAGCAAGTGTGTGTACCTGTGTCAGGTTGGGGGTTAAAAAACAAAGTTTTTTGACTGTTGATCAAAAAAAATTTTTGACTATAGATACCCTTTAAGTATGGCTGCCACAGAAATGGATAAGTAGATTGGTAGGTGTATGTACCTGTGTCAGGTTGGGGTTTAAAAAATAACTTTTTTGATGATTGGTCAGAAATGTTTTTTTTTACTTTAGTTACCCTTTAAGTATGGCTGCAACAGTAATGGAGGGGTAGGTCTGTAGGTGTATGTACCTGTGTCAGGTTGGAGGTAAAAAAAAACATTTTTTTTAATGATCAGTAAAAATAAATTTTTTGACTATAGTTACCCTTTAAGTATGGCTGCCACGGAAACGGTAATTTGATAAATAGCTATTGCAATTGTAGCATTAACTATCTTTAAATTGATACTATTAGGGTACTAATGCAACAAAAATCAAACCCACGTGACTTTACTGAGAGGTAAGAAGGGAAAATACAATCATTTTGCATAACATAATGCTTTTTTGAGATTGAGGTTTGAATTCAGGTGTTTTGGCATAGTGATAAGATAATCATTTTTTACTAAAAGTTCAACTTAGGGCTTGTTCACACTAGGGGCTATTGCAAAATTGCACCAAAACTTTCACATAGATACCATTCACACCTATGATCTGCGATGCAGTGAGTTGTTTCCAATGCACATTACATGCAGCTGTTTCTTGCATTATTGCATAATAATGGTGCCATTAAATCAATGGACACCACTATGTGATAAAGCAGGGGAACATTGCGCTACATTGCAAATGTGATGTTCCCTTGCATACTGGTTCATTCTGTGTGAACTACACGTTTGTTATTTGCTAACCATTTCTAACCATCTTGCAAATAAAGGACAATGATGCCCTCTAGTGCATTATAATTATAACTACATTTCTTCCTTTCTTTTCACCTATTAATTTCTAGAATTTCCTGAATTTTACAGCACTTTAAATCTATTTTAATTTTATCCATTTACATTGTACCCTTACAATCTAAGCACTTAGACTCCATAGCCTATCAGTATGTCTTTATGATTGAGGGAGAAACAGGAGTGAAAGTTTGTATGTTCTCCCTGAGCTTGTGTGGGTTTCCCCTTGGAACTGTGTTTTACCCCACACATTCCAACAGACATACTGATAGTTTGTGTGAAATAAAGTGGTTAGATTGTAAACTCTTCGAGGCAGGGTCTGATGTGAATGTATCAGTGTAATTGCATCCCTCCCAACATTTGGAAAGTCCAAAGAGGGCCAATGTAAAATGTGCGAGCATGGTGGGTTTTTGGACACGCCCACATTTCCAAAGCCACACACACCCATTTTAAAAACCACTACTGCCATTTTAAATTGTTGAGCTGACTACACTGGCTAATGAACTGGAGGGCTTGATTCCACTGGTTAATGACTACACTGAGTAATGAGCTTGAGGGGCTGACTATGCTGGGTAATGAAATGGAGGGGCTGACTACACTGGGTAATGAACTGGAGGGGTGACTATGCTGGTTAATGAACTGGGGGCTGATTACACTGTTTAATGAACTGAAGGGGCTGACTACGCTGGGTTATGAACTGAAGGCCTTACTATACTTGCTAATAAACTGGAGGGTAGATTACACTGGGTAATAAACAGGAGGGGCTGACTATGCTGGGTAATGAACTAGAGGGATGATTACGCTTGGTAATGAACTAGGGGTCTGACTACACCGGCCAATGAACTGGAGGGCTGACTACACTGGCTAATGAACTGGGGGCTGTCTACACTGGCTAATGAACTGGGGGGACTGACTACAATGGGTAATCAACTGGAGGAGCTGACTACACTGGCTTATAAAATGTGTTATATCCCTGAGAATCTCATACATACCGAACAGTACAACCCCCCCCAAAAAAACAGATAAATCATTGGTGTCAAACAGAGAGAGTTCTAGTAGCTAACCTGGCTGTAAACTAGGAACTTTTTTCCCACGAGATCCGGGACGGCTGGGAGGGACCTGGTTAAGAAAAGTGATGACTCACAGGCAAAGTTTTTATTCGTTTGTTACATTGTACACCACATTGCTGGATGTGCAGCTGTAAGATCCCTGGATGTTAAATATCTCCTTCCTGTGTATTACAGATGGAGAACTGATAATTTTGATACACAGCTTACACCGAGGACCCTTGCATGGTTTGGTGTCTGGGGGGATATTTTCCTAATCCGTGTGTAGCTTTCTTCTTACTAGTTTTTGGTGAAGGTTTGGTGGTTGCCTAAAGGCAAGTAAAGGGGGCTCAGGGAATTTATTTTAAGGGTTTCATCTTGGTTGATCATAGGTTGTAGTCCTTTCATGATTGTACGTATTCCTTTCAATACCAGATTATATGTTGTTACCAAGGGGATTCTGGTGGGTTTTTTCTCCTTGTACTGTAACATAGTAACATAGTAATTGAGGTTGAATAAAGACATATGTCCATCAAGTCCAACCTATTCACTTTTATTTTTTTTAACCCTTCCTAACAGTTGACCCAGAGGAAGGCAAAAAAAAAAACCAGCTAAAAAAAGGGTGGAAAAAAAATCCTTCCGGCAATCGGAAAGTATCCCTGCATCAACCAGATCTACAGTAAATGTATTAAAGGGCATCTATAGTGGGAAAATGAACTTTTTTTTCTTTCTTACCATGTGTTCTATAATTCCCCACAACCCCCAGAGTGTCCTCACTTTTTTCAGATTCCCTCTGTCCTGAGATACACCAGTTAGAAGAATACTCCTACTTGGACTGTCAATCAAATCCCTGTGACGTGATCCCCCCCACCCTGCTCTGTAATAAACATAGAGATAAGATCATTAGCAGGGGGAGAGAGGTAGCTTTGATGGTAGATATAGGGCTGCACTTGACCCCCCTTCTTAATAGCTTTCACTGATTGATGATGGGTCATAAAGCGAGAGATCCCGTAAACTGTACTGTTCTCCTTCTTCTTCTGTGTCTCCAGGACAGCTTGCTTTCTATTGGCCACTGTGCGTGGGTGTGTTTTTCAGGATTTTGAACTTTTATCTTCTACTGCACATGATAAGCTTGTCGGTTAGCCGGAGTTGACACATGGAGGAGGTTACAGAGTGGAGGGGGAAGGGGGGAGTGCTGCACAGAGATCTGACACCATGGTTAAACAAAGTCACTGACAGAGATAGTATTAAGGCAGCACAGAGTACATGAATTTAACTTTGCAAAGGGGCAATGTGTTTTTTTCACTATAGATGCCCTTTAATACCAGTAGTTCTCAATATTTTTTAGTTTTAGAAACTTATCCAGGCCATTTTTAAAGCTATTCAATGAACTTTCCATTACCACATCTGCTGGAAGTTTCACTGTTCTCACTGTCAAGAAACCTTTCTTAACCTGAAGATGAAACTTCTTTTCTTCCAACCTTAAAGGATGTCCACAAGTCCTCTGATATGACCTATTCATGAACAATGTATCATTGTATGGCCCATCAATATATTTGTATAAAGTGATCACATCCCCATGCAAACGTCGCTTCTCTAATGTAAACAGCCCTAACTTGTCTAATCTGCCTGCATAGTCAAGCCCCGCCATTCCCTTTATTATTTTAGTTGCCCTTCTCTGAACTGCTTTTATTTCCAAGATGTCCCTTTTGTGTACGGGATTCCAAAACTGCACCGCATATTCCAAATAAGGCCTTACCAGTGCCTTGTGAAGAGTGCCTTGTATTTTTCTCTCTTGAATCTATACCCCTCTTTATAGAAGACAATATCTTGCTAGCTCTAGCCGTGGCTGTCTGGCATTGTTTGCTACAGCTAAGTCTGTTTTCTACCAGAACCCCCAAATCTTTTTCCATTACAGATGCACTTAACACAGAGTTATTTAAGGTATAGGTGGCACAGGGATTATTAAATCCCAAATGCATCACCTTACATTTATCAACATTAAAGGGTATGTCCACCCAAAAAATAAACTTTTTATGTTATTTATATAATAGCACCAACCTCAAACGCCATGTTCATTTTTCAAAAAATCATTTGCTTTGCCCGATATTTAATGAGATATATATCAGGCTGCACTTCCGCTCCACTTCCTCTTTAGGTGACCCCGCGCTGCAGCTTAGACAAAAAAAAAAAAAAAATTCTTCCTTGCCGGACGCGGAAGCCAATCAGAACCCAGCATTCACGGAGAGAGAGGTAGGTGTGTGTGTGTGTGTCTCTCTCTCGAAGCCGGCTGGTTGCAACATGATAATCCTGGATTTCTTCCGTACACATAACTTTACAGCTGCGATTGGTTGATTGGGAAAAGAGGGCGGGATCCAGGGGTCAGATCATTACTGATGCAATTTCCTCTGTGCTCTCTGCTGGATGTTAACAGACATGCGCGAGAACATGAAAAGAACAGAGACAAGGTAATGTAACCTGTCTCTGTTCATCGCTGTATTGGTCCATGCTGCAGGATTAAGCCAGCTACAAAGGTCTGTTACTTTTGAACTACTGGACCGATTTACATGCTGTATAGTTTGTTTTGGAGCACTTATTTGGGCCAAATAAATATAGAAAGTTCTGGGGGTGGACATGCCCTTTAAATCTCATTTGCCATTCTGCTGCCCCTTTTGATAATCTATCTAGGTCTGCTTGCAGCACTTTCACATCATTTGAAGTTTCCAAAGCTCTGCATAGTTTAGTGTCATCAGCAAACAGAGACCTTGCTCTCAATGCCCCCTTCTAAGTCATTTATAAACAGATTAAAAAGAAGTGGCCCCAGTACGGAACCCTGAGGCACTCCGCTTAGAACTTTAGCCCACATAGATGTAGCTCCATTTACCACCACTCTCTGTTTGCGATCCAATAACCAATTCTCTATGCATGAACAAGTGTTTTCTTTTAGGCCAACAGTTAGTATTGGCCCATTGACATTAGTCGCCTATGTGGCACAGTATCAAAAGCTTTCGCAAAATCCAAGTATACCACATCCACTTCTGTGCCTGAATCTAAATTCTTACTCTGCTTCGTTCTTGTCCACTCACTACATGTCCACTCGATCCCATGCCCTCTTTCCTACTGAAGAATTGTAATCAGGCAGTCACCCCTATATTTACCCAAATATTCAACGCCGCCTTGTCATCTGGTATTTTCCCTTCCTCCTTTAAACACGCCCACGTGAAACCAATAATCAAAAAAGCCTCCCTTGACCCCTATTGTCTTGCTAACTACCACCCAGTTTCTCTTCTACCGATAGCTTCTAAGTTACTGGAACATCACATCTTCTCCCGTATCGCTAATTATCTTAATTCTAATAACTTACTGGACCCCTTGCAGTCAGGGTTTGGTCCTGCGCACTCCACAAAGACAGCCTTGTGCAAAGTTGTGAAAAACCTTCAGGCTGCCAAAGCCAAAGGACACTTTTCTATTCTCATCCTTCTCGAACTCTCCTCTGCTTTCGACAAGGTTGATCATTCCTTCTTAATGCAAATTATTCACTCCTTGTGCATCCAGAATGAATCCTACCACTCGAACAGAACCTACTCTGTGTCATATGATAATAAAACATCCTCTCCAGTTTCTCTTAATGATGGGATTCCGCAGGGTTCTGTCCTTGGACCCCTACTGTTCTCCCTCTAATTTTCCCTGGGAGAAGCTCATTTGGCTTTAACTACCATCCATACACCGATGATACGCAAATATATTTTTCCACCCCCTCGCTTGTCCTGACACCCAATCACGCATCTCTGACTGTCTCCTGCTGTGTCCTCATGGATGGCGCACCGATGCCTCAAACTAAACCTGATTAAAACCGAACTAATCATTTTCCCACCTAAACCTGGTCCTATCCTACCTTTCCATTTTTGTGGACAACACCCATTTCAGTCGGCATGTTGTTAGGGGTTATTATTGATTCTGCTCTCTCCTTTTTCAATCACATTAACTATGTTGCAAAACTATTGCTTTTTTCTTTGTAACATTGCAAAAATCCGTAGATTCCTCTCCTCTGACTACTCTATGCTACCATGTTCATCTCATCTTATCACGCCTAGACTATTGCAACCTTCTGCTTTCTGGTCTTCCTGTCCCATCTTTCTCGGCTTCAGTCCATACTTTGCCGCAAGCACTGACTCGCTCTCTAACAATCGGGAAATTAAAGCCCGTACCCTCCGCTCATTACAAAACCATCTCTTATACAGACCCCCCACTCATACTGCCTCCTCTTGCCTTAAAGGGCATGTCCACCCCAAAACTATAATCCCCCCAAATACTGGCCCACCATGTAGTGTAGTTTAATCTTACCTCACATCCCAACTCCATCTGGTTCTCCTGTAGTCCCCCCCCCAAAGTTCCAAAAACTGCCCACCAGGCTGCAGTCCATATGGACACTGCCTGCTACCTGGCCTCCCGGAGATTCCTGCCATGCGTGCTGCAGCCTTCTCCCCCCTCCCTCCCTCCCTCCTCCCTCCCGTTCTACTATCCCTCCCCCTAGCGAAAAACCCCCTTAATATTCTGCTCCCCCATGTCCCCCAGCCCCAACCGCATGTTCTTTTTTAAAAAGCTCCCCAAACTCTTACTTACCTCTCCCGCTTTCCTCCGCGCATGAATGACCGGCAGCCGGTCCGTGATTGGCTGCCGCTCAGCCAATCACAGACGCGACTGCCGGTCCCGCCCCTCTGCTTGCATTCTCGCAAGCAGAGGGCCGGCAGTGCGGCGGAGGATGAGGGGGAGGTAAGTAAGAGTTTGGGGGGCTTTCTGAAAAAAAAAAATATGCGGTTGGGGTGGGGGACATGGGGGAGCAGAATATTAAAAATTTATTTTGGGGTGGACATAGCTTTAAACCTTTTTCTCTTCTGGCCCCGTCCTCTGGATTCTATTCCCCTTCTCTACGTCAAGAAACTCAATAAACAAGTTTAAATTAACCTATCATCCTATCTATCTGAGCACAGCACAGCATGGGACTGTTGACACTGCACCAGTTATTACTTTAGCACTTCCACCCTTTCCTATGTATCTGTATGTTACCCACCAAATTAGATTGTAAGCTCTACAGGGAAGTTACCTCTTTCCTCATGTTACAGTTTTCAAGCACTTGATATTCATGTGTCTACTTATTTAGTATTTATTTACTGTCCCCCTGGCATGACTTTTTGTATTCTATATTGTACAGCGCTGCATCCCCTAGTGGCGCTATATAAATAAAACACTACATACAAGATAGTACTTCTTCATAAAAAACAATTAAATTTGTCTAGCATGATCTATTTCTCATAAATCCATGCTGACTACTACTAATATATCAGTTCTGGGACAAGTCACAGGATATGATCCCGTAACAAAGTTTCCAGCACCTTCCCTACCACTCTGAGTTAGGCTTACAGGTCTATAGTTACCAGGCTGTGAACGACTACCTTTTTGAATATTGGTATTACATTGGCTTTTCTCCAATCCAGCGGCAACATCCCAGAACAAAGTGAATCTGAAAAGATGAGAAACAGTGGTCTAGATAGAATATGAACTAAGTTCTTTTAAAATCCGAGGATGCAATCCATTGGTCCTGGGGCTTTATTGATATTAACTTTGTCTAATTATTTCGTTCCATATCCTCCGTCAGCCAATGTGAATACTCCTCATTTCTCCCCTGCATATTATGACAATCCCTGCTGTAAGGACTAGGATTCTCTATAGTGAAAACCGATGTAAAAAAAGTTTTAGCAGATTAGCCTTTTTGGCATCCTCTACAACCATCTCAGCCCCATTAGGGCTATTGCTAGGCATTCTCAATGCTTTGTTTATGTTAGTGGTAATTGTTCTGAGTGGAAATCTCTTTTGTTTAAATGATGTACCAAAAAGAGACTACGTGTCTCTTTCCAAACATATTCTGTGGTATCTAGTAACTTGGCTGTATTCCCCATATGTCCATATCATAAACACATCAGCTATGTAACGATAGTAACTGTGTGGTTTGTAATTTTGGGCCTCAAGAAACCTGTCTTCCAAGCCTGCCATGAATAGGGTTTGGCCATACTGTGTGTCATTTTGCCGCTTCCCATTGCTAACCACACCCCATACATTGTAGGTAAATTTCATGCTTAAATGTAAAATAATTGTGGTTAAGTATGAAATCTGTGTGCGTGTATATACTGTATGTGTGTATATACTGTATGCGTGTGTATATACCAAGTGTGTGTGTATACTGTATGTGTGTATATACTGCATGTGTGTGTGTATACTGTAAGTTTGTGTATATACTGTATGTGAGGGAGTATATTCTGTATGCGTGTATATACTGTATGTGTGTGTATATACTGTGTGTTCATGTGTATACTGTATGTGTGTATACTGTATCTCTGTGTGTAGATATACTGTATGTGAGGGTGTATATACTGTATGTGTGCATGTGTATACTTTATGTGTGTATACTGTATCTCTGTGTGTATATATACTGTATGTGTGTGTATATATACTGTACGTGTGTGTGTATATATACTGTACGTGTGTGTATATATACTGTACGTGTGTGTATATATACTGTATATCTGTTAATATATAAATAGTGTGTTGTGTTGCAGCGTATGTTGGAGTAAAACTTAAGGATAAGTGTATACTTGTTATCTTTGTTTAGAATGTGTGCTTGTTACAGTGTATGTGTGTTTTTTTCAATGGCACCGCTGTTAATGCAGCAAACTGCTGCAGGGAGAAAAAATGTGTGGTTAAAAACAGAGACAGAGGAAGTAATAATTATTTATGTACATGTTTATTTAGAAAACGTCACTATTATGTACTTAAATGAGTATACAAGTGTTTGAACCATGCAACATAGGGAAAGAGGTCCCTGTCCTGTGTGTCCCTAAGTTTTTTAGACCCGCACCTTTAAAACAGCTACCTGCACATGCTTTGCTGGTTATCATTACCGCACCTGACCATCAAATTAAACAGACATGCACCTTTCTACCGAAAACTTGATCTGGGCAGCATGGTGGCTCAGTGGTTAGCACTGATGCCTTGAAGTCCTGAGTTCGATTCCACCCTTGGACACATCTGCAAGGAGTTTGTATGTTCTCCCCATGCTTGCGTGGGTTTCCTCCGGGCACTCCGGTTTCCCCCACAATCATAAAGACATACTGATAGGTTGTATGTGTCCAATAAATGTGCTTAGATTAAACCCGACCCAATGTGGGCGAATGTGACATCCGGTATTTAAAGGGCAAGTCTAGTCAAAAATAATGTTTAGCTATAAATGCTAAACCCTCCAAACCAAGCTTTCTCTTTACTAATATTTTCCAAAGATGTCCCTGAAGTCTGTTAGCTGACCTGGTCCCTTGCAGCCTAGGCACTACCCCTACTCCTGTTACAAGCTCGCTGTAAGCTAAAACAGGAACGGGTGTCTTCTGCGCTGACAGCCGCTCTTCTTCCTGGTCACAGCTGTAAGGCGGTTGGGCGTGACATCACGTTGCACCTTTACTGACTGCCGCAACCAGGAAGTGGTGCAGCTGTCAGCCTTAGAGCAGAGGAGAAGTGTTGAGGGACTGGGTCAGGTATGAAACTTCAGGGGCATCTTAGGAACATATAGATAACCTAGCGAAACATAGGTTTGGGGGGGTGATTAAAGAAGATATTTACCTAACACTGGTATCCCACCCCTCCCGGATCTTCCGGGAATCTCCCTCGAATTGAGGTGGTCTCCCGTACTGGAAATAGTATAAAGCAACAAGCTTGACGACAGGTACCCCTGAGTCTCCTAATCAGGTAAAACGATGTGGTGTAATTCAAGAAGAGTTACCACCCCATCAGAACATAAAAACAGTCAATGTACCCGATAGGTGGAACAATATACCCAATATAATGTTTGTATTATCTTGGGTATATTGTTCCACCTATCGGGTACATTGACTGTTTTTATGGTCTCCCTTACTCCCTGCAAGACCACCCCAATCTCCAGAGACGGAGAGGAGTCCTGAATCTCTACCCCGTCACGCCCCCTTTTTGTGTACCATGCCCCCGGACCTCCCACACCACGCCCCACCCATAACTCCACCTCCTTGGATGCGTGCCCCGCCCACGACATGACGTAAATGACGTCATGCTGCATCGCCATGCCCCCTCTCCCCCTGCCCGCAAGTACATAGTGGCAGGGTGGGACGTCTGCTAACACGTGATCCCCTGCAGCACTGACAATTCCCGACCACTTCCTGTTCAGAGTAACTATAGCATTTGGTGTTATCGTGTGGACGTTACTCTGAACAGGAAGCAGTTGGGACTTTTCAAGTGAACTATTCCTTTAACAAATCCCGAAAGGATTGTCTGGCATTAAACGATTGTTACATACACCGAGCTGGCATTCAATATCGTTTAGCACAATTTTAACCCCTTATTTTTGCACATTGCCTAGCCGTAAAAGAAAAAAGACCACCAGCACCATTTCAAGGCTAGTCCTCCCCGCCCTCATGGCACATGTCCCTAGTACCTGTCCCTTCATTGGAGCTGCGCTTTGTTACGATGTTATGTTGATCATGTTTCTATCTGGGTAGAATGAATCAAATACAGGCTAAAGACTACATCTCCCAGGGAGCATTGCAACAGGATGTGAGACAAAGCGCCTTAGTACAAGAAAGGGGTGGGGTTTCCTGTCTGGAGGGAGATCTGAAAAGCTGTGTTAAGAATGGGCTTACTTCCTGCGATTTACCCTTGTAAACAGATTGCAATCCAGTCAGAGGATTTGTGGGGCAGTGCTGCCTTGTGAGCGGTTTCTGAGGGACATGCTGCAAGCAGTGTGAGTGATAATAATAATACTATGGAGACAAGGCGTGCATGTTGATGGGGATCCGTACAGTCTGTATTGCTGATAAAGTGTCAGTCCCAGTAGAGGCTATACCCAGAACTTCTTCCAGGATTTTAATAATGTCTACCAGTCTGCACCTCTGCATTTCAGTGCATTGTATGTGTTACTGACAGGTTTCAATGCAGTTATTTTCTGAATTATTTGTAATAATGTCCCACTGCATCGCATTAAAAAATGCATTTGCTTTGCATTTACTATTTACTACTGTGTGTAAAACTTATTACGTACCCCCCAACTGCCACGGTTTCCCTGGGAGGCTGGGACAGACCCAGTTTGAAGGTTCTGCCCTGGAGTCCTGGCAATCGGTGCAAAGTAATTAATTCAAAAAGAGTGTGATGCACAGACCTAAGTATAAATCCTGCTAGGAGAGAATTGGGGATATGTATACAGTAGCAACAAATAAATCAAAGAAAAAGTATCCCCCTAATAACTATTACCCTAACCATCTAAACGTCAGTAACAACGGCGATGTGGAGTTAAAATATAAATTATTTATTAGATATGCATTAAAATATATAGGAAAACAAGGCACACGTTTAAAAACTAAGAGAAAATGGGAATCATCCAGTATACAAAAACACAAATAGGTGGGGGTGGAGGTGGTTAAGTATTCATAAACCTCCCCCCTTATGCATTTAACTGGTGAGGTAGGTATATGCAGTAGGTTACAGCATTCTCCTCACACCAGTTCACAAAATATGCAAAAGGGACATTCCTAGTTTGGATCCCTATATTGCATGTGTAGATTCCCCAAGGAAAAGTAAGAAAAAAGTGTAAAAAAAAAAGGGACTAGATCCCACATCTAGCAACACATAGAGACTTCTAGTCTGAAAGCCTCAGGCAAAGTAGTATGCCCTAACAGGGTGCCTGTATTACACCCCCCTCGAAACACAAAGGCATCTCGAGGAGGATCAGGCAGCCAGGAAGGTGCAGCGGGATCTAGTAGCAGAAGTGTACAGATTTAAAAAATCATATCAGACGAAAAAAACCCTGACGCGTTTCGTCCCTCTCAAAGGGACTTATTCATAGCAAAGTCCCGCAATTGGCAGGGGTGTAGTTGTGACATTTGTAGGGTGTGGCTGGGTATTCCGGGGATGCAGCTATTTGCGCCATTGTTAATTTCAATTCTCTCCCTATTTGTTAACCTGCACAAGTTGGGAGGTAATGTCATTAGTATTTCATTTGTGTCTGCTTGTCCACCCTTTCGTCTGTATTCCAATAGATTTGAATTGAAGTACGAAATGGTCAGGAATGGACACAAATGGACCAAAAGTCATGCACACATGCGATTGATAAAAGGTTCGGAACATAACCCACATAGTGGCAACTGGTTCCTGTGATTTCAACTAAAAATAAAATATCATTGTAGATCAGAAAATACGAGTCGACAGAAAGGCAGGTAGAATCACGCATTGTGGGAACTAGCTCTTACCATTACTGATTTAATAATTTGCTATATTTTACAGTAGGGATGTTCTAATATTTTTAAAACTTACAACTTACCAGCTTTCCCCCAGATGCATTCTGCAATAACAGAGGGCAACCAAGGAAATCTGGATATTGTAAAGCCACTTTTTGATATGAATGTTTGCCGTTTAAATGTATTTATTGTTAGTCATGAAAGGTATCGCTTCTGCAATATTTTTATATTCCTTTAATACTCAAGTATATTTTTCTGAAATATATTTAAAGGGCATGTCATCCCCCAAAACTATAATCCCCCAACTACTGGCCCCACCATGTAGTGTAGTTTAATCCTTACCTCACATCCAGCTCCATCTGGTTCTCCTGTAGTCCCCCCCAAGTCCCAAAAATTGCCCACCAGGAGGATAGCAGAGTCCTATATGGGCTCTGCCTCCTACCTGGCCTCCAGGAGAAGTTTGGCATGCGTACTGCAGCCCTTCTCCCTCCCTCCCTCTCCCGATTCCCTCCCCCTAGCGTGAAATCCTTCATGTATAAGATTCCCCCTGGGTCCCAGCCCAAACTGCTATATTTTTATCTTTAGAAAGCTCCCCAAACTTTACTTACCTCTCCTCTTTCCTCTGCCGAAGTGAGCTGCCGGCAGCCGCGTCCGTGATTGGCTGCCGCTCAGCCAATCACAGACGCGGCTGCCGGTCCCGCCCCTCTGCTTGATTTTCTCGCAAGCAGAGGGCCAGGAGCGCAGCGGAGGAAAGAGGGGAGGTAAGTAGAGTTTGGGGGGCTTTCTAAAGATAAAAATATAGCGTTTGGGGCTGGGAGCCCAGGGGGAATCTTATATCAAAAACTTTATTTTAGGGTGGACATACCCTTTAAACTCGGCAGCTACAGAGGCACCAACATGGAGATGCAAAGTCTTGTGTTATTGCACAAAAAAGTGCAAAACTCATGCTATCTTGTGTACTATTGGGTGTTTGCACTTCCTGTGCAGTACAAGATTTTTGGGAAAAAATGATTTGGGGTAAATTTTTAGAGAGAAAATTAACGTGTTTTCAATTGAGGCTTTAAAGCCCAGCAAAAGATTGCAATATACTGCTTGAGTTCCCACATGCATAATGGTCGCAAAGGGATTAGGACATCACGGAAATGAGAGCTGGTGTGCGATTAAGGAAACTTAATGGATCTCCCCCCCCCCCCTCCCCAAAGCATCTAGTCAGTTCTTTATTTTATAATATGTTTTTCTTTATAGTTTCTAGTAACTGATTTCATCCGGGTGTTAAATGCACAACATGGAAGCATTGTTGGAAGGAATTCAGCAGCAAGACATGATGAGGTGAGTACTGTGTCGGAACAAACCTTAACTTGTATATTCTGCATTTAGCTTTTCCTCACATGAAGCTTTGTGCTCATATTTAACAGAGGCTTGAAAGGTTCCTGTGAGGCTGAGCTGCAGGAGCTCATGAGGCAAATCGATATTATGCTGGAACACAAGAGGTCAGAGTGGGAAGCTGAAACTGAAACACTGAAGACATGCCTGGAGCTTAAAGATAGAGAGCTCAACCTAGCACAGACACAAGAGGATCAGCTGAGCCAGGAGGTGTGGATTTAAAAACCTCATAACCCATCGGAGAACAATAGCGATAGCAATAGAGTCTTACAATCAGTAGCAATGTCTGTTCGTATTTGCCATTTCTGAATTCACTACTTTGTGACCTTGTTTTCTTTTTATTGTTCTTTAGCAGAGTCATTCAATAAAAGGGAAATCACAAATGTTTTATTTTCCCTACAAGAGAAAATAGGTACAGGCAAATATCTTTCCTTGGTTAATGCACAATATGAGAACTTCAAATAAGTATTTCTAGATCTCAGATCAAAAACTGTTATAATTAATATTCTGACTGAATGGTGTTAAAAGGTTTATTAAATATACTGATGTAGGGGTTTTCTTGGTAAATCACTTTAGATTAAGAGGCTGAGGCAACAACTGGCACAGCAAGAAACGGAAAATCAAAGGAAAATTGTAGAATATGAAGCTCAGCTTTCATTTCTTAAAGAAGAGGTAACCATTTTTTTTCTTATCCAGCAATGTCAATTTCACACAAAGAAAGACAAGTGCACCTGCTTTTGTAAAAAAAATTGTCATTATATGCTCATATTTGTAGAACTATTTTCATGGTTTTACTGTTTTTTATCAGCTAAACAAACTGAAAAAATGTTATGAGAAAGTGCAGAAAAGACACTTGCGGATGGAGATGAAGAGTAGAGGAGAAGAGGAAAGATCTGAGGTCAGCCGCTTGTCACGAAAGCTGGAGGTAAAGGGTTTAAGTGATAAGTATATATATATAATTGCTACTTATTAATTGGGAGACTAATGAAGAACAAATTCAAAATAAAGAAAACCATATTGTTCGTCACGCCTTCCTGCTCAGCTGGTAGGGAGACTCTTGTGATTTGAATGGGTTGCTATACTTTCTTTGCTTTCTCATTAGATATTTACATTGCTTTTGTTTTACATAGTAACATAGTAATTGAGGTTGAATAAAGACATGCATCCATCTAGTCCAAACATTACACCTTAAGCTTCGTACATACAATTTTGACACCGACCCCAACCACAACGCTCTTCCAAGACAAACGACTGTTTAGCCTGATAGTTGCAAGTGTGTATGCGTTTGGTCAGGGGTTGTTCATTTATCCGCCATGTTTGGGGGTCTGTGTCAAAATCGCACGTCTGTATGAAGCGTAACAGTGGATTCAGAGGAAGGCAAAAAAAACCTGCTTAAAAAAATGGGGTTGGTTTATTCCTTCTTGACTCCAAATGGCAAACGGAAAGTATCCCTGGACCAACCAGAACTACAGTATATGTATTAATACCAGTAATTCTCAATATTATATAGTATCCCTGTACCAACCAGAACTACAGTATATGTATTAATGCCAGTAATTCTCAATATTATATAGTATCCCTGTACCAACCAGAACTACAGTATATGTATTAATCCCAGTAATTTTCAATATTGTATAGTATCCCTGTACTAACCAGAACTACAGTATATGTATTAATGCCAGTAATTCTCAATATTATATAGTATCCCTGTACCAACCAGAACTACAGATAGGTTTAATGCCAGTAATTCTCAATTATTCTTATATAGTATCCCTGTACCAACCAGAACTACAGTATATGTATTAATCCCAGTAATTTTCAATATTGTATAGTATCCCTGTACCAACCAGAACTACAGTGTATGTATGTATTAATGCCAGTAATTCTCAATATGTTTTTGTTTTAGAAACATATTTAGCCCACTTTTAAAGCTATTCAATGAACTTGCCATTAATATATTTATAAAAAGTGATCATATCCCCGTGCAAACATTGCTTCTCCAATGTGAACAGCCCTAACTTGTCTAATCTGCCTGCATAGTCAAGCCCCTCCATTCCCCTTATTCTTTTAGTTGCTCTTCTCTGAATTCCTTCCATTTCCAAGAGGTCCCGTTTGTCTATGGGATTCCAATACTGCACTACTGTTTTGTGTAGGTTATGAGCAGTAGGTGCAGTGATCATGAAAATTATACCTTTCACATTGTTAGTGCAATAATTAGCAATCATAAATTCATTTGAAATACATTGAATCCTTTTTTGCCTTGTGGGCATTCTCTTAGGACTTCCGACAGAGATCCCTGGACTGGGAGAAACAACGCTTGATTTATCAGCAGCAACTGTCTGCACTTGAAGCACAACGGAAGGTTTTGATGGAGCAAGCAGAAATATACAAGGTGTGTTCTTGCATGATCTGTTCAAACAATATGCTGTGGATGTAACCTCTGCTATATTGTGTTGGGCGGGCTAGGTTTTATGTACCCATATGTAATTGTTATAATTCTTCAATCAATTCTTCAATCAATTCTAAATCACTGGCACTCACTGTTAATGTTGATAAATTCTCATTTATCCAAAACAGCAACATTCACAAAATTGTAAAGAAATTCTGGAACAAACTAATCTAGCTGGCCGCTCAGAGTGCCAAAATCTCAGTGGGCAACTGCTTCGTGCCAATGACAGTCTCTGTGCTAAAGAAGAGGAACTGGAAAATTTGAAGATACAGTTGCAGTCTGCTACTGAAGGAAAAAAACAGGCAGAGAATGTGCTGGAACATTCCAAACAAGTTATACAGGTGAACATTCTGATCTAGTTGCTATATTCCTGTTGGGTTTTGTGAAGCTGTATGCAGATAGTTAAAGCAGGGGTTGGCAAATTGTCTTTCTTAAACCAGAAAGCACATTAGACAATACAGTGTTTTATAGAGAGCCCTAGGAAACCTTTATAGAAATACTTGCCTTAAGAGAGACTTTTAATCCTCCTATGGTTCTTTTCTCCAGTAAATAATACATTTAGATATAAAAGCACTTACCGTGACTATACTCTTTCCCCCCTTTATTTCTCTTTCTATTCACCATCTTTTGGGCATTTCCAGGCAAGGATGTGGCTTGAGTATATCACAGCCATTTGCCTATATGAGTTTTCCCTGCCACTGTTATGGTTTAATAAACCACATCCATTACTAGCCAAGAGACTAACAGGGTTATTCAATAAAAGTTCTTATCGTGTAAAATGTTGCTAATTTTGCCCCAACCAATCAGATCTTATTTAACATTTGAAAGCTAGGTTAGGGCAAAATTAGCACCATTTTAAACGATAAGAACTTTTATTGAATAACCATGAATATGTTTAAGAATGTGATCATTCCTCAGTCAGATTGTAAGACACAGTTTAGTTATAGTGGTTAAGCTGTAATTCACAACTGAATATTCCACACCAACCCCCCACACACAGCAGGGAATGATGTATGATTGTAAAGGAGTAATATGATTGGTTATAAACTGCAGCAATGCTAGTGGTACTTTTGCAAACTCTGCATAAAATCTATTAAACCCGTTTTAATTAATCTTTTAAGTGCACTGCCATCTTTAAAGGGCATAAAAAGGGCAGGAAATAAGATTTCCGATGCAGGTTCAGCTACTCCTCTCTGCTTCCTGTTTGCGGCTGTCAGAAGCTCATCGGTGACGTCATGCCCAATTACTCAACAGACACGACCAGGAAGTGTCTCGCTGCTGCTCGTGCTCAAAATGAGGCTCGCAGCAGGAGGCGGCACTGAGGTGGCAAAGTGCTGGGTATGGTAAGAATACAGGGGCATTTTTGTGAAAATTAATAAAGCAAAAATTATGTTTAGGGGAGTGTCCCCCTTAGCCTAAATCTAAAATTTTATTTCATGGCTAGGCATGCTCTTTAAAACAAAAACTGGTCATGTTTCAGTTTCCTGCCCCCAACTGATATATTTAACATCGTATTAGATAACCAGATATTTAAGCATACTTATTGCCTCCATTCTGGTAGAGTAAACTGGCTTTTCAAAGCTGTGACTACTGACATCACAGACAATGATTGACTGCTGTTTCCCCTGCTGCCTCCTTTGCATATGCTTAAGCTTATTCCAGAATGGAATAGAATGGTGGAAGAGCAGGGGTTAACACTGGGATCCCTCATGGGCTTGGTTGCTGGGGCGACCATGTTTGTATCCTTGGACAGGGAGTATAGAATATTATTGGTGGATAATGGTTACCGGGCAAAGGTGAAAAGACAGAGGTGTTCCATTGGATAAATAGGATCGCAAGGCATGATGGGAGAGGAGGGGCTATGAAAGATAGGAGCGTGCCATATTCAGTTACCTCAGCTTTCTGAACAGCAGCAGAGTCTTCAAAGTCGGCTCCCCACCACCCACCCAAAGTATTATTAAATTAAAAAAAAAAAAGTTATATGAATAACATTTTAAAAAGCCAAAGGGCTGGGGGAAGTGAAAGCCTGTTATATGGATCCAGTGCACAACTATGAGAAATGCAAAAGTTTGCTAATTGTACTTGAAATAAAAAGGTTAGAAGTTAGGACCTTCCAGACTGGGGTTACCTTGAAATGGTTGGAAGGCTTTTCATTCATGTGATCACAGTAATGTATAATAAAACCCCTTTGTTTATAAAGTTTGCCAGTGTGCAGATAATGATATTGTATGGGGCCTAGGAATGTGCATTGATTATCTTTTCTATGTTTGTATAAATGTTTTGACCAGATCAGTAGCACTTCCGCTAAATGTAGTTGTAAATTAGTCTAATTGGAGTGCTTCCACAATTCTTGTATTGTGTATATATATATTTTGAATATATAACATACTATGTATTAAAAAAAAAAGGAAATAAAAATATTTTATTATCGCAGCTGGTAGGGAATGGAGAAATTTACTTAAATATGGCTCACGGCCAGGTGTTAAATTGGCGGTGGCCACAGAAATATGGTGTAGGCAAAAATATACCTCACGGCCAGGTGTTAAATTGGCGGAGGCCACAGAAATATGGTGTAGGCAAAAATATGCCTCACGGCCAGGTGTTAAATTGGCGGGGGCCTCAGAAATATGGTGTAGGCAAAAATATGGCTCACGGGCAGGTGTTAAATTGGCGGGGGCCACAGAAATATGGCGTAGGCAAAAATATGGCTCACGGCCAGGTGTTAAATTGGCGGGGCCTCAGAAATATGGTGTAGCAAAAATATGGCTCACGACCAGGTGTTAATTGGCGGGGCCTCAGAAATATGGTGGCAAAAATATGGCTCACGGCCAGGTGTTTAAATTGGCGGGGCCACAGAATATGGCGTAGGCATAATATGGCTCAGGCCAGGTTTAAATTGGCGGGGCCTCAGAAATATGGTTGTAGCAAAATATGGCTCACGGCCAGGTGTTAAATTGGCGGGGGCCTCAGAAATATGTTGTAGGCAATAATATGCTCACGGCCAGGTTTTAAATTGGCAGGCCACGAAATTGGCGTAGGCAATATATGGCTCACGGCCAGGTTTTAATTGGCGGCCTCAGAAATATGGTGTAGCAAAAATATGGCTCAAGGCCAGGTGTTAAATTGGCGGGGGCCTCAAAATATGGTGTGGGCAAAATATGGCTCACGGCCAGGTGTAAATTTGCGGGGGCCTCAGAATATGGTGTAGGCAAAAATAGGCTCACGCCAGGTGTTAAATTGGCGGGGCCACAGAAATATGGTATAGGCAGCCTGAAGTATGTTTTTGCTTCAGGTATGGCCAGTTGCTTAAATAAAACGTATTTCTGGTTTGTTATAATATGTTTAAATAAAATAGCTGCGTCTTTTTTCCACCCAATACTGTTGTCAGTGTGTTTATTTAGTTAATTAGCAATACGGCATACCATGCCCATGTACTGTACATGTATAATATCTAGTTACAAATGCATGTAATAAATGGTTTGTTGGCAGATAAATGACCATTCACCACCAGTTTTTGTTCTAAAGGTGGACATGCGCTTTATAGAAAAGACTCATAAGTTGTTGCTTCTGTGTAATGTAGATAAAGTAACACCCCTGTTAAAGGGTATCTCCACCCCAAAATTAACTTTTTGCTGTAGTGTAGGGCCCCTCGTCACAACCCTAACCGCTATGTTTAAATATTAAAAAAGGCCCCAGAAACATACTTACCATTGTTTGTTCCCTCTGCTTCTAATGCTTTTTCCGGGAACGGAGAAGCCTTAGGGGCTGGACCGGCAGCCGCATCTGTAATTGGCTGGGTGTTATTCAATCACAGATGCGGCTGATTGCCGGCTATTGATTTAGCCGAGGGAACAAAGCTTGGTAAGTTTCAGGGCACTTTTAAATGTTTAAACATAGCAGTTAGGATTGGAAGGGGAATCCCTACACTACATAAAAAAAAATTTCTTAAGCTGGGTACACACACTAACGATAAAGCCCCGATACAGTCGGATCCGACGGTATTGGGGCTTTATCGTTATGTGTGTATGCTCGTTTCCCGAACGAGCGTTCGGCCGCCAAACAATCGGGTCGGCCGAACGCTCGTTTGGGAAAGGCCGAAAATTTCCATCGGCCGCGCTAGACTCCCTATAGAGGAGTCTAGCGCGGCTGATGGAAACACACAGTCCCGAGCGTTCTCCTTATGAAGTTCATAGGGAGAACGCTCGGGACTGTGTGTATGCAGATCTTTGAAAGATGGCAGACAGGATCTTGCAGATCCTGTCTGTCATCTTTCAGAAATCTGGACTGTGTACCTAGCTTTAGTCTATCACTGCAGAGGCAAGGGATCCGGAGGGTGGGAGGACTGCCAATGCCAAAGTCCTACAGGAGGATAGAGAGGGGGCAGAAACATTTTTACACACAGTAAGGCTCCTATTCTTCATTTTCCTGGACTTTGACTAGACACTGCAGGACAACCATAAGGGACAGAGGAGAAAGGTAAGGATTTTTTTAACAGTACATATTCTCAATAACATTTCATTTCTGCCATCACACTAACTTCTTCCTTTTTTCCTTTCTGGCTTGTACTAGTGTATCTTGGTATTTTGTATAGACACTAGAACCGAGGTTCTGTCCAAGTAAGCAGGAAGCTTTTAGCAATATACTTCAGGATCAGAAAATGGGGTGTGAGTAATGTAGATCATGGTAGTTTTGAAGCAGGTCAGTAATTCCCTCTTGATTTCCATATAGGTGCTCAAAGAGGAGAAGGCTGAGCTAAGAGAGACTCTGCACGCTCAAACAGAATTCCTACAGGGCTCCAAAGCGCAAAAAGAAGAATTGCACAGGGAAGTGTGCAGGATGAGCGAGTCTTTAAGAGAAAAGGAAGAGAATATAAGGTTGGTAAAATCAGACTTCTCAGTAGTTCCTTTACCTACTCAAACACTGGGTAAATCTAGACTGAATTTCAGTTGAGAAGGGATGTTTGTGAAACCCTGCGCGATCCGTACAATAACGTCAGTAAAGAAAATTTACTCTGTGGTGGTTAAACGGCAATTTTATTGGATGTGCCAACAAAACTATTCGGGAATCAACTGACCATTCCTCTGGTGCATTTACCTACCCTTCCTGCTGCTGGGATGAGAGCAGAAAAACAACAGTTTCAGTTTTCAAATTCCATTTCTCTAGCAGGCTCTCACACACATCACAGGCCGAGTATTGCAGTTGGTCTGCTACAGCTGCCCGGACCCTGTCAGTCAGAAAAATCTTTTAGAAGTTGCCCTTTACATCATGGCAGCCTCTTCTCCGTTCCTTATCCAGAAGAAGCTTCACTTCTGTTACAATAACAATTTGTTAGCAGTGATTTGTGGGGAAGGGCAGAAAAACTGAAACTAGATCCATAATAGTGCTGAACATCTTTTATTTATGACCTTGCATGCAGTTTATTGGAGGAACAGTTAAAAGAGAAAAGACTGTCACAAGGCTGTACAGAAGTGGACGCCATGATGTCTCAGCTTTCTGTTAGTCGCATGAATGAACAAAGGCTACAGGCTGAGGTGACCTCTTTGGAGAACAGGTATTTGGTGTGCTCATGACAATAGAATTCTCATCTGTCTGTCTGTTCTATCTATCGTTCTATCCATATATACGGTTTTCCTAATAAGGAAGTGATAATGTCTTGTTAAAAGCAGCTTTAGTGAAACCATATTCTTGTTTGTATTGCTCTTTCAGTTTTGGATCAGTGAAAACGCAGTGCCAATTGCTTTCAAAGGAACTAAGGGAAAAGGTTGAATCTCTGCAGCTGCTGGAGAACGAACATAGGAAATGCTTTTCTGAAATCACAAAGGTGATTAACAAACTCTACATCATTTTTCTGTATCTACAGTATATCACCACACATCTAGGGGGTTTCAAAGTCAGCAGACAATGAATTGTTTCCCCCTTTCTTACCTAGAACAGCCAATTGTGTATATGTGTTCGGTAAGGTAGGCATAAACCCTTATATGTCCATGCTTGGGAACCAGCAGTTTGGTGTGGTTCCATATATTTTAAGAAATGATTTAGGAATGTTTTATTTACAGTATATATGTTTATGTGCATTCTTAGCACATAGAATTCTTTGCATTCTTTTGTGCATATTTTATTCATCTCTTGATCACATTCTATGTGATGTTAATATGCTAAATGTTGTCTTTTTAGAAGAGAACTAAAAAAATGGGCACCCTTCTTAACATATATACTAGAATGCTTATTAAAACAGTGTTACCTGTAAGTACTTTCTTCATAGAGATCCACTATCATTCACTGATGAAAACATTTGAATTCCTTACTTCTTGGCCCTAACATTCCACATTTCTCTCTTGGGACACGCACTGAGCATCGCTGCACACACTGGATGGAGCCAATGGGGAAATGGTTTGCTCTTATTTATCGGCAGTAGTTTGTTGCCTGCCACTGATGTCATTCGTTCACTAGTCAAATCGGACAAATGTACAATTGTATATGTCTGTAAATCACATCAATTGTGATGTCTACTATGAACCAGCACAACTGGTCATGCCAAAATGTAAGCCATTGCAAATTTTACTGCGACCTACACTATTTTGGCCCAGCTGACCATACTATAATGCCCAGGCTAAATATCTGCCAGTGTGTACCTACCCATTTTGCATTGCTGGGTCACTGAGCAGCAATTTTTAGAAAGAAATGTGAGGCATCATTGTTAAAAGCGTTGGTGGTCTTTTGTTATATGTTATTATACATTATATGTTGATATGCATTTATACATTATTGCGTATAAGTTTAGTTTTTAGTCCTCATCTAATGTGTGTGTTAATTTGCCTTTTAGAATGAGTTGAAAACCATCTCAGTCTAGCTCAGCACCTTTATCTTAGTCAAATTGCTTGTATAAAATTATACTGCAGCGTCTTATGCACTTGTCTGTTCTGTCAAAAATGTATCTGCTGGTAAACCAGCACTGCTTAGTGTACGCTCAGAGCTCAGGACTGATCAGGCATAGCTCAGGCAAATGTAACCACATTCCTCCCCTTACATAAGGGTCCAAATAGAGGGCAGGTTGGCCAGCAGAGAGTCATTACAATAATATGGGGATTGTTTTTGTTCATTTAAAATTTCTTTATAACAAGAATGGCCTCTTGTGTTTTTGATATTGTAGTATTGGTCACATTTTCCATCTACATTTCTTAGTCGGGTCCTAATTTTATCAATGAAAATATATATTGAGCTTCACTCAATGTGACCGCTGGGAACAGTCACTATTAGATTACAGTTAAATATATTTTTGCTGATATGTTATATAAGTGCTGCATAGGGATTAATGAGTTTTAAGTGCAATTTGATACAAATATTGCTATTCTGCTCTGAGGGCCATTAACCTTCAAAAGTAATTTGCAGTCATGAAAATGATCTTCCTTATCTTGTCTTCCTGGTAGCTGAAGGGCCAGCTCTCCCAGGCAGAGTTCTCCTATAACAGTGCTCTTGATGGAATGAGGAAGGAGATCTCACAGCTCTCAAAGCAACTGCACCAGAGGGACATTAGAATGGCAACCAATGAAGGAACTGAATGGGAAAGGATGATTCAAGCAGAGAGGGAAGCAGTTGAACACAGGGTGAGCTCATCATAGTCTGCTTTACTGTATTCCCCTCTTGTATGTTGTCTTTATTATTATGAACATGGCTTTAATGTCTTCGACACTGTCTCTATCCTTTTCTGCTATGTAGCTGTGTATGTCTTGTATAGATGTCAGTCTTAAAGCAAGAGTATCTTGCTCAGACTCCTTTTTGTTTCATAAGAAAGAACCAAATGGGGTAAAGGTGGGACTTGTCATTAACATTTTAAGTCCTAACTGGATGTATTATACATGTCATAGAGAAACTTATGTACAGATCTTAAATGCAGCAAGTCTTAATCATTCCTATATGTGTTTAAAAATACAATATATGTATTTTGTTTCATGGATTACTTTTTTTTTTTTTTATAAATATTTTTCCAAAAATCTGTTATTTCAAGACCTTGAGTAACTTGGAAGAAGAAAATGAGAAGCTGCAGAAGGAGCTCTTTCAGACACAGGGGAAACTGGAGATTATTTTACAGACAAAGGAGTCTGAGATCCAGATGGCTGTGGAAAGGTGAGTATTCCGGGAGCAGGAAATTGTTTTCTGTAGGGGATTCTATTCTTTAAAGCTCAATAGAACTATATCCTGGCCCAATGATTTGGCACACTCTGGGGCTAATACCATAGAAGGTGCAAAAATCATTGCCAACCAGATTTCCAATCATCAACCAATCAGATTTTATCTAACTGCACTAACTCAGTAAATAAACATATTATTGGTTGCTGCAAATGAATAGCCCAGGCAAACTTTTGCATCTCTTATTGCATGAACACCAGACAGTCTCCAGACTGATTTAGAGCACCTGCAGTAAATGGGAGCCTTTTTCAGAAATCAGGTTCTGTACATCAGTTTTATGGAACAGAGCAGGAGTATTTTTAGTAGACTTTACCATTCACCATAGCAGTACCTGTTTCCTTTTAATAATTTTATTTGAGCTAGAACAATATTTAATAAAGTTCATCGGATCAACTTTTAAAAATTCTATTTATAAAAAATATTCTATATTTATATTATGGCCAAACAAGTAGCAAAATTTCATAGCCGTGTGTCTCCCCTAAAAATATAAACCAAAGATGACATTATTTTTCATGTGTCATGTTGGAAACTGGTTTGCTTTGGTGGGCTAAAATTTTAAGTACCTTTTTTTATTTGCACCAATTAAACATTTAAATTAAGGCAAACTTGTTTTCTGTATCATAGAATAACAGCAGGTGGTTGCTACGGTAATGTGTTCTTTTAGATTAGTTAGTAATTAAAAGCATATAAATAAATGTAATATATTTTGCAGCATTTACTTTTCTATGTGCACGAATTATCAGCAGCTGTGAATGAGTCTGTCTGTATATTTTCTTACTGGATTGTCTCTCATTTTTACAGGAAATCTCAGGAGCTCTTAAAAAATCGAGAGCAGGAGCTAAAGCAAACGCAGGAACGACTAAGTGTGTATGAAGAAGAGCTGCGCAATTTGAGGTCTCGACAGGATGCAACTTCCAACCTGAGGATAGACAGTAGAACAAGCTCTCTGGAGTCCATGTTCTCTGAGGTCTGGAAGGAACAAGCTACTGGAGCACCAGAGTTAACATCAAATGTGGCTTCCTGTAAAGACCAAGCAGAGGATCAAGAATCTTCAGTAAGAAAATTAAACTTTTTTTTTTTTATAATTGCTTTAAAAAGAGTAAAGGTATGCATTGCTCCCCATAATTTTTTTCCCCCTGATTTCGAGCCTCTCTCTGCCTTCAATTATCCATGCTGTGAAGGGGGCATAACAATTTTGTCTGCCTCTAACTGTCATTCAAATCTAGCATGCGGGAAAATTCCTCCACCCACCCTGGATCAGCTTGTTTATGTAGGCTGTATCCTAGCAACAGGGCATTTCAAGTTTGTTTAACTGACAGAGGAGGAGGAGAGAGGGTTGTAACAGACATTCCCACCAGCCAATGACAAATGTTATGTTAATCATGGCCCTGGGCCGTCTAGGAGGCTTTTAGCACTCATCTTTGCTGTGTGATATCTAAGGGAGGGCAGCACAGCTGTAAATGTGAGTAAGTGATTTCATCTGCTGGAAGTGTGGACATGTAATGGGGGAGATGTTTTTTTTTTTTTTTTTTGTCCTTTAAGTTCCTAAATGGTAGGGCCCACTGCCTAATTTTAAGGTTAACTTGGTCTTTAATATACTAGATTTAAAATCTATGAATATTTCACTGTTGCTAGTTTACTTGTTCTGCTTAATGGCTATCAGTGTGAAACTAAATGTATGTTTTTTAAAATAATGTTCCTTTCAGCTTCCTGTCCCTCCCACTTCACCAGCAAACGCTGTGGCCTCTCGCTTTCTGCAAGAAGAGGAGCAACGGTCACATGAACTCTTGCAGAGGCTAAATGCTCACATAGAGGAGCTAAGGCAGGAAAGCCAACGCACAGTGCAGCATTTTTCTCAGGCCAGATAATGCAAAGCTGAATGAGCCTATCCAAGGATGAACAGCGACTTTTAGGATCTTTTGCATTTAAGATCTGTTTACAAGGTAGCACTTGCACAATAACTTCACTTTTAGCGCCTTTTTATTGCATGCGAAATGTAAATATGTTTATTCAGTATTTGAATAAAAAGGACAGCGTATAGTATACGAGTAGCTAGTATATTTCTAGCTATTTTATCTAGATCAGTGATGTCAAACCTTGAGAAACTACAACTCCCAGCATGGCTTGGTTTAAGAATGCAACCAAGGAGTTGTAGTTTCTAGACATTTGGAGTGCCAAGATATGACATCACTGATCTGGACAATTCTCATCCTGTGCCTTGTATATTAACCCTGTGATATACATGTAGTCCCTTTCTCTTTACTCTTCCTTCAGTTTCAGTGTCACCTTCCAATTTTAATGAATGAGCTGTTGTCTCTAGTTACTTAATTCATTGGTTTTGTGTCTTGTTTCATGCTGTATGTTTCCATGTTATCATGTTATTCCTGTATTGTGTCCTTAGTCAGTAGCATTATGCAGGCATGAAAGTGTAAATGTTCCTCCCTGAGAATGTGCCGTTTACTTTCTGTGTGATCTTTTGTATATATTAAAATTTTTCCCCTTGCTGAAAAGTTCTTTTTAAGCTGAAATGTATGGGCCTTAAGATCTCTATATATTTAACTTTTTTTTTTTTTTTTTTTTTTTTTTTTTTGAATGAATAAATTATTTGAATGCACTTCAGTTAGCACCTTTAACTTTTCTTACCTTTATCGCAGTGCTGCCATTAACAACAGCCAAATCCAATGTTACTGTGCTAGAATTTCCCCTGTATGCCTACTAGGGGTGATATCACTGTACAATAGCTTCGGCATGTGGGGGCCCACTCCTGAGCTGTGTGTTTACTGCAGCTTATAGGACAGCCAATACCCACCTCAATCCAACTCTCCCCCACATCCCCCATGGACTTTCCATTTTCTCCAAAATCATTAACACTCTAACAAGGGAGATGTAGTAATTGTTCTTATCGTTAAAATGGTACTAATTTTGCCCTAACCAATCAGATTTTAGCTTTCAAATGTTAAATAAGATCTGATTGGTTGGGGCAAAATTAGCACCATTTCTAACGATAAGAACTTTTATTGAATCTCTGTATAAATGCTTTATTTTAAACTTGCTAAAACATAACTTAATAATGATTCACTTCCTAGGCAATTTTTTACATTACACAAGGACATAATATTTGAGTCTATAATTCCTGATTCTGGGCTTTAAATCATGGAAAAGAGTGAACCACTCTATCATATGATAATGATAAAAAAAAAAACAAAGTTAAAATTGATGTTGGGTGTACTTACTTTAAAAGGAATGTTCAACCTTAAAACAGAAAAACTGGTCAATTGACCCTTACCTATATATTTGCACTTTATTACTGTACCTGCATTACTAACCAAATCTTTAAGGATTTTTATTATCCCCATTATGGCAGAGTAAGATCGCCCCTCCCTCCATGCAGTCAGTTAAGTCTGTGACTGCTGACATCACAACCAATGATTGACTGCTGTTTCACCTACTGCTTCCTCTGCACATGCTCAAGCTATAAAAAGCTCTTGGAGCGGAGGGAGGAGGCAAATACCTTTGCCAGAAAGGAACAGAACTTATCAGTAAATATCTGGTTACAAATGCATGTAATAAACTGGGAAAAATAGCAGTTGGGGTTGCGGGCAGATAACGGACAAATCACTGGACATGCCCTTTAAAACATTTTTTTGGTTGATCCACCCCTCTTTTGGCCCAGGGCCTAACCAATGGGAGGACACGTTATGCAATAAGCACTTTTTCGCATTGGATAGATCAGACTGAGGAGCTTTGACAATACAGGTGTCCTTTAAATACCCACATATGGTACATCATAACTATTCTGCAGCACTAATTAGAGTGTTTTCTCATTGAACATTGTCACATAGCTTATTAGATAGATTAAACGTTGAATCTGTATAATATCTAAAAACGATCTGTTGTATTCAGTTAGATCAACTGGACTTGAAGTTTAGTTCTTGAAGATGTTTTGCTAGTCATCCGACTGGCTTTCTCAATTCAGAATGACTTGTACAAGAATCTGTTGGTAATTATGTACCCTAGAAAGTCCCAATTAGCATATCACAGCCAAGTGTTAGGGACCTTCTGAATGCAAGACGTGATTGCATTGTGGCAAAGAGGTGTTATAGGAACTGCCCTATAATAGGGCAAGGTGTCAAAACAGCATTGTATATGGCAGACAGTTGGTGTTGAACCCCCACACCTCTATACAGGCTGACTAGCAGGGAGATGGCAGGAAGCCAAAGATCCTAGTAAGAGGTTAGGAATGGGGAAATTTCTGTTACTGGAGTGACACTTCTTTCCCTGTAAATGCTGTGATTTCTTAGAATCTGGAGCAGTGGGATCTTGCTGTATCTAAAGGAATAATTTTTGAAAATTACATTTTTTAGAGTAAAGATTCCCTTTTAAATAGGAGCCTTACGTGAATTATCTGTAAACATGCAGTGGTAATATGTAAACCTACATGCTCACCATGCAAATAAAAACCATTACAAAATGAATCTTAAACTTTAATAGAAGTTTAAAAAAGTTAGTTTTACAAAAGACTGATATAGAGATAAATGGCAGTGTGAATCAAATGTGTTTATACAGTCTGGAGTAAGGCTGCATACACACCATACATGGGTTTTCGGCTGGACGCAACTGACATCTGTTCGTTCCCTTTAAATCGGACAAATGGGTGGTCGGACACGTCCGAAAACCATGGCCATGTCTTAGCTTAAGATCAAAAAGAGAATCTGCGCATTTGGAATTCAAGTTGCACATTTTATCCAGGGGCATAACCAGAAAACAAGATATATTTAACTTTAAAGCAATTGTTTATGTTTGTGAAACTGATATGATTTTCTTATTACTCCATATTGTCTTTCTATATAAAAACAAGTTGGTAGCTGTATATTCATACACCCATATAAACAACCCTAAAGTGAAATATCTTTCATGAACATGATACCAGCAGACATGAAGTGGCTACAAAGGTTTCCTGAGTTAGAGCTTTTGAATATGTCTGAGAAGTTCAGTTATTTATCTGATAACTAAGTACCAATGCATAGTTTTTGTTCAGGTTATTTGTTAACAATACTTGAATTTCTTGGCTTCCTTTTGTATTGCAAGTCCCCTCCCAGCATCCTTCTGAATTTAAGGTCAAAGGACAAATATCCATGGCTTTAACCAACACTGCAGCTAGTCCTCTGGCTTTGATTTTAAATTGCACAATGCTGTTGGCAGGCAAGATGCCATTCAGTGGTTCCAGTAGTTCATAAGTAGAATCCCAGGAATTATATCTCATAGGGAAAAATGGCCACCTTATATCTGGATTGGAGCAGGTGATGAGGTAATTGCAGGCATAGTCATAAATATTGCTCTGGATTGACTTTTTTTTGCTGCAAAGTTTAAGAACATATGTCCCAGCTTTCGGAAGGTGGATTTGGAATTCAACACGACCATCCTTTATGATTTGAAATACGTGTCTCCTCCGAACGTCCTCGGACATGATGTCATCTCCATGAAGGGTGGCAACAATATCAATTCTGTCATCCAGACCAAAACTGAGAGAACAGCGGCCATCCTCAGTGCAAATTATGGGCTCAAGGTAGGAAGGGCGAATGAGGCCTTTTTTCTCAGAGACACAGTTAGGCCCAACAGGATTATTTAGTTCCAGTGGGAGCAAAGGCCAATTTACTTTTGTGTTCACACAATAAATTAGATAATTACAAGCAAACTTGAAACTGCCTTTCTCTGATTCTGTGTAAATCTTTAGAACATAAGTCCCACACTGTGGCAGCTGCACCTTAAACTCCACTCTATTTTGTCTTTGGACTTGCAACACTTGTCTTCTCTCTGCTTCCTCTGTTAAGTTCACCTCATCTGACTGTAGCCTAGCAAAAATCCCCAAGTTCTTCTTTAGCGTAAAGCTTAAAGAGAAGCGCCCATCAGAAGAGTTGATAATGGGCTCTGTATGCGAGGGTTGCAGGAGGCCTCTTTTCTCTGAAAAAGTGCTAGGCCCAACTGGGTTCTGAAGTTTGTTTGGAAAAGCTGGCCAAGCTACCTCTGCGTTTTTGCATGAAATACAATATCTACTCACAAACTCATAATGCCCAGGTTGGGTCCTGTTGTCAGCATAAATTCTAAGTTCATATAAACCCATCTTTGGCAGCTGAATGTAAAACTCGGCATGACTCTGTTTTTTAGTATGCATTATGTGTATTCTTTCCATTTGCTTATTCCAATTGGTATCATCACAATGTAGTGTTGCTAAACAGCAATCCTCTCTGTCTAGTGAGAAGCTTAAAGAACAACGTCCGTCTGGACATTCAATTAATTGATCTTGTTGTGAGGGCTTTAGAAAGCCATTTTTGTCTACAGCACTTGAAGATTGCACCAAACACTTTGGTGCAAGTCCTTCTGGGCTAGGTGTTGCTGAATTAGAGCAGCAAATTAGATAATTGCAAACATATTCAAAATCATTTGGAGAATTCTTGGTATTGGCGAAGATCTGTAGAACGTAAGTCCCTGGATGAGGAAGCTTCACTTGTAACTCAACAAGATTATCCTTTTGATTTGAAATTACAAACCTTTTATTTCCATGGTCAGTCAAAACAACTTCCTCAAAGAGCAGTGAAGCAATAATTTTTACATCTTCTTTTAATGTAAAGGAGAAAGAGCAATGCAGAGCGGAGGTATAGATAATAGGATTACGCTGTGAAGGCTGAAGAAGCCCTTTCTTTTCCATCAACGCTGTTGGCCCCACTGGATTTTGCAGCTGTCTTGGAAAAGGTGGCCAGGCTACTTCTGGATTTGTACATACAACAAGATAATTGCAAAAAGGTTCAAATGTGCTCGGGCCACTAGAACTGTGTACTTTTAAGGCATAGTACCCTTGGTGAGGAAGGTGGACCTTAAATTCAACTCTGTTTCCACGTAATGTTTGAATCGCATATCTGTGTTCCTCTCCAGGCTTGATATTCTCAGAATGTAAAGTTGCTAAGACTGTGGATTTTTTCGCAAGGGTAAAGCCAACACTGCAGCATCCATCATGAGTGTTAATGATAGGGTCACGACACATGTATGGAAGAAAGCCCTTCATTTCTGTTAGCCAACTGGGACCTACTATGATATCTAACTCTCTAGGGATTGTAAAATCTGTGTCCACTGCTCCACAGTGGAGAATGTACTCTACAACTTTCTCATAACTCTCCTTTGCAGAATTATATGGCTTTGTGTATAACTCAAGCTTGTGGTGACCAGTGACATTTGGATACACATCAAGCTGCATCCCATTCTTTGTTAGAGTCATCAGGCCAGGCTTTTCTGTTTTATTGAGGGTGAAGGAAAAGAGAGCGGGAGAATGGCCTTCGATAGAAAAGGTGGCCTTTCCATTCACTGTAAGAAAGACATTGAAATGCAGAATTATTCTATTTACCATGATTAAAAAAGTTTCAAAATTATTAGGGTTGCATAAACAACTATAAAGGGCATGTCCAGTGGAGGGGAAAAAAAACTTTAGCTATAAACATAGAGGATCCCTCCAAACCTATGTTTCACATTATCAATATTTGCCAAAGATTCCCCTGAAGTTTCATACCTGACCCTGTCCCTCGCCGCTTCTCCTCTGCTCTGCAGCTGACAGCTTCTCTACTTCCTGGTTGTGGCGGTAAAGGTGCAACGTGATGTCATGCCTAATTGCCTGACAACCGCGACCAGGAAGTAGAGAGGCTGTCAGCCCAGAAGCCCTCTGCTCCTGTCTTGCTTGAAACAGGAGCAGGGGGCAGTACCCAAGCAGCAAGTGACCGGGTCAGGTAAGTCCCTTCAGGGACATATTTAGCAAATATTGATTATGCGAAACCAACCAACATTGGCCTATCAGCCAGATGGTTATGGCCATATATACTATATAATATTCTAAATATACTTTAAAGGGCATGTCAACCTCTCAAAAACAAATATATATTTACTCACCTTTTCTGTAAGGGAAAGAATCCCTAAAGACTACACTATTTCAATAAAAAAAATCTTGTTAGCCTGCTCGACCCTCAAATGTTCATCCACATTTTGTCAAATGTTAATAGCTCTGCCCCTTGTTCTTTTCCTGAGCTGGTTCCCAATTTTAGGACTACGGTGCAAAATAAAGACAGCATTGTAAAATACTGATTATATGTATTTTACAAGAATTGCATCCTCGGATTTTAAAAGAGCTTAGTTCAGTTCTATCTAGACCACTGTTTCTCATCTTTTCAGATTCGCTTTGGTCTGGGGATGTGCTGCTGGATTGGAAAAAAGCCAATGTAATACCAATATTCAAAAAAGGTAGTCGTTCACAGCCTGGTAACTATAGACCTGTAAGCCTAACATCAGTGGTAGGGAAGGTGCTGGAAACTTTGTTACGGGATCATATCCTTGACTTTGTCTCCAGAGCTCATCTTATTAGTAGTGGTCAGCATGGATTTATGAGAAATAGATCATGCCAGACAAATTTAATTGGTTTTTATGAAGAAGCGAGTAAGAAGCTAGATTCAGGCACAGCAGAGGATGTGGTATATTTGGATTTTGCGAAAGCTTTTGATACTGTGCCACATAGGCGACTAATGTATAAACTGAGCACTGTTGGCCTTGAAGAAAACCTTTGTTCATGGATAGAGAACTGGTTATTGGATCGAAAACAGAGAGTGGTGGTAAATGGAGCTACATCTATGTGGGCTAAAGTTCTAAGCGGAGTGCCTCAGGGTTCTGTACTGGGGCCGCTTCTGTTTAATCTGTTTATAAATGACTTAGAAGGGGGCATTGAGAGCAAGGTCTCTGTGTTTGCTGATGACACTAAACTATGCAGAGCTTTGGAAACTTCAAGTGATGTGCAAGTGCTGCAAGCAGACCTAGATTATCAAAATGGGCAGCAGAATGGCAGATGAGATTCAATGTTGATAAATGTAAGGTGAAGCATTTGGGATCGAATAATCCCTGTGCCACCTACACCATAAATAACTCTGTGTTGAGTGCATCTGTAATTTTTTGGTTGATAACAGACTTAGCTATAGCAAACAATGCCAGGTAGCAACGGCTAGAGCTAGCAAGATATTGCCTTGTATAAAGAGAGGAATAGATTCAAGAAATATTATTCTCCCACTTTTGGAATCCCATATACAAAAGGGACATCTTGGAAATTGAGGCAGTTCAGAGAAGGGAAACTAAATTAATAAGGGGAATGGAGGGGCTTGAATATGCAGGCAGATTAGACAAGTTAGGGCTGTTTACATTGGAGAAGCGACGTTTGCGTGGGGACATGATAACCTTATACAAATATATTAATGGGCCATACAATGAATTGGGACATTGACACAATTCTAACATCTTTGGCTCTATACACAACCACAATGAATTTGAAATGAAACAAACATGACGTGCTTTAATTTGTGTTCTGAAGCATTTGACCGAATATGAGCAAATAATATTGCCCGAAACATTTTGGCATTCATCCTGCTGCTTTTGTCAGCAGTCACATTATCAATTAATACAAGAAAACCAGTTCCATTGGCAGCCATACATGCCCAAACCATGACACTTACCACCACCATGCTTTACTGATGAGGTGGCATGCTTAGGATCATGAGCAATTCCTTTCATTCTCCATACTCTTCTCTTCCCATCACTCTGGTACAAGTTGATCTTGGTCTTATTTGTCCATAGTATGTTGTTCAAGAACTGTGAAGGCTTTTTCAGATGTCATTTTGGGCACACCTACTGTTTTTGCTATCTCTCTGATGGGTTTGTTTATTTGTATTTTTCAGCCTAATGGCTTGAGAGTTGATAGCAACAGATTCCAAATGAAAATAGCACACTTCAAATCAACTCTGGACCTTTTATCTGCTCATTGTAATTGTGATAATGAGGGAATAACACATACCTGGTCATGGAACAGCTGAGAAGCCTATTGTCCAATTACTTGCTCCCTAAACAAATGGGAGGCACATATGCAAACTGTTGTAATTCCTACACCTTTCACCTGAGTTGGATGTAAATACTCTCAAATTAAAGCTGACAGTCTACAGTTGAAGCACATCGTGTTTGTTCATTTCAAATCCATTGTGGTTGTTTATAAAGCCAAAGATGTTAGATTTTAAACTCAATCTCATTAGTTGCCTAAAAACATATTTTATTGTTGGTCCTCTTTTGGTTGCACCTCCCTGTGATCCTAATCTTTATTTGGCAAAATAATTCTACTTAAAATAGGTATTTATTTAATAATTTTTGTAGTTATTACTCCAATTGACTGGATCATTATCAACAAGGAAAGAAAGGGAATAAAATGAGGAAGGAAGAAAGAATGGAAGAAAATAAAAAAGGCAGTGGGAGCACATTTAAAAAAGACCATGTTAACTAAATTACACAAATCTGTCACCCCATGCAATATACAGTATTTTCTACTGTACCTGTTTCGACCTGAAGAGTCTCTGGATACGATGTGACCAGTCCTACATTGTAGAAACTGCTGCTACGACACAAGTTTCCTTCAAAATGTTTCAGTGTCAGAGGCACTTGCAGGAGCTGCCAGTTTTTATTATCAGGAAAATGCTCCTCTATGAAGAGGGCAGGATTGGTCAAGAAATAGAACTCATTGTACCTGAATAGAAATTACAGATTCTTCAATAGTAGTTACAGTGTGATAGTGTCAAAAAGGTGAAATAGAGGAAGAGGCTGGTAAATGTCTAAGGCCTTCTTACAATGTATGTAAAAATGCATGGGAATGGGCACACACAACCCTACCAAATTTAGGATATTAAAGCAAATGCTAATAGAGCAAAAGGATCTAGAGGCAGGATTTGTGAACATTTTGACCAACTTAAAACATGTCCCCCCCCCTTATTAATTGCCCAAAAGCTGCTGAATAAAACAAAGCATTATTTGTATTTTAAAAGGATAATTGAACTCCCCTCCCACTTGCTCTTCTTCCTCCATGGCAGCATAGTACCCAGGGTGAGGACCTAAAATCGCTACGTCCTTGCCCTAACTCCTGCACTACTTGAAAATCTGCTTCGGCAATCACTCCATTCCTCCGCTTTTCCTGCTTCAAAGATCACAATTGCAGCCAATAGGAAGACACCCTCTGCAAAGAGGCGTGTATTCCAATTGGCTGCACCGCGACTGTCACTGACAGTAGAAGAGAGGAGGGACCAAGCGGATCACCAAAGCAGATTTTCAGTAAGAAGTGCAAGAGGTAGGGAAAGTACCCAGGATGAGGACTTTTAGGTCCTCAACCTGGGTACTATGCTGGCATGGATCGGGGAAAAGGTGAGTATAATTGTTCTTTAAGTAATTCCTAAAGCAACCCATGCACTACAAACTTAACTGTAACATCCTTCCGACATTAACACAACGTTCAAAGAACTGCCTAACCCATTCTTTTTCTGATTTGCAAAAAACTGCTGGTCTAAAAAATACACTTTAAAGACATAAAGATAGATTCAACATTTGTTCATCTAATCTAATGTCAAAAAAGCTAGGTACGCATGTTTGGCAGTTGTCTTTTTGTACCAATTGTTATAATCAATTAATGGTCTAACAATAATCGCAGAAGTACTTTCTACATAAATATTGCATGATATTGCACAAACAAATTTGGAAATGCAGGAACATTGAGGTACATTTACCACTTTGATTGTACTTTTACGCCTCTGAGGAAGTGACATACGATGTCCTCGTCCCTGCTACACTCCTCTCCTTTCTCATGTGAATCAGCGGTATAACGGAGTTTTTACTTTTTGCATTAATAAAGACTAAGTTTTATATACCACGTACGTTGTAGCACACTTCATTGAAAGTTTGCACGTACCTTTACGATAACCAGCGGTATCAGAAGTTTCCGATACTGCAGGTTAAAAAATATGGCCCATTGTTTGTACAGAGAGGCCACTTGACGGGCAGAGCAGCCTGTTTTGTTTGAATGCAAAGGGAAATGGCCGGGAGAACAAAGGCAGATCACCAAACAATGTCTGTAAAGCTAGCTACACACAGTACTTATAAAGCCCCGATACCGTTGAATCCGGCAATGTGTGTGGGGGCTTTTCCAAACAAGTGTGCGGCCGCCAAATGTTTGGGTTGGCTGAGAGCTCGTTTGTAAAAGTCAGTAAATTTCCCTCGGCCATGGTAAATTCCTATATAGAGAGTCTGCCGCGAGTCTTCAAGATTTTGTCTGTCATCTTTCAAAAATCTGTGCTATGTATACTCATCTTAAGAGTCTGCACATACGCTAGATTGTCAGCCGAAGTGGTCGATCTTTGGCAATTTAGCTTATCCTTACCACACATAATATTTGACTGCAGACTAAAGGTGGCCATACATATGAACGATAATGGGTAAATCCCGTCTGGGAACGAAAGGATTTACCTATTATGGTTCATGTGTAGGGGCTGTTCCCAACCAATCAGAGTGCAGACGAACGACTGTAGTCAGCACTCCAACCAATCGGGAATGATAGAAAATTTCTGTTGGTCGGAATTGTCTCCCTTCACTTTGAGAAGCAGGAGACAATCCGATTGTGCAGTGTATGGCCGCACAGCCAACCAATCCCTGATTGGATCCGTTTGATCCATGTGTGCCGACAGATACCAATATGAACTGTCGGCACACATGCTGTGGAATCGCATGTATATGAACAGCTTAAATCATATGGCTGATAAGGATTTGTCAAAAAAACTTTGAATGGCACCATCCATCCTCTCAGCGCCTGTGCAGTTTATCTAGGTTGACTATGGGGCATATTTATAAAAAAGCGAAATTATTGCAAAAAAATTACTGCCGCACATCGCGGCCGCGAAAATAGCGCTATCGCCGTATTTATAACGGCGAGCGCCATTGCCGCGATATGTATTGTGGCCGCGATGTGTTGCGGTAATTTTAAGTCCCTTCACGGCGATACTGTACACCCGCCGCCGCTTCCCAGCAGCCCCTCCCAACCCCTTCCCCGCTCACGGCAATCTCGGAACGGGAGGCTAGGAGGGGCTGTCGGGAAGGGGCCGTAGCAGGTGGTCACGACCACCCACCGCGCACCCCCTCCCCAGCAACCCCTCCAAGCCCCCGGCCGCCAGCCCGAAGACGTCGCGTCGGATCAAGCCTTGTTGAGGTCGCCGGGGGTACCCCTGGCGGCCGCAGGGGTACCTCTCGGGGGGTCGGTGGCCTCAGCGGAGCTGGTGTCGCCGGGACTGGAAGAAAGAAGACGCCGCCCATGGGCTCTTTTAAGAGCCGCACACTGGGGGTGACCCTGCCAAAGGCACTTATCAGTGCCGCAAGGGCCCTTACAAGGGCCGGGGAGGGGGGTCCCGGTTTGCGCTGCGGGACCCCTTAAGACCCTTCTCGGCCCCGCTGGAGGGTGCCTCCACCCCTCCCAGCGGATCCCTCCCAGGGAGCGGCCGGGGCGGGGGGCTTGGAGGGGTTGCTGGGGAGGGGGTGCGCGGCGGGTGGTCGCGACCACCTGCTGCGGCCCAATCCTGGCAGCCCCTCCTAGCCTCCCGTTCCGAGATTGCCGCGAGCGGGGAAGGGGTTGGGAGGGGCTGCTGGGAAGCGGCGGCGGGTGGTCTCCGCCGCCGTGAGGGGTTGTGGGCGGGATGGCGTGCCTCCCAGGGCAGGTGCGACCACCCGCCGCGGGTTGCCTTCCCATCCCCGCTGCAGGGAGGCTAGTATCGGCTGCCTTCAATGTGGCGAAGTAAAACAGCCGATACTAGCAGAGCGAAACACATACCGCCGCTTTATAAATAGAAGCGACGGTAACAGGTAAGTATAGCTGCGAAGGGTTAACGCTTCGTTAACTTTTCACGGACGTTTCGGACCTTAATAAATCGCGTTAAACGCGATTTATGCGTTAATGTCAGTGAAAACGGCCGCGAAAACTTAACGAAGCTTTATAAATATGCCCCTATGTCTAGAAACTGCCCTACTTAGTTAATTAGTCAAGTTTTGCATTACTTTGATCATCAGTGTCTGGGCTATAAGTAACAAACATAGTTGTGGTAATTTCTTTTGTGAAACATACCCCCATCCCTCATATTTAATACTTACCGAAATGTAAATGTATTACTGTTGCTATCTGCAAATCCAGCTCCCCAAGTAGTATCTAATAGGTGCCACCTCTTATTTAGGTAGACAGCATTCCATGCATGGTTAGAGTCTCCTGAGAATGTCTGCCCAAGCGTATAACCAAAACCTTTAGAGTATCCTCCAATTTTGAAGCACTTAATTCCTGCAAGACTGCAAAGGAGAAAAACTTGAGAAAGTTATTTTGTAACCCACTAGAGAGTTTATTCAAATGCTATAAACAAATTCATACTGTACTTCTTAGGTCTGCGGTGAGGGAAGTTAAACAAAAATAGCTTCCTGTCAGGGTTAAAGGGTGAATTTTTTTGATGTAATTATATTTGAAGTATAAAGATATCAATGGTTTCACAATTATTAGCCTTATTGTTTCATATATATAATATGTGATTAATTGTGGTTAATAAAGAAATGGACACTTTTTTTGACATATTTTTGAAGGGCTTCCTCTGTATTATCCCCATAAACAAATTAATACAAATAGTGATTTTTCTTGTGGTTGACTCATACCTGCACATTTTGTCAAACAACCCAGCGTATCCTTCACAGGCTCCCTTCCCAGTGAGCAATGTTTGATTTGGGTCACAAAACCACTTTGACTTGTTCTCCAGGCTTTCTAAATCATATTCTAAATGCAATGAGAAATGTTGGGGTATTATTGTGTGAGTGGTGGCAGATGATTCATGAAACTGTCACAAGATTATTATTATTATTTTGGATTTATATAGTGCCAACATCTTCCGTAGCGCTTTACAATTACTTTGACATTCAAGAAACGGACACTGGATTGATCTATTTTATGGACACCACGTTTGTTTACACATGGTTTTAACCTGTGGATTATACACACAGGACCAATTGAAGAAATAAGTACTTTACAACAAGCACTTTGGGAAGTGTTATAGACTTCAGACATATCATTTTGAATGGATAAGGATCACACTTTTAACTATAATAAGTAAAATATTCTAGCTTTGTTTTTAAAGTATTTAATCATATATGTGCACTTTAAAGTTGTATATCCTGTTTATACACATGGTTTAAGAGTTAATATCACTGCTGGAGGAGTAACTTGGTAATTGAATGGTAATTGGTAGGAATCGATCTATCTCACTAAGCACTGGATGGTTATTTAAAGGTGGTTTATTGGATATGTGTTTAAACTTGAGAAAGGACCTAGATATCTGAAACATGTTGTGTTAGCCCAATAAATGCACTTGTGTTTTGGGGAATTCTGGAGTGGTTGTGGTTTTCCGAGAGGCTCCAACAACTTATATTCTACTTTATGACCATTATGTCTTGGCACAGATGTAGGAGCAGCCAGAGAGGATTGAGACTGTGTGGGTAGCTATACCTTTGATGCATGTTATACAGGCGACGTACACCAATTAGAACAATTACGATTGCGGTCATACATTTATGAGTGCAATTGTACATTAACAGTCATGATAGTAATTGTACTCTAGTATCGCATGATATATTATGGCTGCATGGTCCTAAATGTAAAACTATGGCCATAATTTTACACTTGCCCACTATATAGGAGGATGCCCCAAACTGGTTAGTTACAGCTTCTTTTGACAGAGGTGCACTTCTGGGTATTGCTTCATGAATAGGTGGAAACATGCCCGAGCAAGCTCTGTCCCGGTTGTGCCTGTGTGCAGGTCTCCTACTCAGTGACTCTGTGCCAGATTCTCCTATCCAGTAACCCGCGGTATCGAAAACTTCCAACATTTACATTTATCAATATTTATGACCATGCAGCCGTACAATACCATGCGGTATTAGAGTACCGCAAAGGTATAGTGTAGGCAATCGTACTAATGTTGATGTTTGATCGCAATTGTATAATCACAAACGTGACGTGGCCTTTCATTTTAAAACCTCTGGGCAACATTTTAATTCAAAACATGAAGCTAAAACAATTCCTAAGGCATTAAGGAAACCTTAATGGTTAATTGAATATTTTTCTCTATGAGTCATACGACACTATTGCACTAAATATAAAGATAAATAAATATAGTGCGCCATACAAACCAAACATCTAGCACTCGCTTCCAGCTGCTTTTATTTTTAAACCTTTCAGTCTCCGATTGGGGGATGGCCAAGATCTGCTTTTATTTGTTATGAGGTTTCTATATTTTGCCTGCCTGCGATATGGAAGTTTCTCATATATATTCCCTTACCTATGTTGTGGCAGATCCAAATCCAGAATGCTCGGACCTTCTCCAAGTCTGTGCGTGTTATTTTCAACAAGGAGTTTACCAGCTGATCCACAGTATTGGGTTTTGCCACCTGCAAACAAGTTTAGATAAGGCAGCGCATTGTAATAACTGAATAATAATGATTCCGAATGAGTCCATTACTGTTCCAAAATAAATACGATTTCACCTTTAGTTATTAGATATTCATGAATTGCTTTCAGTTTAATTATGTACATTTTTTTAGGTTAAGCCTAAAAATACCTAAAAGGTTAGCTGCTTCCGGCTGACAATAAGATGATGTGTAAATGAGTTTTAGGATGCTTGTGAAGGTTCTCATTCATCCAGGTCATGGTATATCTGTTGTATTCAGTTAGATGAACTGGACTTAAGTTTAGTTCTTGAAGACGTTTCAATTCAGAATGACTTTTACAAGAATATGTTGGCAATTATGTACCCTGGAAAATCCCAAGCCTGAATAGAGGTGGGTTGTTCGACACCAACTGCCTGCCATGTACAATGCTGATTTGACACCTTACCCAGGGCAGTTTCGATAACCCCTCTTAGCCTCTATGCAACCACACCTTGCATTGAGAAGGTCCCTAACACCTGGCTGTGATATGATAATAGGGACTTTCCAGGGTACTTATATTGCCAACAAATTCTTGTACAAGTCATTCTGAATTGACAAAGCCAGTCGGATGACTAGCGAAACGTCTTCAAGAACTAAACTTCAAGTCCAGTTGATTTAACTGAATAAAATAGATATAAGTTTTAGAATGTTTCAAGGATGACCATCAAGTTAACCTCCCCCCTTGCTCCTCTTTTTTTCCTTCCCTTGGGTGAGTATCCAGGGTGGAGGACCTAAAACACTAACTCCTTGCAGAGCCCATCTTCCCATGTCCGGGACTATGGCAGGAGAGCCCCTGCAAGCGGCTCACAAAGCCCTGGACATATATGTAGACCATATTCCTTGTCAACCAAACTGAATTTGATTTCTATAAAACTTAATTACTGCTGCAATCTAGATGAAACAAAATGCTTTTGTGGCAAAAAAGATAAAGGATTGGTTTAGATATCTGATATAACCATCAGTCATATTATTTTATCTCCCCATATTCTCAGGCTGTAATTTTTACTATAGATATGCTGGAACTAACACTATCCTTAACTTTACACCTGGGGCAGGGAAAATATTAGATTGTTAAAAAAAAAGGAGCACAACTATACTTACAGCCCCTCACTCCTGCGGCGCTCTGATCTGGCCCTCTATTTTGCAGAACTTGCAAACAGGCCCGACCGGCATCCGCGGTTGTGATTGGCTGAAAGGCAGCCAATCAAATTCATGGCTGCCAGCAATAGAGTACACCGCGGGAGTGAGTTCAGATTCTTTTTTTAAGCAATCTAATTGCGGTTGCAGGTAATAAGGGATGCCCTACATTATGTATAAAATGTTTTAAATAGTTTTTGTAACACAACATTAAATGACACTTTGGGCCCTATTTGTTAAACCGATCAGTTTAGCAATTGGTAATTTACGATCGTTATCGTAAATTAATGATAACAATCGTAAATTACGGATAACGATTGCAAATCTACGATAATGCAATTGTAGATTTACGATTCCCATAGAATACCATTGCGGTAGTTTACTCCTGCATGGTATTCTACGAGTGAACATTCGTTAATTAATGAACATTCGGCATAAACATACGACCGCCGTGGTCGTACATTATTAATTATGAGTAGTATCGCTAAATTGCGATACCGTTCACTTACAAATAGGGCCCTATTTCTTGGTTCTGATACCCTAAATATTTTATTACTTTCTTCTCGAAACTACTTTTTGCATTGTTAAAAACACATCTTCTCTACTTCCAACTTTCTGTGATACAAAATGTTATATAAGAGATTATCACTGAAGGCCCAGGATCACTATAAACCAAAAATTGTATTAGTAGCAATCTGAGAATTCCATTTGCATCCCTCTCCACAGAGAATAAGACAGGGTTAAACTCTTTCTACAGACATTATGGCACAGGGAAAGTAATTATAGGACTTATAATTGAAGTTAGATCCACATACCTTCCTTGCATAGTTATCCAGTTTCTCAAAGTTTTTGAGGTTGATTGTTATTGATTTTATGTTAGATTTATCCCAGGGGTAAGCTAAGAGCAAGCAGACACAGTTTATTCATACACAGTACTATTTCACAACTTCGTTAAAATGGTTTTTCTACAAAGAATCTAATCTAAGGTGAAAAACTTCTGATGAGGAAAAGGGTTAAGTGAAGGCTAAAAAGTGATAACGTCTTAAAGGGACTGTCCACCCCTCTAATCAAAAAAGCACATATTGTAGATTACCCCCCAAAACCTAGAGTTCATTTTATAAAAAACTTCTAATTCGGCTCCCACACAGAGTTATTATACTCACAAACTCCTCGCCCCACCACCGCTTCCGGGTTCCTTACTCAGTCTCCACTGTGGCTGCTCTGTTCTTTTTGTGTTCTTGAGCAGCCACAGTGGAGACTGCTCCAGGATTGGCAGGCAGTGATTGGCCGTAACGTCACTGTCCCAGCTGACACTGACTGCCTTACCCGGAAGTGCAGAGCCGCGGTGGTAGGAGCATGTAAGTATAATAGCTCTGTGTGTGAGTCGATTTAAAAGTTTTCTATAAAACGAACTCTAGGTTTTGGGGGGTATTCTACTATATATGCTTTTTTGATTAGAGGACATTCCCTTTAAGAGGCACAGGTACCACTCTTGTTTAAATACCAGACCCTATTGGTATAAATTAACATAACACAAAGATGTGGTCCTTAGATGGGTGAAATAATTTGTACTGTAAGGGGGGAAATGATACAAACAGTCAAAAGATATCATTTCAGGAGGATAGATAGCCCAGCAGTAACTGTCTAGGACTAAATTATATTTGTAACCAGGGTCCTTTTTTTGATAAAGCATTAATGTATGGATTATTCCAGAAAGGTGGTTGATTTAGTCAATATAACATGTAGATTTTATACAATATTTCAGGTTTTGTATATACTTGGCCCTCTTTACCTCTTGACACCCTTTTTGGTCGATATTAGGAAAAACAGTTTATATGGTAAAAAGGAGATAAAACACTTACCATAAAAGTCTTGAGCACTGGGTTGCGGAGTCTTACCCCAGTTGTTTCCATTGCTAGGAGAAATAGGCCCATCTGTAAGATATAAAGCTGGTTAGATAATTGACTGAACTATATCAAGTAATATATCAACTGGATTTGCTTTGGGAATTCAAGATGTTGAACTGTGGAAGCCATTGCACAAGTGGAGAAACTAGACTTTCAATTACTTGATATACAATGACCTGTATGACTGAAAGCCTTCATTAGACCACTGAACTGTGCTTTTTACCTGAAATCATGGGGACAGTATGTCTCAAGCAAAAGGAGAAATACCAGCAGCTCTAATGGTTATTATAAGGGAAATCATAGTAATAGTACCTTTTGCAGTCTGTCTGTTAAAAAGCTGAGGCTTAGTGTTTGGTGGGTGAATTTCCACTCGCACTTGATTTCCTATTACAAAAAAACATGTAAAGTTTCAACGTTAATTTTTTCAGATTAGAATCTGTTCTAATGCCATACATTGAGCCTGAACCATAGTCCTAGTTCTCACCAGCCTGTGACTGGCTCTGGATGCCTCTCACCTCTTGGGACTCGGTAAATCAACAGAGAAGTAAATAAGAGCGACATTTTTTAGCTTCCACATCTTAAAGACTTTCTAACTCTCTGTGCACCAGTTGGCTGTTGACCCTTATCATATACTTAAGTATACTCATAAATATATTTTATTATATTATACATATATGTACTATAAGTAGACAGACTCACAGAGAACTGAACTTTCTTATAGTAAAATACTGTGCTTGGTCAGTATTTTACAACTGCAATGTAAATTGCCAACTAATTCCATGTGGTATTGGTATTGCCATTATCCAGTATGGTTTATTGGTGCCCTCTGAGTTTTTTTTTTACTGTCCTTTCTGTAAAGTCCCAACAGCTGTAAATGGGCAATAACAGTCAGTAATTTACAGATCTGTTATCAGTAGTAACCAATACTATAGGTTTATAACTATGACCCTTAATTCAATAGGCAGGATGTGTAGGACTGGGGTCCACCCAGGACCCAAACTCATAGGAAGGAAATAAAGGACAAGAAGAAACTGCCATAGAACATGGACTCATTAGTGTGCAAAGATTCTGGGAAATTATCTATCCTGGTAGACCTTTTCTGTATCTGCTTTATATTAACAAACTTAGTCACAGTTTGTCTGAGACAAATTTGGGAAACCACAACTTTGCATCTGACAGACACATTACAGGATCTTGGATATATTGATTGTTTGATCTTTGGTTCAGGAATACTGATGGCGAATCGGCCCAGGTTTACCTGCCCTAAAGGTCTTTATCCAGTCTCTTCAACCCAAATGTGTTTATTCCGAGTGCATTGAGTTTATTGCCCACTAGATGGCAGGTTTTTTTGTATCATGTTGATTACCCTAGATGTATTTTGAAACAATTTGATATTCATTTTTGAATCTTGAAGTCGAATTTTCTTACAGAAGTGATTAATCAGTTTAAGACCAATGTAACATCAGGCCAGTGTATGGCCACTGCAGATACAAAGATGGAGATTTACAATGTAGTAATATTGGCCATACACCCAATTAGATTACTCTAAATATTGGGCCATGCAGCCGACATACACCACAATACATTATTGGGAAAGCTTAATTATTTTTAGAGAAAAGCACATGGAAACAAAACCAGTGAAAAGGAGCCTTTACTACGTGTTTGTACAAGATAAACACAGGCAGGGTTGATGTAATAGAAGAAAAAATGTCTTGTCCTTACCTTGGTTTTCATAGCTGCTAATAATCTGTCTGCTTGAGTGAGGCTTCTTTAGAGAATTGTTTTCTGCCAAGAAGAGAAAATGTGAACTTGAATTTACATACTAACGTTTATATTAAATATCACTTTGTGCAGAACATGGTACACTACATGAGCTGAGTGACATGTTGATCCCCAACAGGAGTGTGTTTAGGGGGGGCTACTGGTGCCTGGAATCCCCCCTCCCCTTTCTGCCTGCTCAGTGCTGTCTGCTGTTCTAGTTCTCCTGGTGCCCAGAGATACATAGATTGTTCCATAGATTGTTACAATGTTAATTGAGCTGTGAGTGAAAAGCAGTGTTTTTTTGTTTCAACAGCAGCATAGAGATCTGTATCAGTATTACCCTGCAGCTGCCTCAGGGAATTTCTGTGACTGGGGTTATATTCAGTATTTAGGGGACATTACAGGACAATTATACTCACCTACACCCTGCTCCTGCCATCAGTAGTACACAGGGTGAGGGCCTAAACTGCACTGTCCTCGCCCCTGGGTTCACTTTCTAAGTCTTGCTTTACTCACCTAAACTTTCCTTCAGTGCTCTGCTCCCACTTCCGGGTTTGAGATCCAGCTAATGAGAAGACGCTCTTCTTTCAGAGCGTGTCTCCTCATTGGCTGAAGTGCCTGACAGACTCCAGGAGCAGAGCACCAAAGGCTGGGTGCTGTTATAGTAATCCAAAACTTTCAGTGAAGTACACTCCAGCACACCTCTTTGGCACAACCTTTAGTCAATAGGTGCAGTCCTCCCAGCCCTCCACCTTAAGGGCCACAGCAATATGGCAAATGCAAAAAAGTTGGAGGAGCACACTATTTCATTTCCAGTGTTTTATTTCAGCAAAAAGACATACAACGTTTCGGGGGATACAAATTCCCCTTCCTCAGGTACCTGAAACGTTGTATGTCTTTTTGCTGAAATAAAACACTGGAAATGAAATAGTGTGCTCCTCCAACTTTTTTGCATTTGCCATAGTGCTGTTATAGTACCAAGGCCTCTGGTATTTACATGCAAATTACATTTTACATGTGACAAAGTCCATAGTGCACACCAGTTTTGAAAAACACAAGCGTTTTTATTTTAACTCATGACGTTTCGGTGTCCGTGTGACAACTTCTTTGTGGATTAAGTCTGACATAATGACATCGTGTCTGAAGAAGTTGTCCCATGGACACCGAAAGTCACGAGTTAAAATAAAAACACTTGTGTTTTCAAGACTGGTGTGCACTATGGACTTTGTCACATTTTACAAGTTCCATATATTCTTTACACAGAATGATCGTTCAATGCGCCCATACATGGTCCGATGTTATAGGCTCCCACTACTGCAGTAAAGAGAACAAGTTATGGATATTTTCCTCTTGCCCGATAGGTCCCGATACCATGTTGGTACGAAAAATGTGTACCCTGCCTTAATGAATAAAATATATAACAGAATTAAAGGGCATGTCCACCCCCAAAACTATAATCCCCCCAACTACTGGCCCCATCATGTAGTGTAGTGTAATCCTTATCTCACATCCCAGCTTCATATGGTTCTCCTGTAGTCCCCCCCCAAAGTCCCAAAAACTGCCCACAAGGAGGATAGCAGAGTCCATATAGGACTCTGCCTCCTACCTGGCCTCCGGGAGAAGTTTGGCATGCATACTGCAGCCCTTCCCCCCTCCCTCTCCCTCCCTCTCAGGATTCCCTCCCCCTAGCGTTAAACCCTTTAACTATAAGATTCCCCCTGTCCCCCCAGCCCCAACCGCTATATTTATATGCTTAGAAAGCTCCCCAAACTTTAATTACCTTCCCTCTTTCCCCCGCCGAAATGCACTCCCGGCAGCCGCGTCCGTGATACAATTATGGAAATTGTAACAGGTCTAATCATTTGGACAGACCCATTTTGCAGAAAAATGTACAGGAAACTATTAATTGTGTTAAATCAGAACGATTCACCCAGGCAATCTGATAGAGATAAAATGTAGGCCCATGTTTACTACCTGTATGTCCTATTTATTTAGTAATGGAATAAAAAAAATTCAGGGACCTTTTACATACAGAGCTGGACACATGTTTCAAACTGCGTTTTGCAATGAAATCCCACCAAACTCACTGCGCACTGGGTTCTAATCCATTATTGGTATGTATAAATCCTCCCTTTTTGATGCATTTTGCATACATTCCAATTAACTACATTCTCTGCTACAATCTACATACAGGTTCTATTGCTGTAGTTGGTAATCTATATACAGGTTCTATTGCAGTAGTTGGTAATCTGTTCGTTTAACTCTGGTTCGCGTAGGGTTCTAAGTCCATCTCTAGTGGTAATACAGTGCAAAGTGTAATGAATATGGTAGTTTAAAATTATTAATTTTTAATTATTTCAGTTGTATTGTTTTGTGAAGTGTGCGCCTAATACAATATTACCCATACATAATTCACCCACTGGGTAAGGCAAGCACCTTTCCATAAAACTCCCTCTTTTAAAGGGACACTATACTGATGCACCAGCTGACTGCTTGCTAGCTCCTTCCAAAGCTACCCCTCCATTAACATTGGTTGCTTTTCTCAGAGATAAGATGCCTGTCAAGGACATGACAGTGGGAGGAGGCAAAGAGCTTGGCTGCTGCAAGAGTATAATGTCCATACAGTATATATATAGAGTATAAAATCTCAACTGTGTTACGATGAGTATTGTGCATACGTGTATACTATAGAGTATAATGTCCCTACAGTGAGACTGAGAATGGGACCATTAAATAATGGGGGCTGAGGTGGTTGTAAAGGATGCCGAAAAGGCTAATCTGCTAAACCGTTTTTTTACATCGGTATTTACTGTTGAGAATCCTGTCCTTACAGAAGGGATTGTAATAATATTCAGGAAGAAAATGAAGTGTATTCACATTGCTAACAGAGGATATGGTCGGAAACAATTAGACCAAGTTAATATCAATAAAGCCTCAGGACCACTGAATCTCATCTTTTCAGATTCGCTTTGGTCTGGGGATGTGCCGCTCGGATGGAAAAAAGCCAATGTTAATCCATATTCAAAAGGTAGTCGTTCACAGCCTGGTAACTTAGACCTGTAAACCTAACATCAGTGGTGGGAATGGTATGGAAACTTTGTTACGGACCATATCCTTGACTTTGTCTCCAGAGATCATCTTAGTAGTAGTCAGCTGGATTTATGAGAAATAGATCATGCCAGACAATTTAATTGGTTTTTATGAAGAAGCGAGTAAGAAGTAGATCAGGCACAGCAGTGGATGTGATATATTTGATTTTGCGAATGCTTTTGATACCGTGCCACATAGGCTACTAATGTATAAACTGGAGGACTGTTGGCCTTGAAGAAAACATTTGTTCATGGATAGAGAATTGGTTATTTAATCGCAAACAGGAGAGTGGTGTTAATGGAGCTACTCTATGTGGGCTAAAGTTCTAAGCGGAGTGCCTCAGGGTTCTGTACTGGGGGACGCTTCTATTTAAACGTCTATAAATGACTTAGAAGGGGGCATTGAGAGCAAGGTCTCAGTTTTGCTGATGACACTAAACTATGCCGAGCTTTGGAAACTTCAAATGATGTGCAAGTGCTGCAAGCAGACCTAGATAGATTATCAAAATGGGCAGCAGAATGGCAGATGAGATTCCTACACCATACACCATAAATAACCTGTGTTAAGTGTCTCGTAATGGAAAAAGATTTGGGGGTTGCTGTAGATAACATACTTAGTTATAGCAAGACCATGCCAGGTAGCAATGGCTAGACTAGCAGATATTGTCTTTATAAAGAGGGTAGATTCAAGAAGAAAATATTATTCTCCCTCTTACAAGGCACTGGTAAGGCCTCATTGGAATATGCGGTGCAGTTTGGAATCCCATAACAAAAGGGACATCTTGAAATTGAGGCAGTTCAGAGAAGGAAGAACTAAATTAATAAGGAATGGAGGGGCTTGAATATGCAGGCAGATTAGAAAAGTTAGGGCTGTTTACATTGAGTAGCGACGTTTACTGGGGACATGATAACCTTATACAAATATATAATGGGCCATACAATGAACTCTCTGGTACATTGTTCACTAATAGGTCATATCAGAGGAATCATGGACATCCTTTAAGGTTGGAAGAAAAGAAGTTTCATCTTCAGGTTAGGAAAGTTACAGTGAGAACAGTGAAAATGTGAAACTGTTTTCCAGCAGAAGTGTTAATGGCAAGTTCATTGAATAGCTTTAAAAAAAGGCCTGGATAAGTTTCTAAAACGAAAAAATATAATAATTACTGGTATTATGCATATAGATCTGGTTGATACAGGGATCTTCCGATTGCCGTATGGAGCCAGGAAGGAATTCCCCCCCCCCCCCTTTTTAGGCTGTTTTTTTTGCCTTCCTCTGGATCAACTGTTAGGTAGGGTTAAAAAAAAGGGGGAGGGGATTTATTGGACTTGATGGACGTCTTTATTCAACCTTAATTACTATGTTACTATGTACTCTAGAGTATAAACTCCCTACGTGTACTATAGTGTATAATGTTCCTACTGTGTATACTATAGAGTATAATGTTCCTACAGTGTATACTATAGATATACAATACCCTACAGTGTATACTATAGAGTATAATGTCCCCCACAGTTATACTATAGAGTATAATGTCCCTACAGTGTAGTATACTATCGAGAACCCAACTGTTAGGTAGGGTTAAAAAAAAGGGGGGGGGGATTTATTGGACTTGATGGACGTCTTTATTAAATTAACTTACTTATTGTTATGTCTATGTACTCTAGAGTATAATATTCCTACAGTGTATACTATAGAGTATAATGTCCCCACAGTATATACTATAGAGTATATGTCCCTACAGTGTAGTATACTATCGAGAATAATGTCCCTACAGTGTATACTTTATAGTATAATTTCCCTTTCCAACAGTAAAATGTTTTTATTTTCTGTAAATTAAATATATTTTTGGTTTTTTAACTGCCTACATTAGAGAGGGTTAATTACTCCTTTGTAATATTTTATTTCCCTTATATATATCTTATTTATAAGGCCTTAAAGTACATGAGGCAGAGAGGGGGATGGAGTCTTTATTAATGTTACTTGCAGTATAAATGTTAGTGAAACTAACCCTACCTTACCTTTCCACTGACTCCAGCATGAAAATAGCATAAAATTAGATTATTCTAAATGTGTTATGTAATTAAATAAGACACGTAAATATAACGATTAAAATAGTAGACACAAACGTGTTGAGCAGTGCCTTGTTTATTTGGCTTTTATTAAAGGGCAACAAAACATAAAAAGCCCCACCTAAGCTTATTCCCTACTTATTGATGATCTGAACCATTATATTTATAACTGTTGATTACCTAGAGAAATACAAGACAATAGGAATGACATTAGGTCTATCACTCATTATCCAAATCGATAGAAGACACCAGGCTGCATTCATGATGGTGGGTTATGGTTTAAAAGAAAACAACAATTTTTAACATTTGTAATATTGTGACTTTGGTCCCATATTAGGTGTGAGAAATCAACACGTTGAGTCTTGATCTGTGTTTCGTGCTAGGCCATAAATTGGTGCAGCTGCTGTTTAGTCTCCCCCAACATCCAAATCAGAGCACTCTTTACTGCACTGCATAAACATATTGCATTGAGTCCCATTCCCGGGTATTTATTGCCAACAGATCCTTGTTAAAGTCATTCTGAACAGTCGGATTTATGATAGCGTTGTAAATAATGATCGTTACAATGATCGTTAAAGGTGAGCTATCGATAAATCAATACCGCACCCTATATGACAAACTGAAATTACACTCCATGACAAGCGGGCCAATCTATGGGTAGACCGCTCTTCAAGAAGCACGTCCTCCAATAGGCAACATTCCTGGGCCAGGAGAAGAGGTCAGACTAGCAAAGACTGATATTAGGTGACCCTTTAATGCCAGGGTCAGACTGACTTACCAAGTTATACTGGGAAAACATTATTAAGTTATTAAGTTATTAAAATGTAGGTACAGAGGCAAGAAGGCAATAAGGAAAACATAAGGGGGCATATTTATAAAGGTTCGTTAACTTTTCGCGGCCGTTTTCGCGCCCATTAACGCATAAATCGCGTTTACCGGCGATTTATAAAGCCCGAAAACGGCCGCGAAGAGTTAACGAAGCGTTAAACCTTTCGCGCCGATACTTACCTGTTACCGCCGCTTCTATTTATAAGCGGCGGGTAATGGTTTCGCTCGGCTAGTATCGGCTGTTTTACTTCGCCACCTTGAAGGAGGCGAAGTCCAGCCGATACTAACCTCCCGCGGCGGGGATGGGCAGGCAACCCGCGCGGGTGGTCGCACCCGCCCCGGGAGACACGCCCACCCCGCCCAACCCCCCGCGGCAGCAGCGGCGACACCCGCCGCCGCCGCCACTTCCCAGCAGCCCCTCCCAACCCGTTCGGCGGCAATCTCGGAACGGGAGGCTAGAAGGGGCTGCCGGGAAGGGCCGCAGCAGGTGGTCGCGACCACCCGCCGCGCACACCCCTCCCCGGCAACCCCTCCAAGGGCCCCCGCCCCGGCCGCTCCCGGGGACGGGAGGGAGGCCGCTGGGGGGGTGGAGGCTCCCTCCAGCGGGCCCTGAGAAGGGCCTTTTGGGCTTAGGGGGTCCCGCACCGAACCGGGACCCCCCCCTCCCCGGCCCTTATAAGGGCCCTTGCGGCACTGACAAGTGCCTTGGCGGGGGTCCCGCAGCTGAAACCGGGACCCCCAGTGCGGCTCTTAAAAGAGCCCTTGGCGACGTCTTCTTCTTCCAGTCCCGCGACAAACCAGCTCCGCCGAGGCCGCCGACCCCCAGAGGTACCCCTGCGGCCGCCAGGGGTACCCCGGCGGGCGCCGGCGACCTCAACGAGGCCGATGTTGCGGCGTCTTGATCCGAGCGCGACTCTTCCGGGCGGCGACACCAACCCCACTCAGGTCGCCGATGCAGGCAGACTCACTGCGGCCGCCAGTGAGCCCGCTGGCACCGCCGGCCTCAGCGGAGCCGATGTTGCCAGCCGCTTCTTTCTTCAGCCATCTACTCTGCGATGGCATCTGAGTTCCGCGGCGGAAAGCTCCTCTTTATATAGGTTTGCAGAAATCCATAATCCTTTCTGATTGGTCAATTTTTTAATACTTGCTTTACATTAACCAATCAGATTTCTGGAAAGTTTCTGGCTGCGGGACCCCTAGCCCCAAAGGCCCTTCTCAGGGCCCCGCTGGAGGGAGCCTCCACCCCCCAGCGGCTCCCTCCCGTCCCCTCCCGGGAGCGGCCGGGGCGCTTGGAGGGTTGCCGGGAGGGGGTGCGCGGCGGGTGGTCGCGCACCACCTGCTGCGGCCCTTCCCGGCAGCCCTTCTAGCCTCCCGTTCCGAGATTGCCACGAACGGGGAACGGGTTGGGAGGGCTGCTGGTAAGTAGCGGCGGCGGCGGGTGGTCGCCGCTGCCACCGCGGGGGGTGTGGGCGGGGTGGGCGTATGCCCCGCCCCCTTAGGAGCGGCGTCGGGAAGGATTTTAAGTCCCTTCGCGGCGATACTATATATTATCGCCGCGAAGGGGCTTAAAATTACCCAGCACATCGCGGCCGCGATAGTATCGCGGGAATAGCGCTCGCCGTATAAATACAGCGATTCGCTATTTTCGCGGCCGCGATAGGTACTGCGGGAATAGCGCTCGCCGTTATAAATACGGCGATATCGCTATTTTCGCGGCCGCGATGTGCGGCGGTATTTTTTTTGCGCTAACATCGTTCCTTTATAAATATGCCCAAAGGAGTCAGGAGGATTGAGATAAATATGTGAATATGTTAAAAGAGTTGAAAAATGCGAGTAACGATTCACATCGCTAATGCAACACTAATCGGAATGTTCCTTTTATGTGCACTGCGCCCGATCCTATTGAAACACATAGATTTTCACATGCATTGCAAAAATCCTGCATGCGCTGCTGTGTGTGATAGTGGGACCTAGGCCTAAGTTAACCCTTTGATTCTGGTGGGAATTTTATTTCCTGGTGGGCCCCAATGGCCCAACTCATTTAAGCTGGAGTCCCCACCTGTTAAGGGTACAGGAATGCATCATTCATTTAATTATGGTTGGGGATGTAATTGAAATCCTTTTACTAAATGTGATATTCAGACATCAGTTAATAATTATTTTAGGCAGCAGTAACTGGGGACTTTCATGCCAGTAAGCGCTTAGTGAGCTATTGATCTATATGTGCAGGTGTTTGTATAGTAACAGATTTTAAAATACCCTCTATTCTTAGTCTTACATAAAACAATATTAGTCTGTGCTTTGGGGCCGAATCAAACTAACATCTTAAAAGGTCTAATTATATTACAGTGTGTATATATTAAGTAACAGGTGCCGATGTTTTTTAAAAGCCATGCTACCCTCTAATTGATATTTTATATACAAGTTAAGCAGCTCCCTATTTCCACTATACTTTTGTATTCTAAAAAACTCTTGAAAGGAGCCACTTCTCCTTCTATCGTACTGCTTCCGGGTATCGGACAACAGTCCAAGCCTTGACAATGACATCATGGAAAATGGTTGGTGGTCATTACTAAAACAGCCTGAGAGAGCAGAGGAGGCTAACATGCCGGCAAGAGATTAGGTTGCTTAAGTCCTTTCAGGAGCATCTTTGGAATAGGCAAAATAAAAAAAATATAGGTCAGGGGGATCCATAGAACAGACAGTTTGGATTTTCAATAGAAATTTTCAATGTTTACATTTTAAAATATTAATGAAGAGTTCCAAGTTTCGAAAATTAAGAAAAGTCAGTTGGATTGAATTTCCAAATCGGGCCCAGATTCATTTTGAAACCGGGATGCATCACTACTGTATACCAACACTTTTTTTCAATAAATGATTTCAAAAACAAAAAAAGTTAATGTAACAACACTTAGTTTAAATACATTAATGTAATTACATGGCACTCAACTTATGTGAACCGTGCTAACATTTAAGGCAGTCGAGATGAAATTTGCTCAAGATTGATTGCAAGGTTCTACATGTATACAAAACAATTGCTCATCTGATCAAGTCTTGTATGGGTCGGATCATCAATGAGGCCTGACAGAACAGCCAGTTCCCCAGCCGAGCACTTTCAAATGAAATGATTGGCGGATCAAACAGCCGTTCTTAATATTGTGCGTTGCGAGATGGTTCCGCGATTGCTGCACACGCAATTATTTGTTTATTCTCCATGTGTTTTTTGCTCATGTATCAGATTCAATAAAGGATTTGTAAGTATACCTTACTGAATTAAAGCTACAGAGGCTGACCATTGGAATCTTCTATAAGGAATTTTGGTATTTTTCAATCCTTTTACATAGATTGAAACTGCTCCAAAAAGATTCAAGACCAATAGTAGAATGGCACTCAGCATGTTTTCTACAGCTTCTCTTCCAATTTTTCTTCATTTTCTGAGGTAGAACATATCTGTGAGTTTGGCCGCTGCTCCTTTGCAGTCTGTGTCTCTCCATTGGGTTTTTTAATCTTTCGGATAAGCCTTGCATTGCTTCATCGGCTATCTGTGGCTTTTAACCACTTCGATTGGTCCTTGATTTTAGGTGGCAGATTTGAATTTCTTTAGCCTATTCTTTACTACTCTTCATTATTTGCCTTCTGATTGGTCTCTTCTTTTTTTAAGTTCCTGCTTCCTGATCTATTGCCTGTTCTCTAGCTTTTGGTACACCTGTTGCTCATGGTGTTTTTTTTTGCATTTTATCCCTGGTACTGCATTTGGCTGATTGACTTCTAGTTCCCTTAATGATTTTTGGTTCTGTCCATTTCTTTCTCTCTTTGCTTTCAGTTATTGTTTCCAACTGCCCAGCTGGTTTAGTGACCTGTTCCGCCAAGTTTGCTTCAATCTTCTTGATTACCCCCAACTTTAGCACAGATACCTTGCGCTCTAAGTCTGTGCCCAGTCAAGCATGCCCAGTAAAGTGTGTCAAGTGCCGCAGCAAATGGGGGTTTGGCTATAGGTGAAGATAGCAGTGAATATTATGGTATCTGCGCTAAAGGGAGATTTGGGCATTTCAGACCGTAATAATACCATTTCAAAAACAGGAAATAATATCACAGTAAGAGATGTCAGTGACTTTTGTTTTGCTAATGGAAATTAAGCTAGTTTTTATGTGGGAGATCAAGTGAGAAAAGGATGCTGTGAAGGTTCTCATTCATCCAGGTCATGTATTTAATTTGATCAACTGGACTTGAAGTTTAGTTCTTGAAGACATTTTGCTAGTCATCGCACTGCTTTCTCAATTCAGAATGACTTGTACAAGAATCTGTGGCAATTATGTACCCTGGAAAATCCCAATTAGCATATCACAGCCAAGTGTTAGGCGGGATTGCATAGTGGCTAAGAGGTGTTATAGGAACACCCAGGTCCAAAAAGACCCAATACCGAAACACAAGAAAAGCGACATCATATATGCAGTGCAGGGCAGTGAAGATGCTCTGATTTCTCTGTGGGGGAGACCAAACAGCAACTGCATCAATGTATGGCCCAGCACAGAAGAGCCAATTCCTCCGGTCAGACTCAAACGTGTACCTGCATCTTAAGGATAAAGGACATACCTTTGAAGATTCTAATGTTAACATATTGACAAAGGAACGTGACTGGTCAAGAGAGGTGTTAAGGAGGCCATTTATGTGAAAATAAAGAAACCAAGCCTAAATAGAGGTGGGGGAGTTCGACACCAATTCTGCCATGTACAATGCTGTTTTGACACCTTACCCTGGGTGTTCCTATAACACCTCTTAGGCCACTATGCAATCCCGCCCTTAACACTTGGCTGTGATATGCTAATTGCCATTTTCCAGGGTACATAAATACAGATTCTTGTACAAGTCATTCTGAATTAGAAAGCCAGTCGGATGACTAGCAAAACGTCTTCAAGAACTAAACTTCAAGTCCAGTTGATCTAATTGAATACAACAGATAATGTAAGAAGGAGCACAACATATTACATGCAATAGATAAAAGTCATCGAATGGGCACATTTGGAAAATAACTTTTATTACAATTTTCTAGTGCTCCATAGGGGAGGAGAGACAGCAACCTTATGTGCGCAAACTGTATAGGGCAAGGGATATAGTGAAAGACACATTTCATAGGGGTTGAACTCTAAACAGCCAATCAAATTATGAGGTACTAATGGAAATGTTTTCCTGGTTAAATTTTCCAAACCCACTTAATTATTTTTTTTAAAAATTCCATGAAGTCACCATTCTCTACTTCCCAAATAATATTTGAGATGAAGTAACGTTTGAGGTGCCTCATACAATATATATATTGTTCTCTTCTTAACAACATTCGTAGTAAAGAAAAAACAAGAATATTACTTTATGTTCCTAATAGATTCACCTTTATAAATATCTATAAAATAAGACACATTGGTTAGCTATAGATTTCCCGCTCATAAATCATATGATAAATAGCTCCTGAGTCTGTTAACAGTCTTGTTGTGAGAGTGAGAATGCATCACCTAACATTCTCTTGTCACATATTTGCTTAACATAATCTCTTGGCCTGAAATCTATCTCCTTTTCACTCTTCTGTCATTTACTTCTGAACTCCAAAAATGGCTGACATACCATTGTCAGCTCACTTCCAATCCTCCATGTCCTTTCTCTCTTATCCCTTTACAGGGCAATGACCTTTCCAGTATCAAATTAAAAGGGCACACCTAGTCTGTTGACTTTTCTTCTCCACCACACTCTTTTGTCATCCACATAGCCATAAGCCCATCAACACCTATTAGTTAATTTACAGCTAGTGGCATCTGTCAAAGTCACTTTAATAATTGTTTAGGTAAAACTTACCTCTTTTTTTCTGCTTGTGGTACATTACTACAATGCTACATTTTCCATCTCATTATTGTTACCCTTATTAAAGGGCATGCCACCCCAAAACTATAACCCCCCAACACTGGCCCCACCATGTAGTGTAGTTTAATCCTTACCTAACATCCCAGCTCCATGGTTCTCCTGTAGTCCCCCCCCAAAGTCCCAAAAACTGCCCACCAGGAGGCTAGCAGAGTCCATTCCCTCCCCCTAGCATTTAACCCTTTTAGTATAGGCTTCCCCCTGGTCCCCCAGCCCCAACCGCATCATTTTTATTTTAAGAAAGCTCCCCAAACTCTTACTTACCTCTCCTCTTTCCTCCGCTGAAGTGAGCTGCGCGGCAGCCGCGTCCGTGATTGGCTGCAGCTCAGCCAATCACAGACGTGGCTGCCGGTCCCGCCCCCTGCTTGCATTTCTCGCAAGCAAGGGCCGGGCGCGGCGGAGGAAAGAGGGGAGGTAAGTAAGAGTTTGGGGAGCTTTCTTAAATAAAAATAATGCGGTTGGGGCTGGGGACCAGGGGGAAGCCTATATTAAAAGTAAGATTTAAGGGTGGACATACCCTTTAAACATTTGGTTAATGAGACAATACAGAGACAATGGGATTGGCCTCAATATCTAAAAATATACACTAAGGCTTCGTTCACACTGTAGTCCATTTCGTTCATGCAATGAAACATTGCACTAAATCAATAGCACAATGTTCCGCTGTGTTAAAACAACACACCGTGTGAACATAGCCTTATGCTACGTTTTGCATCTCCGGTTTTGTCATCATTGCTAACGGAACATACAAATTCCAATACACATTGCCTCAGGATCTCACTGTTACTGCTAGAAATAACTATTCTAAACTAGAAGTAAAAACTGAAGCGGCAGAAATCTCTATTAACGTGAGTGTTGGTGTGCTGTGAATTTTAAAAACTGCATTTGTGACTGGTAATCAGCACTGAATGTCTGCTCACAGGTGAATCCAATCAAAACTGGTAATCAGCACCGATTAGGTCTACTCACAGTGAATCTAATCAAGACTGGTAATCAGTACTGATTAGGTCTGCTCACAGTGAATCCAATTAAAACTGGTAATTAGCACCGATTAGGTCTGCTCACAGGTGAATCCAATCAAGACTGGTAATCAGCACCAGTTAGGTCTGCTCACATGTGAACCCAATCAAAACTAGTAATCAGCACCAATTAGGTCTGCTAACAGGTGAAATCCAATCAGACTGTAATCACACCGATTAGGTCTGCTCACAGGTGAATCCAATCAAAACTAGTATCCACCAATTAGGTCTGCGCACAGGTGATCCAATCAAGACTGGTAATCATACTGATTAGGTCTGCTCACAGGTGAATCCAATCAAGACTGGTAATCAGCAGTGATTAGGTCTGCTCACAGGCGAATCCAATCAAGACTGTAATCAGCGCCGATTAGGTCTGCTCACAGGATGAATCCAATCAAAACTAGTAATCAGCACCAATTAGGTCTGCTAACAGGTGAATCCAATCAAGACTGGTAATCAGCGCCGATTAGGTCTGCTCACAGGATGAATCCAATCAAGACTGGTAACAGTACTGATTAGGTCTGCTCAAGGTGAATCCAATCAAGACTGGTAATCAGCATGATTAGGTCTGCTCACAGGTGAATCCAATCAAGACTGGTAATCACGCCGATTAGGTCTGCTACAGATGAATCCAATCAAAACTAGTAATCAGCACCGATTAGGTCTGCTCACAGGTGAATCCAATCAAGACTGTTATCAGTACGATTAGGTCTGCTCACAGGTGAATCCAATCAAGACTGGTAACAGCAGTAATTGTCTGCTCACAGATGAATCCAATCAAAACTAGTATCAGCACCGATTAGGTCTGCTACAGGTGAATCCAATCAAGACTGGTAATCAGTACTGATTAGGTCTGCTCACAGGTGAATCCAATCAAAACTAGTAATCAGCACCAATTAGAGTCTGCCACAGGTGAATCCAATCAAGACTGGTAATCAGTACTGATTAGGTCTGCTCACGGTGAATCCCATCAAGACTGTAATCAGCACTGATTAGGTCTGCTCACAGGTGAATCCAATCAAAACTGGTAATCAGTACTGATTGGTCTGCTCACAGGATGAATCCATCAAAACTAGTAATCAGCACCAATTAGGTCTGCTACAGGTGAATCCAATCAAGACTGGTAATCAGCGCCGATTAGTCTGCTCACAGGATGAATCCAATCAAGACTGGTAATCAGTATGATTAGGTCTGCGCAGGTGAATCCAATCAAGACTGGTAATCAGCAGTGATTATGTCTGCTCACAGGTGAATCCAATCAAGACTGGTAATCAGCGCCGATTAGGTCTGCTCACAGGATGAATCCAATCAAACTAGTAATCAGCACCGATTAGGTCTGCTCACAGGTGAATCCAATCAAGACTGGTAATCAGTGCTGATTAGGTCTGCTCACAGGTGAATTCACAATCATCATGCACAGCTGTAATCAGCAGTAATTAGGTCTGCTCACAGGATGAATTCATTCAAAACTAGTAATCAGCACCGATTGTCTCTCACAGGTGAATCCAATCAAGACTGGTAATCAGTACTGATTAGGTCTGCTCACAGGTGAATCCAATCAAGACTGGTAATCAGCAGTAATTAGGTCTGCTAACAGGTGAATCCAATCAAGACTGGTAATCAGCACTGATTAGGTCTGCTCACAGGTAAATCCAATTAAGACTGGTAATCAGCACTGATTAGGTCTGCTCACAGGTGAATCCAATCAAAACTGGTAATCAGTACTGATTGTCTGCTCACAGATGAATCAAATCAAGAATAGTAATCAGTACTGATTAGGTCTGCTCATGGGTGAATGCAAAAGAGGCAGCTATCAGCACTTATTAGGTTTGCTTACAGCTGATGCATATAAAGGCAGGTGTTGATTGGCCTGCTACGCATGTCCATTGAAGTCTATGAGTCTATGCGCAAAAAAAAGTCAGTAAATTCCTCAATAAATCAGAACCACTTTCACAGATTCTATAACCACATGTCTGTACCTAATTTTGTCGAAGATATTAACCCAGCACCAGCTAAGTAATTCCCAATTGGGGGAGAGGTGCCACAAAGTGGTTAAATGCTGACTAGAAAACAGAATAGAACCACTGTGCACACTCTTCATGTAATTAAAAAACCTTTATATGTAAGACTTTTAAATACATAACCTCCAGTGACCTAAAACACAGACTCAGTATATATATTATACATACCATAGTTCGAGCACATATCATAGGGTAAATATCATGTGGATTATAGTCAATAAATGCATTAAGGCATATCTAGTGCATAGCTACCAACTCAGAATGGATCAGTCAGTCGTCGTTATGGTCACTGTTAGGGCCGCGAATCAGGCAGACGTGTTTCGCCCCCCACTCCTTATGGGGGCTTCCTCATGTGCCAAAGAAGTAATAGCAGAGGCTTTACATAATAAGGTTTTTTAATTCATGAAGAGTGTGCACATGGTTCTATTCTGTACCTAATTTTGTATCTTTAGGTTGAAAACTGTGTGAGGAGATACAGAAAATAGGAAGGAGAAGATGAAGATAAAGAAATAAAAGAACAATAATTTGGCTCTTTCAAGCCAAATTAATAATGTTAACTTTAATTTCTGGAGAATTTCCCACATAAAGGGCACCTGATAACCCAGAGTTATTGTTGTATTTAAATATTAGGCTTCCCAGAACATGCAATACAATCAGTACGCTACCCAATTTTACTTTTTCCAAACAACCCTAAGCCCAAATTATGTTTGGCCAGTGCCCCAAGCAAAAGGTTATTCCAGGGCATCATACGGGTTTCGAAAACGTAGATCCTATTGATTCTAAATGTTTTTCTTCAATACAACTGATGAACAGAATAAATGATTGGTTTAGGGAGACATTCTACTTTAGAACTCTTGCAATTTTGCAACAGTTCTATTGGGGATCCTCTGTGTGATCTCACATTTAGCACTGGAACACTGGCCGCTCTTAAAGAATATAAACTTGAAAGCCTTTAGCATGTGGTAGTGATTTATGGGCTGAGAGTCCCAGTCCGTGTCCCTATGCTAGTTGTGGCCTCTCTCATATGCATTTCAAGTGTCGGAAGAACAAAGAGCAGAAATAATTTGAGTTGAAAGTTGAAATAAGGTTTCAATCCTGGCAGGTTTTTCCCGAGGGTCCACTCCAACCGCCCTCCAAAGCCTCCTGGCATCTAATGTTAACAGGTGTGCAAGCGCAGTTAAACCATGTCCCAAGGAAAACGAGAGGAAACTCCATCGCCAGGGGGTCTCAGTTATCAGAGAACCGCACCAAGTTTTCAGGGTCCCATTTCTCCTGGGTGCTAATGGAAAGCTGGACAGGACAGTAACATTTTGTAGTGTTGGCTCTGTGGGGAGGGGAGAGGGAAGTGGAAAGTAAAAGCTGCTGTTGCTTGTCATCCTGCAGTGAGCTGGTGTTGACTCTACCACAATTTCCTGTGCTCATCTGATACTGGGAAAGCCACTGCTATGGACATAAGGCAGGACTCTAACTCTTACGCATTGACCTGCTCCTTATTGTTCAAAAAAAGACTGGAGGAGAAAAACCTGGCCTTCCAAAACAAGGTACAGTCATCCACTGGTCTCTGTCTCTGGGGTCCTTAAACGTTAACAGTGTTTGGTGATAGATAGAGAGGGAAAGGGCAGATGTGCTCTGTGTGCCCTTTAATTCAGACGCCCTTTACATTTGTGTGCCAACTGCCCTTCCCCAACATCTTTAATTTCTCAGACACTCAACTACAGCACACCTCCTACCATGCTGGGCAATGGGAATTGCAGCCTGTGTGTATAAGGATTCCTACCCAGGTTAAGTTTATTATGGCTACACAAAATATAGCAACTACAGCAATAGAACCAACTACTGCAATTGACCCGTATATAGATTACCAACTACTGCAATAGAACCTGTATATAGATTACCAACTACTGCAATAGAACCTGTATATAGATTACCAACTACTGTAATAACACCTGTAATAGATTACAACTACTGTAATAACCTGTATAGATTACTGACTACTGCAATAGAACCTGTATTAGATTACCAACTACTGCAATAAACCCTGTATATAGATTACCGACTACTGCAATAGAACCAGTATATGATTACCAACCACTGCAATAAACCTGTATATAGATTACCAACTACTGTAATAAAACCTGTATATAGATTACCACTACTGTATAACCTGTATATATTACAACTACTGTAATACACCTGTATATAGATTACTGACTACTGCAATAGAACCTGTATATAGATTACCAACTACTGCATAAACCCTGTATAAGATTACCGACTACTGCAATAGAACCAGTATATAGATTACCACCCACTGCAATAGAACCTGTATATAGATTACCAACTCTGTATAAACCTGTATATAGATTACAAACTACTGTAATAACACCTGTATATAGATTACCGACTACTGCATAGAACCTGTATATAGATTACCAACAACTGCAATAAACCTGTATATAGATTACCAACCACTGCAATATAACCTGTATATAGATTACCAACTACGCAATAGAACCTGTATTAGATTCCCAACTACTGTAATAGACCTGTATATAGATTACCGACTACAGCAATAGAGCCTGTATATAGATTACCAACCACTGCAATAGAACCTGTATATAGATTACCAACTACTACTGCAATAGAACCTGTATATAGATTACCAACCACTGCAAAACCTGTATATAGATTACCAACCACTGCAAAAGAACCTGTATATAGATTACAACCACTGCAATAAAACCTGTATAAGATTACCAACCACTGCAATAGAACTGTATATAGATACCAACTATGCAATAGAACCTGTATATAGATTACCAACTACTGCAATAGAACCTGTATATAGATTACCAACTACTGTAATGGATCTGTATATAGATTACCAACTCCTGTAATATAACCTGTATATGATTACCAACCACTGCAATATAACCTGTATATGCCGATTAGGTCTGCTCACAGGATGAATCCAATCAAGACTGGTAATCAGTACTGATTAGGTCTGCTCAGAGGTGAATCCAATCAAGACTGGTAATCAGCAGTGATTAGGTCGCTACAGGTGAATCCAATCAAGACTGGTAATCAGCGCCGATTAGGTTGCTCACGGATGAATCCAATCAAAACTAGTAATCAGCACGATTAGGTCTGCTCACAGGTGAATCCAATCAAGAATGGTAATCAGTACTGATTAGGTCTGCTCACAGGTGAATCCAATCAAGACTGGTAATCAGCAGAGTAATTAGGTCGCTCACAGGATGAATCATTCAAAACTAGTAATCAGCACCGATTAGGTCTGCTCACAGGTGAATCCAATCAAGACTGGTAATCAGACTGATTAGGTCTGCTCACAGGTGAATCCAATCAAGACTGGTAATCAGCAGTAATTAGGTCTGCTAACAGGTGAATCCAATCAAGAATGGTAATCAGCACTGATTAGTCTGTCACAGGTAAATCCAATTAAGATGGTAATCAGACATGATTAGGTCTGCTCACAGGTGAATCCAATCAAAACTGGTAATCAGTACTGATTAGGTCTGCTCACAGATGAATCAAATCAAGAATGTAATCAGTACTGATTAGGTCTGCTCATGGGTGAATGCAAAAAGAGGCAGCTAATCAGCACTTATTAGGTTGCTTACAGCTGATGCATATAAAAGGCAGGTGTTGATTGGCCTGCTACGCATGTCCATTGAAGTCTATGAGTCTTGCGCAAAAAAAAGTCAGTAAATCCTCAATAAATCAGAACCACTTTCACAGATTCTATAACACACATGTCTGTACCTAATTTTGTCGAAGATATTAACCCAGCACCAGCTAAGTAATATTCCCAATTGGGGAGAGGTGCCACAAAGTGGTTAGAATGCTGACTAGAAAACAGAATAGAACCACTGTGCACACTCTTCATGTAATTAAAAACCTTTATATGTAAGACTTTTAAAATACATAACCTCCAGGACCTAAAACACAGGACTCAGTATATATATATTCATAAACATAGTTCGAGCACATATCATAGGGTAAATATCATGTGGATATAAGTCAATAAAGTGCATTAAGGCATATCTAGTGCATAGCTACCAACTCAGAATGGATCAGTCAGTGTCCGTTATGGGTCACTGTTAGGGCCGCGAATCAGGCAGACGTGTTTCGCCCACTCCATGGGGGTTCCTCATGTGCCAAAGAAGTAATAGCAGAGGCTTTACATAATAAAGGTTTTTTAATTACATGAAGGTGTGCACAGTGGTTCTTTCTGTACTAATTTTGTATCTTTAGGTTGAAAACTGTGTGAGGAGATACAGAAAATAGGAAGGAGAAGATGAAGATAAAGAAAAAAAAAGAACAATAATTTGGCTCTTCAAGCCAAATTAATAATGTTAACTTTAATTTCTGGAGAATTTCCCACATAAAGGGCACCTGATAACCCAGAGTTATTGTTGTATTTAAATATTAGGCTTCCCAGAACATGCAAATACAATCAGTACGCTACCCAATTTTACTTTTTCCAAAACACGCTAAGCCCAAATTATGTTTTGGCCAGTGCCCCAATGCAAAAGGTTATTCCAGGGCATCATACGGGTTTCGAAACGTAGATCCTATTGATTCTAAATGTTTTTCTTCAATACAACTGATGTAAAAGAATAAATGATTGGTTTAGGGGACATTCTACTTTAGAACTCTTGCAATTTTGCAACAGTTCTATTGGGGATCCTCTGTGTGATCTCACATTTAGCACTGGAACACTGGCCGCTCTTAAAGAATATAAACTTGAAAGCCTTTAGCAGTGTGTAGTGATTTATGGGCTGAGAGTCCCAGTCCGTGTCCCTATGCTAGTTGTGGCCTCTCTCATATGCATTTCAAGTGTATCGGAAAGAACAGAAGAGCAGAAATAATTTGAGTTGAAAGTTGAAATAAGGTTTCATCCTGGCAGGTTTCCCGAGGGTCCCACTCCAACCGCCCCTCCAAAGCTCCTGGCATCTAATGTTGAACAGGTGCAAGCGCAGTTAAACCATGTCCCAAGGAAAACGAGGAAACTCCATCCGCAGGGGGGTCAGTTATCAGAGTAACCGAGCACCAAGTTTTCAGGGTCCCATTTCTCCTGGGTGCTAATGGAAAGCTGGACAGGACAGTAACATTTGTTAGTGTTGGCTCTGTGGGGAGGGGAGAGGGAAGTGGAAAGTAAAAGCTGCTGTTGCTTGTCATCCTGCAGTGAGCTGGTGTGACTTACCACAAGTTCCTGTGTCATCTGATACTGGGAAAGCCACTGCTATGGACATAAGGAGGACTCTAACTCCTTACGCATTGACCTGCTCCTTATTGTTCAAAAAAAAGACTGGAGGAGAAAAACCTGGCCTTCCAAAACAAGGTACAGTCATCCACTGGTCTCTGTCTCTGGGGTCCTTTAAACGTTAACAGTGTTTGGTGATAGATAGGAGGGAAAAGGGCAGATGTGCTCTGTGTGCCCTTTAATTCAGACGCCCTTTACATTTGTGTGCCAACTGCCCTTCCCCAACATCTTTAATTCTCAGAGCACTCAACTACAGACAACACCTCCTACCATGCTGGGCAATGGGAATTGCAGCCTGTGTGTATAAGGATTCCTACCCAGAGTTAAGTTATTATATGGCTACACAAAATAGCAAACTACAGCAATAGAACCAACTACTGCAATTGAACCCGTATATAGATTACCAACTACTGCAATAGAACCTGTAATAGATTACCAACTACTGCAATAGAACTGTATATAGATTACCAACTACTGTAATAACACCGATATAGATTCAAACTACTGTAATAACACCTGTATTAGATTAGACTACTGCAATAGAACCTGTATATAGATTACCAACTACTGCATAAACCCTGTATATAGATTACCGACTACTGCAATAGAACCAGTATATAGATTACCACCACATGCAATAGAACCTGTATATAGATTACCAACTACTGTAATAAAACCTGTATATAGATTACCAACTACTGTAATAAACCTGTATAAGATTACAAACTACTGTAATAACCCCTGTATATAGATTACTGACTACGCAATAGAACCTGTATATAGATTACCAACTACTGCAATAAACCCTGTATAAGATTACCGACTACTGCAATAGAACCAGTATATAGATTACAACCACTGCAATAGAACCTGTATATAGATTACCAACTACTGTAATAAACCTGTATATAGATTACAAACTACTGTAATACCTGTATATAGATTACCGACTACTGCAATAGAACCTGTATATAGATTACAACAACTGCAATAGAACCTGTATATAGATTACCAACACTGCAATATAACCTGTATATAGATTACCAACTACTGCAATAGAACCTGTATATATAGATACCAAACTTACTAGAACCGTATATAGATTACCGACTACAGCAATAGAGCTGTATATAGATTACCAACCACTGCAATAGAACCTGTATTAGATTACCAACTACTGCAATAGAACCTGTATATAGATTACCAACCACTGCAATAAAACCTGTATATAGATACCAACCACTGCAAAGAACCTGTATATAGATTACAACCACTGCAATAAAACCTGTATATAGATTACCAACCACTGCAAGAACGTATATAGATACCAACTACTGCAATAGAACCTGTATATAGATACCAACTACTGCAATAGAACCTGTATATAGATTACCAACTACTGTAATGGAATCTGTATATAGATTACCAACTTCGTAATATAACCTGTATATAGATACCAACCACTGCAATATAACTGTATATAGATTACCAACTACTGCAATAGAAACCTGTATATAGATTACCAACTACTGCAATAGAACCTGTATTAGATTACCAAACAGCAATAGAACCTGTATGTAGATTGTAGCAGGAATGTAGTTAATTGGAATGTATGAAAATGCATCAAAAAGGAGGATTTATACATACCAATAATGGGTTAGAACCCAGTGCGCAGTGAGTTTGGTGGGATTTCATTGCAAAACGCAGTAGTTTGAAACATGTGTCCAGCTCTGTATGTAAAGGTCTGAATTTTTTTTATTCCATTACTAAATAATAGGACATACAGGTAGTAAACATGGGCCTACATTTATCTCTATCAGATTGCCTGGGTGAATCGTTGATTTAACACAATTAATAGTTTCCTGTACATTTTTCTGCAAAATGGGTCTGTCAAATGATAGACCTGTTACAATTCATAATTGTATCACGGACGCGGCTGCGGGAGTGCATTCGGCGGGGGAAAGAGGGAAGGTAATTAAAGTTTGGGGAGCTTTCTAGCATAAAATATAGCGGTTGGGGCTGGGGGGACAGGGGGAATCTTATAGTTAAAGGGTTTAACGCTAGGGGGAGGGAATCTGAGAGGGAGGGAGAGGGAGGGGGGAGGGGTGCAGTATGCATGCCAAACTTCTCCCGGAGGCCAGGTAGGAGGCAGAGTCCTATATGGACTCTGCTATCCTCCTTGTGGGAGTTTTTGGGACTTTGGGGGGGGACTACAGGAGAACCAATATGAGTGGGATGTGAGATAAGGATTACACTACACTACATGATGGGGCCAGTAGTTGGGGGGATTAAGTTTTGGGGGTGGACATGCCCTTTATATCTGTATATATTTTATTCATTAAGGCAGGGTACACATTTTTCGTACCAACATGGTATCGGGACTATGGGCAGAGGAAAATATCCATAACTTGTTCTCTTACTGCAGTAGTGGGAGCTATAACATCGGACCATGTATGGGCGCATTGAACGATCATTCTTGTGTAAAGAATATATGAAATGTAAAATGTGACAAAGTCCATGTGCACACCAGTCTTGAAAACACAAGTGTTTTATTTTAATCGTGACTTTCGGTGTCCAGGGACAACTTCTTCAGACACGATGTCATTATGTCAGACTTAATCCACAAAGAAGTTGTCACACGGACACCGAAACGTCATGAGTTAAAATAAAACGCTTGTGTTTTTCAAAACTGGTGTGCACTATGGACTTTGTCACATGTAAAATGTAATTTGCATGTAAATACCAGAGGCCTTGGTACTATACAGCACTAGGCAAATGCAAAAAAGTTGGAGAGGAGCACTATTTTCATTTCCAGTGTTTTATTTAGCAAAAAAGACATACAACGTTTCAGGTACCTGAGGAAGGGGAATTTGTATCCCCCGAAACGTTGTATGTCTTTTTGCTGAATAAAAACACTGGAAATGAAAAGTGTGCTCCTCCAACTTTTTGCATTGCCATATTGCTGTGGCCCTTAAGGTGGAGGGCTGGGAGGACTGCACCTATTGACTAAAGGTTGTGCCAAAGAGGTGTGCTGGAGTGTACTTCACTGAAAGTTTTGGATTACTATAACAGCACCCAGCCTTGGTGCTCTGCTCCGGAGTCTGTCAGGCACTTCAGCCAATGAGGAGACACGCTCTGAAAGAAGAGCGTCTTCTCATTAGCTGGATCTCAAAACCCGGAAGTGGGAGCAGAGCACTGAAGGAAAGTTTAGGTGAGTAAAGCAAGACTTAGAAAGTGAACCCAGGGGCGAGGACAGTGCAGTTTAGGCCCTCACCCTGTGTACTACACTGATGGCAGGAGCAGGGTGTAGGTGAGTATAATTGTCCTGTAATGTCCCCTAATACTGAATATAACCAGTCACAGAAATTCCCTGAGGCAGCTGCAGGGTATACTGATACAGATCTCTATGCTGCTGTTGAAACAAAAAAACACTGCTTTTCACTCACAGCTCAATTAACATTGTAACAATCTATGGAACAATCTATGTATCTCTGGGCACCAGGAGAACTGAACACAGCGACAGCACTGAGCAGGCAGAAGGGGGGGGGATTCCAGGCACCAGTAGCCCCCCCTAAACACACTCCTGTTGGGGAAACAGTTCACTCAGCTCATGTAGTGTACCATGTTCTGCACAAAGTGATTATTAATATAAACGTTAGTATGTAAATTCAAGTTCACATTTTCTCTTCTTGGCAGAAAACAATTCTCTAAAGAAGCCTCACTCAAGCAGACAGATTATTAGCAGCTATGAAAACCAAGGTAAGGACAAGACATTTTTTCTTCTATTACATCAACCCTGCCCTGTGTTTATCTTGTACAAACACGTAGTAAGGCTCCTTTCATGGTTTTGTTTCCATGTGCTTTTCTCTAAAAATAATTAAGCTTTCCCAATAATGTATTGTGGTGTATGTCGGCTGCATGGCCCAATATTTAGGTAATCTAATTGGGTGTATGGCCAATATTACTACATTGTAAATCTCCATCTTTGTATCTGCAGTGGCCATACACTGGCCTGATGTTACATTGGTCTTAACTGATTAATCACTTCTGTAAGAAAATTCGACTTCAAGATTCAAAAAGAATATCAAATTGTTTCAAAATACATCTAGGGTAATCAACATGATACAAAAAAACCTGCCATCTAGTGGGCAATAAAATCAATGCACTCGGAATAAACACATTTGGGTTGAAGAGACTGGATTAAGAACCTTAGTGGCAGGTAAACTGGGCTTCGCCATCAGTATTCCTGAACCAAAGATCAAACAATCAATATATCCAAGCTCGTAATGTGTCTGTCAGATGCAAAGTTGTGGTTTCCCAAATTGTCTCAGACAAACTGTGACTAGTTTGTATATAAAGCGATACAGAAAAGGTCTACCAGGATAGATAATTTCCCAGAATCTTTGACACTAATGAGTCCATGTTTATGGCAGTTTCTTCTTGTCCTTATTTCTTCCTATGAGTTTGGGTCCTGGGTGGACCCCAGCCTACACATCCTGCCATTGAATTAAGGGTCATAGTTATAAACCTATAGTATTGGTACTACTGATAAAAGATCTGTAAATTACTGACTGTTTTTGCCCATTTACAGCTGTGGGACTTTACAGAAAGGACAGTAAAAAAAAAACTCCGAGGGCACCAAAAACCATACTGGATAATGGCAATACCAATACCACATGGAATTAGTTGGCAATTTACATTTCAGTTGTAAAATACTGACCAAGCCAAGTTTTACTATAAGAAAGTTCAGTTCTCTGTGAGTCTGTCTACTTATAGTACATATATGTATAATTAATAAAATATATTTATGAGATACTTAAGTATATGATAAGGGTCAACAGCAACTGGTGCACAGAGGTTAGAAAGTCTTTAAGTGTGGAAGCTAAAAAATGTCGTCTTATTTACTTCTCTGTTGATTTACCGAGTCCCAAGAGGTGAGAGGCATCCAGAGCCAGTCACAGGCTGGTGAGAACTAGGACTATGGTTCAGGCTCAATGTATGGCTATAGAACAGATTCTAATCTGAAAAAATTAACGTTGAAACTTACATGTTTTTTTGTAATAGGAAATCAAGTGCGAGTGGAAATTCACCCACCAAACACTAAGCCTCAGCTTTTAACAGACAGACTGCAAAAGGTACTATTACTATGATTTCCCTTATAATAACCATTAGAGCTGCTGGTATTCTCTTTGCTTGAGACATACTGTCCCATGATTTCAGGTAAAAGCACAGTTCAGTGGGTCTAATGGGCTTTACAGTCATACAGGTCATTGTATATCAAGTAATTGAAAGTCTAGTTCTCCACTTGTGCAATGGCTTCCACAGTTCAACATCTTGAATTCCCAAAGCAAATCCAGTTGATATATATTGATATAGTTCAGTCAATTATCTAACCAGCTTATATCTTACAGATGGGCCTATTTCTCCTAGCAATGGAAACAACTGGGGTAAGACTCCGCAACCCAGTGCTCAGACTTTTATGGTAAGTGTTTTATCTCCTTTTTACCATATAAACTGTTTTTCTAATATCGACCAAAAAGGGTGTCAAGAGGTAAAGAGGGCCAAGTATATACAAAACCTGAAATATTGTATAAAATCTACATGTTATATTGACTAAATCAACCACCTTCTGGAATAATCCATACATTAATGCTTTATCAAAAAAAGGACCCGGTTACAAATATAATTTAGTCCTAACAGTTACTGCTGGGCTATCTATCCTCTGAAATGATATCTTTGACTGTTTGTATCATTTCCCCCCTTACAGTACAAATTATTTCACCCATCTAAGGACCACATCTTTGTGTTATGTTAATTTATACCATAGGGTGTGGTATTTAAACAAGAGTGGTACCTGTGCCCTTAAAGGGATGTCCTCTAATCAAAAAAGCAATATAGTAGAAACCCCCAAAACCTAGAGTTCGTTTATAGAAAACTTTTAAATCGACTCACACACAGAGATATATTACATGCCCTCAACGGGCTGAGCTGGGAAGGTAGCGTCAGTGTCAGCTGGGACAGTGACGTTACGGCCAATCACTGCCGCCAATCCTGAGCAGTCTCCACTGTGGCTGCTCAAGAACACAAAAAGAACAGAGCAGCCAAAGTGGAGACTGAGTAAGGAACCGGAAGCGGTGGTGGGGCGAGGAGTTTGTGAGTATAATAACTCTGTGTGGGAGCCGAATTAGAAGTTTTTTATAAAATGAACTCTAGGTTTTGGGGGTAATCTACAATATGTGCTTTTTTGATTAGAGGGGGGGACAGTCCCTTTAAGACGTTATCACTTTTTAGCCTTCACTTAACCCTTTTCCTCATCAGAAGTTTTTCACCTTAGATTAGATTCTTTGTAGAAAAACCATTTAACGAAGTTGTGAATAGTATGTGTATGAATAAACTGTGTCTGCTTGCTTAGCTTACCCCTGGGATAAATCTAACTAAAATCAAAACAATCACCTCAAAAACTTTGAGAAACTGGATAACTTGCAAGGAGGTATGTGGATCTAACTTCAATTATAAGTCCTATAATTACTTTCCCTGTGCCATAATGTCTGTAGAAAGAGTTTAACCCTGTCTTATTCTCTGTGGAGAGGGATGCAAATGGAATTCTCAGATTGCTACTAATACAATTTTTGGTTTATAGTGATCCTGGGCCTTCAGTGATAATCTTTATATAACATTTGTATCACAGAAAGTTGGAAGTAGAAAGATGTGTTTTAACAATGCAAAAAGTAGTTTCGAGAAGAAAGTAATAAAATATTTAGGGTATCAGAACCAAGAAATAGGGCCCATTTGTAAGGAACGGTATCGCAATTTAGCGATACTACTCATAATTAATAAAGTTACGACCACGGCGGTCGTATGTTTATGCCGAAGTTCATTAATTAACGAATGTTCACTCGTAGAATACCATGCAGGAGTAAACTACCGCAATGGTATCTATGGGAATCGTAAATCTACAATTGCATTATCGTAGATTTGCAATCGTTATCCGTAATTTACGATTGTATCATTAATTTACGATAACGATCGTAAATTACCAATTGCTAATGATCGGTTTAACAAATAGGGCCCAAAGTGTCATTTAATGTTGTGTTACAAAACTATTTAAAACATTTTATACATAATGTAGGGCATCCCTTATTACCTGCACCGCAATTAGATTGCTTAAAAAAAGAATCTGAACTCACTCCCGCGGTGTACTCTATTGTGGCAGCCATGAATTTGATTGGGCCTTTCAGCCAATCACAACCGGATGCCGGTCGGGCGTTTGCAAGTTCTGCAAATAGAGGGCCAGATCAGAGCGCCGCGAGGAGTGAGGGCTGTAGTATAGTATGTGTGCTCCTTTTTTTTTAACAATCTAATATTTTCCCTGCCCCAGGTGTAAAGTTAAGGATAGTGTTTGTTCCAGCAATCTATAGTAAAAATTACAGCCTGAGAATATGGGGAGATTAAAATAATATGACTGATGGTTATATCAGATATCTAAACCAATCCTTTATCTTTTTTTGCCACAAAAGCATTTTGTTTCATCTAGATTGCAGCAGTAATTAAGTTTTATAGAAATCAAATTCAGTTTGGTTGACAAGGATAGGTCTACAATATGTCCAGGGCTTTGTGAGCCGCTTGCAGGGGCTCTCCTGCCATAGTCCCGGACATGGGAAGATGGGCTCTGCAAGGAGTTAGTGTTTTAGGTCCTCCACCCTGGATACTCACCCAAGGGAAGGAAAAAAAGAGGAGCAAGGGGGGAGGTTAACTTGATGGTCATCCTTGAAACATTCTAAAACTTATATCATTTTATTCAGTTAAATCAACTGGACTTGAGTTTAGTTCTTGAAGACGTTTCGCTAGTCATCCGACTGGCTTTGTCAATTCAGAATGACTTGTACAGAATTTGTTGGCAATATAAGTACCCTGGAAAGTCCCTATTATCATATACAGCAGGTGTTAGGGACCTTCTCAATGCAAGGTGTGGTTGCATAGAGGCAAGAGGGTTATCGAAACTGCCCTGGGTAAGGTTGTCAAATCAGCATTGTACATGGCAGGCAGTTGGTGTCGAACAACCCACCTCTATTCAGGCTTGGGATTTCCAGGGTACATAATTGCCACATATTCTTTAAAAGTCATTCTGAATTGAAACGTCTTCAAGAACTAACTTAAGTCCAGTTCATCTAACTGAATCAAAAGATATACCATGACCTGGATGAATGAGAACCTTCACAAAGCATCCTAAAACTTATTACACATCATCTTATTGTCAGCCGGAAGCAGCTAACCTTTAGGTATTTTTAGGCTTAACCTAAAAAAATGTACATAATTAAACTGAAAGCATTCATGAATATCTAATAACTAAAGGTGAAATCGTATTTATTTTGGAACAGTAATGGACTCATTCGGAATCATTATATTTCAGTTTATTACAATGCGCTGCCTTATCTAAACTGTTTGCCGGTGGCAAACCCAATACTGTGGATAGCTGGTAAACTCCTGTTGAAAATAAACACGCACCGACTTGGAGAAGGTCCGAGCATTCTGGATTGGATCTGCCACCACAAATAGGTAAGGGAATATATATGAGAAACTTCCATATCGCAGGCAGGCAAAAATAGAAACCTCATAACCAATAAAAGCAGATCTTGGCCATCCCCCAATCGGAGACTGAAAGGTTTAAAATAAAAGCAGCTGAAGCGAGTGCTAGATGTTTGTTGGATGGCGCATATATTATTTATCTTTATATTTAGTGCAATAGTGTCGTATGACTCATAGAGAAAAATATTCAATTAACCATTAAGGTTCCTTAATGCCTTAGGAATTGTTTTAGCTTCATGTTTTGAATTAAATGTTGCCCAGAGGTTTTAAAATGAAAGGCCACGTCACGTTTGTGATTATACAATTGCGATCAAACATCAACATTAGTACGATTGCCTACACTATACCTTTGCGGTACTCTAATACCGCATGGTATTGTCGGCTGCATGGTCATAAATTTGATAAATGTAAATGTTGGAAGTTTTCGATACCGCGGGTACTGGATAGGAGAATCTGGCACAGAGTCACTGAGTAGGAGACCTGCACACAGGCACAACCGGACAGAGCTTGCTGGGCATGTTTCCACCTATTCATGAAGCAATACCCAGAAGTGCACCTCTGTCAAAAAGAGCTGTAACTAACCCGTTTGGGGCATCCTCCTATATAGTGGGCAAGTGTAAAATTATGGCCATAGTTTTACATTTAGGACCATGCAGCCATAATATATCATGCGATACTAGGTACAATTACTATCATGACTGTTAATGTACAATTGCACTCATAAATGATGACCGCAATCGTAATTGTTCTAATTGGTGTACGTCGCCTGATAACATGCATCAAAGGTATAGCTACCACACAGTCTCAATCCTCTCTGGCTGCTCCTACATCTGTGCCAAGACATAATGGTCATAAAGTAGAATATAAGTTGTTGGAGCCTCTCGGAAAACACAACCACTCCAGAATTCCCCAAAACACAAGTGCATTTATGGGCTAACACAACATGTTTCAGATCTAGGTCCTTTCTCAAGTTTAAACACATATCCAATAAACCACCTTTAAATAACCATAGTGCTTAGTGAGATAGATCGATTCCTACCAATTACACTCAATTACCAAGTTACTCCTCCAGCAGTGATATTAACTCTTAAACCTGTGTATAAACAGGATATACAACTTTAAAGTGCACATATATGATTAAATACTTTAAAAAACAAGCTAGAATATTTTACTTATTATAGTAAAAGTGTGATCCTTATCCATTCAAAATGATATGTCTGAAGTCTATAACACTTCCCAAGTGCTTGTTGTAAAGTACTTATTTCTTCAATTGGTCCTGTGTGTGTATATCCACAGGTTAAAACCAGTGTAAACAAACGTGGTGTCCATAAAATAGATCAATCCAGTGTCCGTTTCTTGAATGTCAAAGTAATGTAAAGCGCTACGGAAGATGTTGGCACTATATAAATCCAAAATAATAATATAATCTTGTGACAGTTTCATGAATCATCTGCCACACTCACACAATAAACCCCAACATTTCTCATTGCATTTAGAATATGATTTAGAAGCTGGAGAACAAGTCAAAGTGGTTTTGTGACCCAAATCAAACATTGCTCACTGGGAAGGGAGCCTGTGAAGGATACGCTGGGTTGTTTGACAAAATGTGCAGGTATGAGTCACACAAGAAAAATCAACTATTGTATAATTTGTTTATGGGGATAATACAGAGGAAGCCCTTCAAAATATGTCAAAAAAAGTGTCCATTCTTTATTAACCACAATTAATCACATATATATATATGAAACAATAAGGCTAATAATTGTGAAACCATGATATCTTTTATACTTCAAATATAATAATCAAAAAAATTCACCCTTTAACCCTGACAGGAAGCTATTTTGTGTAAACTTCCCTCACCGCAGACCTAGAAGTACAGATAATTTGTTTATAGCTTTGAATAAACTCTCTAGTGGGTTACAAAATAACTTTCTCAAGTTTTTCTCCTTTGCAGTCTTGCAGGAATTAAGTGCTTCAAAATGGAGGATATCTAAAGGGTTTTGGTTATACGCTTGGGCAGACATTCTCAGGAGACTCTAACCATGCATGGAATGCTGTCTACCTAAATAAGAAGTGGCACCTATTAGATACTACTTGGGGGCTGGATTGCAGATAGAACAGTCTACATTACATTTCGGTAAGTATTAAATATGAGAGGATGGGGGTATTTTCACAAAAGAAATTACCACAACTATGTTTGTTACTTCTATGCCCAGACACTGATGATCAAAGTAATGCAAACTTGACTAATAATAAGTAGGGCAGTTTCTAGACATAGGGCATATTTATAAAGCTTCGTTAAGTTTTCGCGGCCGTTTTCACTGACATTAACGCATAAATCGCGTTTAAACGCGATTTATTAGGTCCGAAACGTCCGTGAAAAGTTAACGAAGCGTAACCCTTCGAGCAGCTATACTTACCTGTTACCGTCGCTTCTATTATAAAGGGCGGTATGTGTTTCGCTTGCTAGTATCGGCTGTTTTACTTGCCACCATTGAAGGCAGACCGATACTAGCCTCCCTGCAGCGGGGATGGGAAGGCAACCCGCGGCGGGTGGTCGCACCTGCCCTGGGAGGCACGCCATCCCGCCCACAACCCCTCACGGCGGCGGGAGACCACCGCCGCCGCTTCCCGCAGCCCACCTCCCAACCCCTTCCCGCTCGGCAATCTCGGAACGGGAGGCTAGAGGGGCGCCAGGATTGGGCCGCAGCAGGTGGTCGCGACCACCCGCCGCGCACCCCTCCCCAGCAACCCCTCCAAGCCCCCCGCCCGGCCGCTCCTGGGAGGGATCCGCTGGGAGGGGTGGAGGCACCCTCCAGCGGGGCCGAGAAGGGTCTTAAGGGGTCCCGCAGCGCAAACCGGGACCCCCCTCCCGCCCTTGTAAGGGCCCTTGCGGCACTGATAAGTGCCTTTGGCAGGTCACCCCCAGTGTGCGGCTCTTAAAAGAGCCCATGGGCGGCGTCTTCTTTCTTCATCCGGCGGGACACCAGCTCCGCTGAGGCCACACGACCCCCGAGAGGTACCCCTGCGGCCGCCAGTGGGTACCCCCGGCGACCTCAACAAGGCTTGATCCGACGCGACGTCTTCGGGCTGGCGGCCGGGGGCTTGGAGGGGTTGTGTGGGGAGGGGGTGCGCGGTGGGTGGTCGTGACCACCTGCTACTCGGCCCCTTCCCGACAGCCCCTCCTAGTCCCGTTCCGAGATTGCCGTGAGCGGGGAAGGGGTTTGGGAGGGGCTGCTGGGAAGCGGCGGCGGGTGTACATTATCGCCGTGATGAAGGACTTAAAATTACCGCAACACATCGCGCCCAATACATATCGCGGCAATGGCGCTCGCGTTATAAATACGGCGATAGCGCTATTTTCGCGGCGCGATGTGCGCAGTAATTTTTTTTGCAATAATTTCGCTTTTTATAAATATGCCCCATAGTCAACTAGATAAACTGCACAGGCGCTGAGAGGATGGATGGTGCCATTCAAAGTTTTTTTGACAAATCCTTATCATCCATATGATTTAAGCTGTTCATATACATGCGATTCCACAGCATGTGTGCCGACAGTTTCATATTGGTATCTGTCGGCACACATGGAGCAAACGTATCCAATCAGGGATTGGTTGGCTGTGCGGCCATACACTGCACAATCGATTGTCTCCTGCTTCTCAAAGTGAAGGGAGACAATTCCGACCAACGAAAATTTCTATCATTCCCGATTGTGGAGTGCTGACTACAGTCGTTCGTCTGCACTCTGATTGGTTGGGAACACCCCTACACATGAACCATAATAGGGTAAATCCTTTCGTTCCCAGACGGATTTACCCATTATCGTTCATATGTATGGCCACCTTTAGTCTGCAGTCAAATATTATGTGTGGTAAGGATAAGCTAAATTGCCAAAGATCGACCACTTCGCTGACATCTAGCGTATGTGCAGACTCTTAGATGGTATTACATAGCACAGATTTTTGAAAGATGACAGACAAAATCTTGAAGACTCGCGGCAGACTCTCTATATAGGAATTTACGCATGGCCGAGGGAAATTTACTGACTTTTTAACAAACGAGCTCTCAGCCAACCCAAACATTTGGCGGTCCGCACACTTGTTTGAGAAAGCCCCCACCACATTGCCCGGATTCAACGGTATCGGGCTTTAAGTTACTGTGTGTAGCTAGCTTTACAGACATTGTTTGGTGATCTGCCTTTGTTCTCCCGGCCATTTCCCTTGCATTCCAAACAAAACAGGCTGCTCTGCCCGTCCAGTGGCCTCTCTGTACAAACATGGGCCATATTTTTTAACCTGCAGTATCGGAAACTTCTGATACCGCTGGTTATCGTAAGGTACGTGCAAACTTTCAATGAAGTGTGCTACAAACGTACGTGGTATATAAAACTTAGTCTTTTTAAGCAAAAAGTAAAAACTCCGTTATACCGCTGATTCACATGAGAAAGGAGAGGAGTGTAGCAGGGACGAGGACATCGTATGTCACTTCCTCAGAGGCGTAAAAGTACAATCAACAGTGTAAATGTACCTCAATGTTCCTGCATTTCCACAATTTGTTTGTGCAATATCATGCAATATTTATGTAGAAAAGTACTTCTGCGATTATTGTTAGACCATTAATGATTATAAAAATTGGTACAAAAAGACAACTCCGCCCAACATGCGTACCTAGTTTTTTGACATTAGATTAGCTGAACAACATGTGAATCTATCTTTATGTCTTAAGTGTTTTTTTAGACCAGCAGTTTTTTGGCAAATCAGAAAAGAATGGGTTAGGCAGTTCTTTGAACGTTGTGTTAATGTCGGAAGGATGTTACAGTTAAGTTTGTAGTGCATGGGTTGCTTTAGGAATTACTTAAAGAACAATTACCTCCCTTTCCCCGATCCATGCCAGATATACCCAGGTTGAGGACCTAAAAGTTCATCCTGGGTACTTTCCTACTCTTGCACTTCTTACTGAAAAATCTGCTTTGGTATCCCTTGGTCCCTCCTTCTTCTTACTGTCAGTGACAGTCGCGTGTGAGCCAATTGGAATACACGCCTCTTTGCAGAGGGTGTCTTCCTATTGGCTCAATTGTGATCTTGAAAGCAGGAAAAGCGGAGGAAGGAGTGAATTGCCGAAGCAGATTTTCAAGTAGTGCAGGGAGCGTGGTTGAGCCACGTTTTTTTTTTTTTACCTCCGGGCTAGATGGGCAAGAACGTCCGCCTCAGTCGGTCAAGGCCAAGGCTGTGCATAATAAATCATCAGGGGATAACAGAGAAGCGATAGGGGCGATGGCTAGAATCACACGAATTCTAACCTAGGGAAGAATATTACAACAGCCATAATCTGCAAAGAATCCCCGGAATTCTCAACACGGGGTAGATTTCCTAGCCGATACACTCTGATCCAGGAGAATGGCTTTCCATCCGGGGGTTTAAAGAAATGACACAGAGATGGGGGGACACCAGATCGACTGATGGCCTCTCGAAGCAATTCGCAAAGTCCGATATTTTGAGCCAAAACAAGGGATCCTCGGCGGTCCGCAAATGCTCTGTGGAACCTTGGCAATTTGCCTGGTCTACACGTTACGCCAACGGCATGATACCCAGGGTCCCAAGGAAGATAAAGCTGGAATGGCCCAGTGATTTTCAGCGCCCCTGGTGGCCAAGGAGGGCTTGGTTTCAGTCTCCTCCAATGATCAGATGTGGGTTATCCAGAGCGCCTCACCTGCCTCCCTGGTTCTAGCCACCAGAGCACCTGCTTTACAGAGTAGTACTTCACGCGATTTACACGCCGTACCCTCACATCTTTCATGCAGCCCTGACATGGTCGTGTTGTATTCACACAGCCGCGTCCGCCGCGGTTGATTTGTATTATTTTGATTCGTGAAATCCGGCCCCATTCCGAGAAAAGAGGGTAGCCCCCATCCGTTAATCCAACTATGCTGTTGAATGAGAAAGACATATTCATGAACTTTGTCTGTATTATAGGATCTGGCAAAGGTAATATTTTTCGTATTCGTTGTGTTCGTCCCCCGACTCCTTCGACATGATTCCTTTTTCAGATGGTTCTTCATTTTCGACAACCTTTCAGTTTGGTAGTTCATGAATCCTTAGTTTCCGGACCTCACGACATTGCGGGTACTTCGGTGTCGTCTTCGTCTGCCTTTTCCCTGTTATTTTTATGCCTCCGCCGTCCTCTTGCCCTTATATGTCCTGCTGTATGCCAGGATCTCATGTGGGTTTCATGGATTCTGTCTGTTTCTTATATTCAACCGGGAGACTTGCGGCAGAACGGGATTCCAGACTTTCTACATAGTAGTTGACTATTCCGTTTATGTTCGTACCCCAGTCCAACCCTGGATCTGTCATTTAGTTCCTCAGGGCTTGAAAACGCTACCTTTGATCCTTTACGACACTCTATTCCTATCGCTCCTCTTGGGAAGACTGTCTTCTTTTAGCCTAATCTGCTATCAGGAGAGATTCAGAACTAGCGCCCTGTTGGGAAGCCTCGGTCCATGACGATTCATTAAGACAAGTCCCTCCACTGGTTTTCACGCCCTCCTACCAAAGTGTCTGTCTTTCCATATTCAATCAGGAAATCATAGTTCCAGCCTTTACTTTCCGAATCTTCCTCTTCCAAGGGATGCGCAGTTTGCATTATCTCGACTAGTGAGAGCTCTGAGAATATACATGCCTCGCACCGAAGGTATCCGTTCCACTCAGGCTTTGTTCATCGCTGGGGGGGTCACTGCGGGGGGTCCGGGCTTCCCTCAAACCTTGGCGAGGGGATTGATCTCTACTATTGTCCGCTACGACTTGGGAGTTGTAGCCGTATAACCCTGTGGGTACGGCTCACTCTACTCCGGGCGGTAGGAGACTCTGGGCGGCGTCTCCATGGCCCCTCTGTGGACCAGATTATGCGGACGGCAACTGTGGTCCATCCCTACACCCTTTATTCAAATTTTATCGCCTCCAGTTTTTGCACAGAAGGATACGCCTTGGGGCTTGCTCCATCCTGGAAATGTGGAGCCGAACTCTTTCTGGTCCAACCCTTATTCATTGGGGATTGGGAGAGCGGTCTCCTGGGCCTGGGTCCCCTAAGGCTGTAAGGATCTTTGAGAACAACTGGACGAGTTTCGGTGCTCAGAGAGATATATCTGAGGGGAGGAGCATGGAGCCCCATTTCCTTAAATTTTTAAAAGTGTCCGCTCCTGGAAATGGTGCTTAACCCTGCGTCAGGTCCCCCTTATGGACTTTAGAGACAGGATTACCGGTGGTCCAACATAAAAAGCCCTTTTTTGTGTAAAACACCATTACAAATGCCTGTCCCTAACAATGATAAATTAGCTTTGCTTTTTCATACAAAAAATATAAAGTAATATTTGCAGTTATTTTCTTTGCTTTAGAATGGAATAGAAAAATGAAATAAACATTTAAGTAAAAAAATAAAGTATGGGGAATCGACCGCAACCCTCTATTTCTGGGTCTTTGCTTAAAGAAACAAGCTTACTACCTCTATGCACAAGGGCTATAGTTTATTAGTTGACGTAGATCTCGTCTTTTGCCTGAGAAACATCTAGAAACAAAATTAAAAAAGTAAGGCCTGGGGAATTGAAACCTGTTTGTTTCAAAACTGGTCAAAACGGAACTTTAACAATGTTGCAACCACATGAGTCCAGTTAATGTCTTAAACTCAGTGATACAGTATTGTATTGCTCCAGGAAGGCCTGTGTCAGCAATTCATGCTGGTTGTAAATAAAAACAAAGCTGCTATACCGTATATTAAAGTTTGTACCAATGTAGAAACTTGGTATTTTAGAAAGATGATGAGAAACAAACCAGGCAGTAGACTATGCGTATTGATTGATAAGTACGTATATACTTGAGTATAAGTTGATCCAATTAAGCCACAGGTACTTATAGTTACCTGAATAAACGAGAGGCTTACAAAGTAAAACTATTCTTGAGTATAAGCAGAGGGTTTGATTTTCTCCCAGAAAGTCAATACAAGCACCATAGAAGAAAGTCCCATCCAGATTAGCCCCAGACCCCCGTATATGCAGAGGGGAGAATTTCAGGATGATTTAAGGTAAAATTGCTTGGCTTATACTAGAGTTAGAATGTAAAATAGGGGATTTGAAATGGTGAATTTCTGGGGCAGTGTTCATAAAAAAACAGGGCATTACATGTGTGCCACAGAAATCACAATGAGTATGGGTATATATGTAATACTTTATCTTTCGCTGATATCAAGAAGCTAGAAACCACTGCAGGAGGAATAGTGATACTGGGGTCAGGGAGCATGTCTCTTTGAAGCCAACATGGGCTATGAGTTGTAACGGAACAATATGGAAAGCCTTCTTTGTTACAGAATCTTATACTAAATGCAACCTAATAGGAGAAGAATCGGGGGGTGATCTGTTATAGGTGTTCTGGGGAGAAAGCTTTCACATTAGGATTAAAAAAAAAATGTAAGTCTTACTTTTTCTTTTAAAAGAAATACTAAGGCTTTCATTCAACCCTAACTTGTTTGAAACACCACAGTCTTCCCTTTCATTATGTCAAGGGGTTTTCCTTTACACTTTTCTATATCCTCATTGTCTATTGGACTACTTACCTTACAATAGATTTAATTCTTTATCACCAAACCACCACATTTAATTTTTTAAACGTTTTTTTCTCCAATTTTTTCAACAGGACAGATGACCCGTCATGTGTGTCGAAATCCCTCATGTCCTTGAAAAGATCCTTCAGATTAAAGAAATACGAAGGAAGGCTTGTGTCTAGCCAGGGACCCAAAGGGTAATTGCCGTACAACTAAGTTTCCTGCATGTAAAAACGTTATATCTATTAATCGATGCCAGAAAGGGAGATTAACATGGACATGTACATGCATGTAATTAAAGTCTAAAAAATAGCATTTAGGGTTAGGGACAAATAATTAAAAATATCATTTTTTTGTATTTAAGGGATGGACGGTGGCTTTAAGTATAGTAGATATCTTTCTTACAGCATTCATGGGCTGCGACCCAGGAACAGCAGGGGTAAGCACCCTTATCCAGGGGAGCGGACACGTAAAATTGAAAGGATGGGTCTCCAGTGCTCCTCCCCTCAGCTATAATACTGAGCCTCTCCAGTGTAAGCGTGCAGCTTCAGGAGTAAGGACCTCTTGCACTTTCCCCGAATGCAAAGAGCCGGGGAGTTTAGGGCCCCACGACTCCATACGTGGGAGTAGCATCTGCAGAGGTATCCTCATGCGGTGCCGCGGAAGGTCTGATCAACCATGACCCTCGGGTCGAAAATGGCAGAATCCCACCCCCCACCCTTAGGCCTGAGCAGGCAACCAGCGGGCGACGGCCTCTTCCCGCACCCTCTGCACTTTCAAATCCTCAGGGCTGATTGGTTGGCGGGGGCGCGGACTTCATCCTCCGTGACCAGGCTTCTCCGGGGGATGGATTCCTCTTCCTTGACGGGCTTCTCTCGGGGGGGACTTCGGTCTTTTTCCTCGCCTCCAGCTTCCCTGCCAGGCTGCTGCCGGCAATCAGATAAGTTTTATACTGATTGCCGCTGTTCTCCCCACCTCTTTTCTTCTTTCTCTGCCTCGTCTGTAGGCCAGACTCCCCCTCCATGGGGTTGGTGGCCCACCCTCAAAAAAGGCACCCTTGAACCAAGGCCCTCCTCCTGTCTCCCCCAAGTCTCCATGTCCACAGGGGGAAGCCCGCCTCCCGGAAAAACCAGCCAAATTGTCCAAGCGATCTCCTATGCAGTCTGCGATTATGCCAGGGAATTAAGTGCCAGCGCTATCTGACCCCTATGCGGGTATGCAGTGCAAACCAGACCTACAGCCTAATCGAGATGCTCTGACAGTAAGGGAACCCGAGTGGGCAAATAACCCTTCGGGCTCCATTGATTATCTAAGACCAGCCTGGGTCAAAAATATTCAGCAGATTCCATGTGAATTGTCGGATCTTTTCACAGGGTTCTGACAGGTCGGCTAATCCTCTGTGACCGGAGGGACAGGCCCTAAGAGCCGCCAGCTCGTAGATCTCCCAGTTAGTCCCTTCAGTGGAGAGATCTCTGTGGAGGAAAGAGAGGAATCGGAAGAAGGAGAATGCGACTCTTAGGTTCAGAATGTGGTTGAACATGAGGTCAGCCCACATTCACACTGAGGACTAGGACGATTCTTATCAGATCAAGTTTTCTAAGGTGCTAACACGAGATCGGTTGTTGAACCAACAGACCCATCCAAGTCTTGTTTCAGCCGCCCTAAGAAACGAACAGCAATCTTTCCATCTTATGATCAATTGCGAACAGGGGCGGTCTCCAGAAAAGAAATTCACCCCGTTCACCTGTCAAGAGGAACGTTTCCAAATGATGTTACTTTTCTAAGTCGGAGTGGATAGGTGTCCAGGCATGTCAAGCATTGACCCACCAAGTGCGAGGATTTCAGTCTGGCCAACAGCCCATTTTCCCTCAGGCTCCTCCTCTCTCCCTCTACAGAGGCTCGCAGCCAACTTCAAAGATCCAAGACAGACGCATGGAGGGATTCTGAGAAATCATATCCCTCAAATTTGTGTCCGTTCCTCCCTTCCTCCCCTCCCCGGATCTGGCGCGGCACTGCGACCACCTTGCCTCCGCAGGGTGGCCAAGGCGATGGAAGTCTGAGTTAGAACAACTAACAGTGGGCAAGGATCCTTGACAGCCGCATTGCCCTGATTGACATTTTATAAAACAGCATCTGATTTGCAGATAGCTATATATATTGGGACGAGGCTCTAGGTTTCTAGCAGATTAGCGGGTTGTTTTTCGTTTTGGGGGGCTAGATAAACGGCGGCCACAACGGCAGCAAGGCGATCTTTGCTAAAAGCATGGCAGCGACCGGCATCAAAAAAGCCCTCACCAACCTGCTTTTCTGGGGCACCTCCTGTTCGGACCCGAAATGGAGAGAAGATAATTCGACTCAGCTACAGGAGTGAAAAGTATCTCCTCCCGCAGAAAAGAGCTTGCCGTGCAATCCTTTCGGCGTTCATCCTCCTTTCGCCCCTCTAGAGCCCTCCCCCCCACACCCCGCCCTCCCAAAACCCGGATACAGACAGAGCCCCTCCAGCACTACCGTCGGGACAAAGGCCATCACTCCCTGGCCTTCCCAAAAAGAGGAGCTTCCAAAACAGGGGGAGACAAAAACAAACAGGCATGACTATCTCGCCTCATAGGGAGGAAGGCCGGCTTCTCGTTTTTCTTAAAAGAGTGGAACTGACCTCCACAGACACCCGGAAGATGGGGATATTGACCCAACGGCTAAGAATAGCGTTCTCTTCCGCCTCCTCCTCTCACCGGGTTGTGCCTTCACCGACCCGCACCACCTCCCCGCATTCCCGATCGCGGGAATCCAATCAAAACTGGTAATCAGTACTGATTAGGTCTGCTCACAGGATGAATCCAATCAAAACTAGTAATCAGCACCAATTAGGTCTGCTAACAGGTGAATCCAATCAAGACTGGTAATCAGCGCCGATTAGGTCTGCTCACAGGATGAATCCAATCAAAACTAGTAATCAGCACCGATTAGGTCTGCTCACAGGTGAATCCAATCAAGACTGGTAATCAGTACTGATTAGGTCTGCTCACAGGTGAATCCAATCAAGACTGGTAATCAGCAGTAATTAGGTCTGCTAACAGGTGAATCCAATCAAGACTGGTAATCAGCAGGGAAGTCGATTTGGTTCACCTGTGAGCAGACCTAATCACTGCTGATTACCAGTCTTGATTGGATTCACCTCTAGCAGACCTAATCAGTACTGATTACCAGTCTTGATTGGATTCATCCTGTGAGCAGACCTAATCGGCGCTGATTACCAGTCTTGATTGGATTCACCTGTTGCAGACCTATTGTGCTGATTACTAGTTTTGATTGGATTCATCCTGTGAGCACCTAATCAGTACTGATTACCAGTTTTGATTGGATTCACCTGTGAGCAGACCTAATCAGTGCTGATTACCAGTCTTGATGGATTCACCTGTGGCAGCACCTAATCAGTACTGATTACCATCTTGATTGGATTCACCTGTGCGCAGACTTAATTGGTGCTGATTACTAGTTTTGATTGGATTCACCTGTGAGCAGACCTAATCAGTACTGATTACCAGTCTTGATTGGATTCACCTGTTAGCAGACCTAATCGGTGCTGATTACTAGTTTTGATTGGATTCATCCTGTGAGCAGACCTAATTACTGCTGATTACCAGTCTTGATTGGATTCACCTGTGAGCAGACCTAATCAGTACTGATTACCAGTCTTGATTGGATTCACCTGTGAGCAGACCTAATCGGTGCTGATTACTAGTTTTGATTGGATTCATCCTGTGAGCAGACCTAATCGGCGCTGATTACAGTCTTATTGGATTCCACCTGTGAGCAGACCTAATCACTGCTGATTACCAGTCTTGATGGATTCACCTCTGAGCGACCTAATCAGTACTGTTACCATTCTTGATTGGATTCATCCTGTGAGCAGACCTAATCGGCGCTGATTACCAGTCTTGATTGGATTCACCTGTTAGCAGACCTAATTGGTGCTGATTACTAGTTTTGATTGGATTCATCCTGTGAGCAGACCTAATCGGCGCTGATTACCAGTCTTGATTGGATTCGCCTGTGAGCAGACCTAATCACTGCTGATTACCAGTCTTGATTGGATTCACCTGTGAGCAGACCTAATCAGTACTGATTACCAGTCTTGATTGGATTCACCTGTGCGCAGACCTAATTGGTGCTGATTACTAGTTTTGATTGGATTCACCTGTGAGCAGACCTAATCGGTGCTGATTACCAGTCTTGATTGGATTCACCTGTTAGCAGACCTAATTGGTGCTGATTACTAGTTTTGATTGGGTTCACATGTGAGCAGACCTAACTGGTGCTGATACCAGTCTTATTGGATTCACCTGTGAGCAGACCTAATCGGGGCTAATTACCAGTTTTAATTGGATTCACCTGTGAGCAGACCTAATCAGTACTGATTACCAGTCTTGATTAGATTCACCTGTGAGTGACCTAATCGGTGCTGATTACCAGTTTTGATTGGATTCACCTGTGAGCAGACATTCAGTGCTGATTACCAGTCACAAATGCAGTTTTTAAAATTCACAGCACACCAACACTCACGTTAATAGAGATTTTGCAGCCTTCAGTTTTTACTTCTAGTTAGAATAGTTTTTCTTTAGCAGTAACGATGAGATCCTGAGGCAATGTGTATTGGAATTTGTATTTCCGTTAGCAATGATGACAAAACCGGAGATGCCAAAACGTAGCATAAGCTATTCACACGGTGTGTTGTTTTAACACAGCGGAACATTGTGCTATTGATTTAGTGCAATGTTTCATTGCATGAACCAAATGGACTACAGTGTGAACGAAGCCTTAGTGTATTTTTAGATATTTGAGGCCAATCCCATTGTCTCTGTATTTGTCTCATTAACCCAAATGTTTTAAAGGGTATGTCCACCCTTAAATCTTCTTTTAATATAGGCTTCCCCCTGGTCCCCCAGCCCCAACCGCATTATTTTTATTTTAAGAAAGCTCCCCAAACTCTTACTTACCTCCCCTCTTTCCTCCGCCGCGCTCCCGGCCCTCTGCTTGCGAGAAATGCAAGCAGAGGGGCGGGACCGGCAGCCACGTCTGTGATTGGCTGAGCTGCAGCCAATCACGGACGCGGCTGGCCGGCAGCTCACTTCAGCGGAGGAAAGAGGAGAGGTAAGTAAGAGTTTGGGGAGCTTTCTTAAAATAAAATGATGCGGTTGGGCTGGGGGACCAGTGGGAAGCCTATACTAAAAGGGTTAAATGCTGGGGAGGGATGACTCTGCTAGCCTCCTGGTGGGCAGTTTTTGGGACTTTGGGGGGGGACTACAGGAGAACCCTATGGAGCTGGGATGTTAGGTAAGGATTAAACTACACTACATGGTGGGGCCATTAGTTGGGGGGATTATAGTTTTGGGGTGGACATGCCCTTTAATAAGGGTAACAATATGAGATGGAAAATGTAGCATTGTAGTAATGTACCACCAAGCAGAAAAAAAAGAGGTAAGTTATTACCTAAACAATTATTAAAGTGACTTTGAACGATTGCCACTAGCTGTAAATATTAACTAATAGGTGTTGATGGGCTTATGGCTATGTGGATGACAAAGATGTGGGTGGAGAAGAAAAGTCAACAGACTAGGTGTGCCCTTTAATTTGATACTGGAAAGGTCATTGCCCTGTAAGGGGGATAAGAGAGAAAGGACATGAGGATTGGAAGTGAGCTTGACAATGGTATGTCCCATTTTGGATTTCAAAGTAAATGACAGAAGAGTGAAAAGGCAGATAGATTTCAGGCCAAGAGATTATGTTAAGCAAATATGTGACAAGAGAATGTTAGGTGATGCATTCTCTACTCTCACCACAAGACTGTAAACAGACTCAGGAGCTATTATATCATATGATTTATGAGCGGGAAATCTATAGCTAACCAATGTGTCTTTTTTATAGATATTTATAAAGGTGAATCTATTAGGAACATAAAGTAATATTCTTGTTTTTTCTTTTACTACGAATGTTGTTAAGAAGAGAACAAATATATTATTGTATGAGGCACCTCAAACGTTCCTTCATCTCAATATTATTTGGGAAGTAGAGAATGGTGACTTCATGGAATTTTTAAAAAATAATTAAGTGTGTTGGAAAATTTAACCAGGAAAACATTTCCATTAGTACCTCATAATTTGATTGGCTGTTTAGAGTTCAACCCCTATGAAATGTGTCTTTCACTATATCCCTTGCCCATACAGTTTGCGCACATAAGGTTGCTGTCTCTCCTCCCCTATGGAGCACTAGAAAATTGTAATAAAAGTTATTTTCCAAAATGTGCCCATTCGATGACTTTTTTATCTATTGCATGTATTGTTGTGCTCCTTCTTACATTATCGTTGTATTCAATTAGATCAACTGGACTTGAAGTTTTAGTTCTTGAAGACGTTGTGCTAGTCATCCGACTGGCTTTCTCAATTCAGATGACTTGTACAAGAATCTGTATTTATGTACCCTGGAAAATGGCAATTAGCATATCACAGCCAAGTGTTAAGGGCGGGATTGCATATGGCTAAGAGGTGTTATAGGAACACCCAGGGTAAGGTGTCAAAACAGCATTGTACATGGCAGACAGTTGGTGTCGAACTCCCCACCTCTATTTAGGCTTGGTTTCTTTATTTTCACATAAATGGCCTCTTAACCACCTCTCTTGAACCAGTCACGTCCCTTTGTCAATATGTTAACATTAGAATCTTCAAAGTATGTCCTTTATCCTTAAGATGCAGGTACACGTTTGAGTCCTGACCGGAGGAATTGGCTCTTCTGTGCTGGGCCATACATTGATGCAGTTGCTGTTTGGTCTCCCCCACAGAGAAATCAAGAATTCTCACTGCCCTGCACTGCATATTGATGTCGCTTTTCTTGTGTTTCGGTATTGGGTCTTTTGGACCCTGGGTGTTCCTATAACACCTCTAGCCACTATGCATCCCGCCCTAACACTTGGCTGTGATATGCTAATTGGGATTTTCCAGGGTACATAATTGCCACAGATTCTTGTACAAGTCATTCTGAATTGAGAAAGCCAGTCGATGACTAGCAAAATGTCTTCAAGAACTAAACTTCAAGTCCAGTTGATCAAATTAAATACATACCTGGATGAATGAGAACCTTCACAAGCATCCTTTTCTCACTTGATCTCCCACATAAAAACTAGCTTAATTTCCATTAGCAAACAAAAGTCACTGACATCTCTACTGTGATATTATTCCTGTTTTTGAAATGGTATTATTACGGTCTGAAATGCCCAAATCTCCCTTTAGCCAGATACCATAATATTCACTGCTATCTTCACCTATAGCCAAACCCCCATTTGCTGCGGCACTTGACACACTTTACTGGGCATGCTTGACTGGGCACAGACTTAGAAGCCAAGGTATCTGTGCTAAATTGGGGGTAATCAAGAAGATTGAAGCAAACTTGGCGGAACAGGTCACTAAACCAGCTGGGCAGTTGGAAACAATAACTGAAAGCAAAGAGAGAAAGAAATGGACAGAACCAAAATCATAAAGGGAACTAGAAGTCAATCAGCCAAATGCAGTACCAGGATAAAATGCAAAAAAACACCATGAGCAACAGGTGTACCAAAAGCTAGAACAGGCAATAAAGATCAGGAAGCAGGAACTTAAAAAAAGAAGAGACCAATCAGAAGGCAAATAATGAAGAGTAGAACAAATAGGCTAAAGAAATTCAAATCTGCCACCTAAAATCAAGGACCAATCGAAGTGGTTAAAAGCCACAGATAGCTCGATGAGCAATGCAAGGCTTATCCGAAAGATTAAAAACCCAATGGAGAGACACAGACGCAAAGGAGCAGCGGCTAAAACCTCACAGATATGTTTCTACCTTAGAAATGAAGAAAAATTGAAGAATGAAGCTGTAGAAAACATGCTGAGCCTTCTACTATTGGTCTTGAATCTTTTGTAGCAGTTTCAATCTATTAGTAAAGGATTGAAAAATACCAAAATTCCTTATAGAAGATTCCAATGGTCAGCCTCTGTAGCTTTAATTTCAGTAAGGTATACTTACAAATCCTTTATTGAATCTGATACATGAGCAAAAAACACATGGAGAATAAACAAAATAATTGCGTGTGCATGCAATCGCGGAACCATCTCGCAACGCACAATATAAGGAACGGCTGTTTGATCCGCCAATCATTTCATTTGAAAGTGCTCGGCTGGGGAACTGGCTGTTCTGTCAGGCCTCATTGATGATCCGACCCATACAAGACTTGATCAGATGAGCAATTGTTTTGTATACATGTAAACCTTGCACCATCAATCTTAGCAAATTTCATCTCGACTGCCTTAAATGTTAGCACGGTTCACATAAGTTGAGTGCCATGTAATTACATTAATTTTATTTAAACTAAGTGTTGTTACATTAACTTTTTTTGTTTTGAAATCATTTATTGAAAAAAAGTGTTGGTATACAGTAGTGATGCATCCCGGTTTCAAAATAAATCTGGGCCCGATTTGGAAATTCAATCCAACTGACTTTTCTTAATTTTTCGAAACTTGGAACTCTTCATTAATATTTTAAAATGTAAACATTGAAATTTCTATTGAAATCCAAACTGTCTGTTTTCATGGATCCCCCTGACCTTATTTTTTTATATTTGCCTATTCCAAAGATGCTCCTGAAAGGACTTAAGCAACCTAATCTCTTGCCGGCATGTTCAGCCTCCTCTGCTCCTCAGGCTTTTTTAGTAATGACCACCAACCATTTTCCATGATGTCATTGTCAAGGCTTGGACTGTTGTCCGATACCCGGAAGCAGTACGATAGAAGGAGAAGTGGCTCCTTTCAAGAGTTTTTAGAATACAAAAGTATAGTGGAAATAGGGACTGCTTAACTTGTATATAAAATATCAATTAGAGGGTAGACATGGCTTTTAAAAATAACATCGGCACCTGTTACTAAATATAACACACTGTAATATATAATTAGACCTTTTAGATGTTAGTTTGATTCGGCCCCAAAGCACAGACTAATATGTTTTATGTAAGACTAAGAATAGGGGAATATTTTAAAATCTGTTACTATACAAACACCTGCACATATAGATCAATGCTCACTAGCAGCTTACTGGCATGAAAGTCCCCAGTTACTGCTGCCTAAAATAATTATTAACTGATGTCTGAATATCACATTTAGTAAAAAGGATTTCACAATTACATCCCAAACCATAATTAAATGATGATGCTATTCCTGTACCCTTACAGGTGGGGACTCCAGCTTAAATGAGTTGGGCCATTGGGGGCCCACCAGGAATAAAATTCCCACCAGAATCAAAGGGTTAACTTAGGCCTAGGTCCCACTATCAACACAGCAGCGCAGCAGGATTTTTGCAATGCATGTGAAAATCTATGTGTTTCATAATGGATCGGGCGCAGTGCACATAAAAGAACATTCCGATAGTGTTTGCATTAGCGATGTGAATCGTTACTCGCATTTTTCAACTCCTTTTAACATATTCACATATTTATCTCAATCCTCCTGACTCCTTTGGGCATATTTATAAAGGAACGATGTTAGCGCAAAAAAATTACCGCCGCACATCGCGCGGCCGCGAAAATAGCGATACTCGCCGTATTTATAACGGCGAGCGCTATTCCCGCGATACCTATCGCGGCCGCGAAAATAGCTATCGCTGTATTTATAACGGCGAGCGCTATTCCCGCGATACCTATCGCGGCCGCGATGTGCTGCGTAATTTTAAGCCCCTTCGCGGCGATACTATATAGTATCGCCGCGAAGGGACTTAAAATCCCTTCCCGACGCCGCTCCTAAGGGGGCGGGCATACGCCCACCCCGCCCACACCCCCCGCGGTGGCAGCGGCGACCACCCGCCGCCGCCGCTACTTACCACAGCCCCTCCCAACACCCGTTCCCGTTCGTGGCAATCTCGGAACGGGAGGCTAGAAGGGGCTGCCGGGAAGGGGCCGCAGCAGGTGGTCGCGACCACCCCCGCGCACCCCCTCCCGGCAACCCTCCAAGCGCCCCGGCCGCTCCCGGGGAGGGACGGGAGGGAGCCGCTGGGGGGTGGAGGCTCCCTCCAGCGGGGCCCTGAGAAGGGCCTTTTGGGGCTAGGGGGTCCCGCAGCCAGAACTTTCCAGAAATCTGATTGGTTAATGTAAAGCAAGTATTAAAAAATTGACCAATCAGAACGGATTATGGATTTCTGCAAACCTATATAAAGAGGAGCTTTCCGCCGCGGACTCAGATCCATCGCAGATGCATAGATGGCTGAAGAAGAAGCGGTCTGTGCAACTCGGCTCCGCTGGAGCCGGCGGTGCCAGCGGGCTCACTGGCGGCCGCAGTGATTCTGCGCACGGCGACCTGAGTGGGGTTGGTGTCGCCAGCCCAGATCGCGTCGGATCAAGACGCCGCAACATGGCCTCGTTGAGGTCGCCGGCGCCCGCCGGGGTACCCCTGCGCCGCGGAGGTACCTCTCGGGGTCGGCGGCCTCGGCGAGCTGGTTTGTCGGCGGCGGACTGGGAGAAAGAAGACGTCGCCCAAGGGCCTTTTAAGGCCGCACTGGGGGTCCCGGTTTCAGCTGCGGGACCCCCCCAAGGCACTTTCAGTGCCGCAAGGGCCCTTAATGGAGGCCTGAGGGGGGGGGGGGTCCCGGTTCGGGCTGCGGGACCCCTAAGCCCCAAAAGGCCCTTCGAGGCCCCGCTGGAGGGAGCCTCCACCCCCCCAGCGGCCTCCCTCCCGTCCCCGGGAGCGGCCGGGGCGGGGGGCTTGGAGGGGTTGCCGGGAGGGGGTGCGCGGCGGTTGGTCGCGACCACCTGCTGCGGCCCCTTCCCCAGCCCCTTCTAGCCTCCCGTTCCGAGATTGCCGCGAACGGTTGGAGGGGCTGCTGGGAAGTGGCGGCGGGGCGGCGGGTCGCCGCTGCTGCCGCGGGGGGTGTGGCGGGGTGGGCGTGTCTCCCGGGGCGGGTGCGACCACCCGCCGCGGGTTGCCTGCCCATCCCCGCCGCGGGAGGTTAGTATCGGCGGACTTCGCCTCCTTCAAGGTGGCGAAGTAAAACAGCCGATACTAGCCGAGCGAAACCATTACCCGCCGCTTTATAAAAGAAGCGGCGGTAACAGGTAAGTATCGGCGCGAAAGGTTAACGCTTCGTTAACTTTCGCGGCCGTTTTCGGGCCTTATAAATCCGCGTAAACGCGATTTTGCGTAATGGCCGCGAAAACGGCCGCGAAAAGTTAACGAACCTTTATAAATATGCCCCCTTATGTTTTCCTTTTTATTGCCTTCTTGCCTCTGTACCTACATTTTAATAACTTAATAACTTTAATAACTGTTTTTCCCCAGTAATCTTGGTAAGTCAGTCTACCCTGGCATTAAAGGGTCACCAATATCAGTCTTTGTCTAGTCTGACCTCTTCTCCTGGCCCAGGACATGTTGCCTATTGGAGGACGTGCTTCTTGAAGAGCGTGTCTACCCATAGATTGGCCCGCTTGTCATGGAGTGAATTTCAGTTTGTCATATAGGGTCGGTATTGATTTTTATCGATAGCTCACCTTTAACGATCATTGTAACGATCATTAATTTACAACGCTATCATAAATCCGACTGTTCAAATGACTTTAACAGGATCTGTTGGCAATAAATACCCGGAATGGGGGACTCAATGCAATATTGTTTATGCGTGCAGTAAAGAGTGCTCTGATTTGGATGTGGGGAGACTAAACAGCAGCTGCCACCAATTTATGGCCTAGCACGAAACACAGATCAAGACCAACTGGGTTGATTTTCTCACCTAATATGGGACCAAAGTCACAATATTACAAATGTAAAAATTGTTGTTTTTCTTTAAACCATAACCCAATCATGAATGCAGCCTGGTGTCTTCTATCGATTTGGATAAGTGAGTTAGACCTAATGTCTTCCTATGTGCTTGGTATTCTCTAGGTAATCAACAGTTATAAATATAATGTGTTCAGATCATCAATAAGTAGGGAATAAGCTTAGGTGGGGCTTTTTATGTTTTGTTGCCCTTAATAAAAGGCCAAATAACAAGGCACCTGCTCAACACGTCTTGTGTCTACTATTTTAATCGTTACTATTTACGTGTCTTATTTAATTACTAGTACCACTTTAGAATAATCTAATTTTATGCTATTTTCATGCTGGAGTCAGTGGAAAGGTAAGGTAGGGTTAGTTCACTAACATTTATACTGCAAGTAACATTAATAAAACTCCATCCCCCTCTCTGCCTCATGTACTTTAAGGCCTATAAATAAGATATATATAGGGAAATAAAATAATAACAAAGGAGTAATAAATCCCTCTCTACATGTAGGCAGTTAAAAAACCAAAATATATTAATTTACAGAAAAATAAAAACATTTTTACTGTTAAAGGAAATTATACTATAAAGTATACACTGTAGGGACATTATTCTCGATAGTATACTACACTGTAGGGACATTATACTCTATATTATATACTGTGGGGACATTATACTCTATAGTATACACTGTAGGAAATATATACTCTAGAGTAACATAGTAACATAGTAATTAAGTTGTTTGAATAAAGACGTCCATCAAGTCCAATAAATCCCCCCCCCCTTTTTTTTAACCCTACCTAACAGTTGGGTTCTCGATAGTATCTACACTGTAGGGACATTATACTCTATAGTATATACTGTGGGGACATTATACTCTATAGTATACACTGTAGGGATTGTATACTCTATAGTATACACTGTAGGAACATTATACTCTATAGTATACACAGTAGGAACATTATACACTATAGTATACACAGTAGGGATTTTATACTCTAGAGTACATAGTAACCATAGTAATTAAGGTTGAATAAAGACGTCCATCAAGTCCAATAAATCCCCTCCCCCTTTTTTTTAACCCACCTACAGTTGATCCAGAGGAAGGCAAAAAAAAACCAGCTAAAAGGGGGGGGGGGGGGAATTCCTTCCTGGCTCCATACGGCAACGGAAAGTATCCCTGTATCAACCAGATCTATATGCATTAATACCAGTAATTATTAATATTTTTCGTTTTAGAAACTTATCCAGGCCTTTTTTTAAAGCTATTCAATGAACTTGCCATTACCAACTTCTGCTGGAAAACAGTTTCACATTTTCACTGTTCTCACTGTAACCTTTCCTAACCTGAAGATGAAACTTCTTTCTTCCAACCTTAAAAGGATGTCCATGATTCCTCTGATATGACCTATTAGTGAACAATGTACCAGAGATTTCATTGTATGGCCCATTAATATATTTGTATAAGGTTATCATGTCCCCACGTAAACGTCGCTACTCCAATGTAAACAGCCCTAACTTTTCTAATCTGCCTGCATATTCAAGCCCCTCCATTCTCCTTATTAATTTAGTTTCCCTTCTCTGAACTGCCTCAATTTCAAGATGTCCCTTTTGTATATGGGATTCCAAAACTGCACCGCATATTCCAAATGAGGCCTTACCAGTGCCTTGTAAGAGGAAGAATATTTTTTCTCTCTTGAATCTATTCCCCTCTTATACAAGACAATATCTTGCTAGCTCTAGCCATTGCTACCTGGCATTGTTTGCTATAACTAAGTATGTTATCTACCAGAACCCCCAAATCTTTTTCCATTACAGATCACTTACACAGAGTTATTTTATGGTGTAGTGTGTAGGAATCTCATCTGCCATTCTGCTGCCCATTTTGATAATCTATCTAGGTCTGCTTGCAGCACTTGCACATCATTTGAAGTTTCCAAAGCTCGGCATAGTTTAGTGTCATCAGCAAACCTGAGACCTTGCTCTCAATGCCCCCTTATAGTCATTTATAACAGTTTAAATAGAGCGTCCCAGTACAGAACCCTGAGGCACTCCGCTTAGAACTTTAGCCCACATAGATGTAGCTCCATTAACCACCACTCTCTGTTTGCGATTAAATAACCAATTCTCTATCCATGAACAAATGTTTTCTTCAAGGCCAACAGTCCTCAGTTTATACATTAGTAGCCTATGTGGCACGGTATCAAAAGCATTCGCAAAATCCAATATATCACATCCACTGCTGTGCCTGAATCTAACTTCTTACTCGCTTCTTCATAAAAACCAATTAAATTTGTCTGGCATGATCTATTTCTCATAAATCCTGCTGACTACTTAAGATGATCTCTGGAGACAAAGTCAAGGATATGGTCCCGTAACAAAGTTTCCATCACCTTCCCTACCACTGATGTTAGGCTTACAGGTCTAAGTTACCAGGCTGTGAACGACTACCTTTTTGAATATTGGTATTACTTTGGCTTTTTTCCAATCCAGCGGCACATCCCCAGACCAAAGCGAATCTGAAAAGATGAGATTCAGTGTCCCTGAGGCTTTATTATATTAACTTTTCAATTGTTTCCGTACCATATCCTCTGTTAGCCAATGTGAATACACTTCATTTCTTCCCTGAATATTATTACAATCCCTTCTGTAAGACAGGATTCTCAACGTAAATACCGATGTAAAAAAACGGTTTAGCAGATTAGCCTTTTCGGCATCTTTTACAACCACCTCAGCCCCATTATTTAATGGCCCCCATTCTCAGTCCTCACTGTAGGACTTATACTCTATAGTATACACTGTAGGCACAATATACTCATCGTATACACAGTTGGAGATTTTATACTCTATATTATATCTGTATGGACATTATACTCTTGCAGCAGCCAACTGCTCTTTGCCTCCCCCACTGTCAGTGTCCTTGACAGGCATCTTATCTCTGAGAAAAGCAACCAATGTTAATGAAGGGGGTAGACTTTGGAAGGAGCTAGCAAGCATGTCAGCTGGTGCATCAGTATAGTGTCCCTTTAAAAGAGGTGCATTTTATGGAAAGGTGCTTGCCTTACCCAGTGGGTGAATTATTGTATGGGTAATATTGTATTAGGCGCACACGTTCACAAAACATATACAACTGAAATAATTAACAAATTAATAATTTTAAACTACCAATTCTTACACTTTGCACTGTACTTACCACTAGAGATGGACTTAGAACCCTACGCGAACCAGAGTTTAATCCGAACTTTCATAGTTCGGACAACTCAAACTTACCAAACTCTCCAAAATCCGAACGATAGTTCGTGTTCCAAACTCACTGATGTTTTTCATATTATCAAAAATTTGATATCATCAATTTACGTACCCTTCGCTACCACTCAATTTCGACCATAACCTCGAATGCAGCATTTTGTCGATAACCCTTTAAATGTATCGTTCGAATTTGGTAACCCTCTATGTATTGTTCATTTTCGATAACCCTCGAATGTATCGTTTGGTAACTCTCGAATGTAGCATTTATTTTCGTGTACCCTCGAATGTAAATGTTGTTTTCGATAACCTTTGAATGTAATGTTGGATTTCGGTAACACCTCGAATGTAGCGTTCGTTTTCGGTAATAATTGAATGTAATGTTTGTTGTTCGGTAAACCCAAATGTGCGTTTGTTTCAGATTAGGGAATGTAGCGGCAACTTTCAGTTAACTTGAATGTAATGGTCGTTTTGGTAAACCTCAAATACGTTTGTTTTTGAATGTATCGTTTATCCCCAAATTGGCCATAACACTCTATTAGCATGCGGGTTATTTTCAGCTAAATTATTGTTTGAACAAACATCCATTTATTAATTATAGTGTTCCCCTATTAACACAAAGATATCTCCCTCGGAGTGGCACAGACTAATAGAGGCACCTGAATACTGCTCAGTACACCCTGTTGTATCCTATAAATAGCTACAAATGCCATGGATTGCCACAGTATCAGTCATCCACTGAATCTTATTACTGGCTTTATACATCAGCAATTCAAAGGGGATGTATAGGAATGAGGTATAGGCTAGAAATCATCAGAAATCAAGGCTGGCCACACAGACAAAGGCCAGACCAGGTAGGGTTCAATACAATAACATAGAATAGGCAAAGGTCAAGTTTAAGGTCACAAGCAAAACAGCTTCAGTCAATGGCCAAATAACAAGCGGATCATCAATACAAGACCAGACAAGATAAACATTGCAGAGGAAAACAAGAGCTGGTCACGCTGGCAAAAAGCATGCTGTCAGAAGTGGGGTGTATACCCTACTGAGCAGGCATTAGCTGGGCCCCTTTATTTTCCCTTACGTTCCTTTCTGATACATGGGTTAGAAATCTGTTTTGTATCTGTCAATGAAGAAGTCAAATGGCCAGCAACATTAACAAGTTACAAGAAAACAACAAAAACATATTATCCCTTGCATTGTATCTTACACATTACTATTCATGTTTACAAAATGTTATTCTGAAAACGAATATTATTCCTCTTTATTGTGTATTTGGTTGGCTGATTGTAAAATAAGGCTGTTTTGTGAAAGGGCCAATGAATCATTTGATCTTCCAAGCTGCTTTATTTTTAAACCTTTCAGTCTCCGATTGGGGATGGCCAGATCTGCTTTTATGTATGAGTTTCTATATTTTGCTGCCTGCGATATGGAAGTTTCTCATATATATTCCCTTACCTATGTTGTGGCAGACCAAATCCAAATGTCGGACCTTCTCCAAGTCTGTGCGTGTTATTTTTCAACAAGGAGTTTACCAGCTGATCCACAGTATTGGGTTTGCCACCTGCAAACAAGTTTAGATAAGGCAGCGCATTGTAATAAACTGAATAATAATGATTCCGAATGAGTCCATACTGTTCCAAAATAAATACGATTTCACCTTTAGTTATTAGATATTCATGATTGCTTTCAGTTTATATATGTACATTTTTTTAGGTTAAGCCTAAAAATACCTAAAGGTTAGCTGCTTCCGGCTGACAATAAGATGATGTGAAATGAGTTTTAGGATGCTTTGTGAGGTTCTCATTCATCCAGGTCATGGTATATCTGTTGTATTCAGTTAGAGGACTGGACTAAGTTTAGTTCTTGAAGACGTTTCAATTCAGAATGACTTTTACAAGAATATGTTGGCAATATGTACCCTGGAAAATCCCAAGCCTGAATAGAGGTGGGTTGTTCGACACCAACTGCCTGCCATGTACAATGCTGATTTGACACCTTACCCAGGGCAGTTTCGATTACCCTCTTAGCCTCTATGACAACCACACCTTGCATTGAGAAGGTCCCTAACACGGCTGTGATATATTAATAGGGACTTTCCAGGGTACTTATATTGCCAACAAATTCTTGTACAAGTCATTCTGAATTGACAAAGCCAGTCGGATGACTAGCGAAACGTCTTCAAGAAATAAAATTCAAGTCCAGTTGATTTAAATGAATAAAATAGATATAAGTTTTAGAATGTTTCAAGGATGACCATCAGTTAACCTCCCCCTTGCTCCTCTTTTTTTCCTTCCCTTGGGTGAGTATCCAGGGTGGAGGACCTAAACAACAACTCCTTGCAGAGCCCATCTTCCCATGTCCGGGACTATGGCAGGAGAGCCCCTGCAAGCGGCTCACAAAGCCCTGGAACATAATGTAGACCATATCCTTGTACAAAAATGAATTTGATTTCTATAAACTTAATTACTGCTGCAATCTAGATGAAACAAAATGCTTTGTGGCACAAAAAAGATAAAGGATTGGTTTAGATATCTGATATAACCATCAGTCATATTATTTTATCTCCCATATTCTCGGCTGTAATTTTTACTATAGATATGCTGGAACAACACTATCCTTAACTTTACACCTGGGGCAGGGAAATATTAGATTGTTAAAAAAAAAGGAGCACAACTATACTTACAGCCCCTCACTCCTGCGGCGCTCTGATCTGGCCCTTATTTTGCAGAACTTGCAAAAAGGCCCGACGGCATCGCGGTTGTGATTGGCTGAAAGGCAGCCAATCAAATTCATGGCTGCCAGCAATAGAGTACACCGCGGGAGTGAGTTCAGATTCTTTTTTTAAGCAATCTAATTGGGTTGCAGGTAATAAGGGATGCCCTACATTATGTATAAAATGTTTTAAATAGTTTTGTAACACAACATTAAATGACACTTTGGGCCCTATTTGTTAAACCGATCAGTTTAGCAATTGGTAATTTACGATCGTTATCGTAAATTATGATAACAATCGAAATTACGGATAACGATTGCAAATCTACGATAATGCAATGTAGATTTACGATTCCCATAGAATACCATTGCGGTAGTTACTCCTGCATGGTATTCTACGAGTGAACATTCGTTAATTAATGAACATTCGGATAAACATACGACCGCCGTGGTCGTACATTATTAATTATGAGTAGTATCGCTAAATTGCGATACCGTTCACTACAATAGGGCCCTATTTCTTGGTTCTGATACCCTAAATATTTTATTACTTTCTCTCGAAACTACTTGCATTGTTAAAAACAATCTTCTACTTCCAACTTTCTGTGATACAAAATGTTATATAAGAGATATCACTGAAGGCCAGGTCACTATAAACCAAAATTGATAGTAGCAATCTGAGAATTCCATTTGCATCCCTCTCCACCAGAGAATAAGACAGGGTTAAACTCTTTCTACAGACATTATGGCACAGGGAAAGTAATTATAGGACTTTAATGAAGGTAGATCCACATACCTTCCTTGCATAGTTATCCAGTTTCTCAAAGTTTTTGAGGTTGATTGTTATTGATTTATGTTAGATTATTCCCAGGGGTAAGCTAGAGCAAGCAGACACAGTTTATTCATACACAGTACTATTCACAACTTCGTTAAAATGGTTTTTCTACAAAGAATCTAATCTAAGGTGAAAAACTTCGATGAGGAAAAGGAGTGTAAGTGAAGGCTAAAAAGTGATAACGTCTTAAAGGGACTGTCCACCCCTCTAATCAAAAAAGCACATATTGTAGATTACCCCCAAAACCTAGAGTTCATTTTAAAAAACTTCTAATTCGGCTCCCACACAGAGTTATTAACTCACAAACTCCTCGCCCCACCACCGCTTCGGTTCCTTACTCAGTCTCCACTGTGGCTGCTCTGTTCTTTTTGTGTTCTTGAGCAGCCACAGTGGAGACTGCTCCAGGATTGGCAGGCAGTGATTGGCCGTAACGTCACTGTCCCAGCTGACACTGATGCCTTACCCGGAAGTGCAGAGCCGCTCGGTGGTAGGAGCATGTAAGTATAATAGCTCTGTGTGTGAGTCGATTTAAAAGTTTTCTATAAAACGAACTCTAGGTTTGGGGGTATTCTACTATATATGCTTTTTGATTAGAGGACATTCCCTTTAAGAGGCACAGGTACCACTCTTGTTTAAATACCAGACCCTATTGGTATAAATTAACATAACACAAAGATGTGGTCCTTAGAGGGTGAAATAATTTGTACTGTAAGGGGGGAAATGATACAAAACAGTCAAAAGATATCATTTCAGGAGGATAGATAGCCCAGCAGTAACTGTCTAGGTAAATTATATTTGTAACCAGGTCCTTTTTTTGATAAAGCATATGTATGGATTATTCCAGAAAGGTGGTTGATTTAGTCAATATAACATGTAGATTTTATACAATATTTCAGGTTTTGTATATACTTGGCCCTCTTTACTCTTGACACCCTTTTTTGGTCGATATTAGGAAAAACAGTTTATATGGTAAAAAGGAGATAAAACACTTACCATAAAAGTCTTGAGCACTGGGTTGCGGAGTCTTACCCCAGTTGTTTCCATTGCTAGGAGAAATAGGCCCATCTGTAAGATATAAAGCTGGTGTTAATAATTGACTGAACTATTAAGTAATATATCAACTGGATTTGCTTTGGGAATTCAAGATGTTGAACTGTGGAAGCCATTGCACAAGTGGAGAAACTAGACTTTCAATTACTGATATACAATGACCTGTATGACTGAAAGCCTTCATTAGACCACTGAACTGTGCTTTTACCTGAAATCATGGGACAGTATGTCTCAAGCAAAAGGAGAAATACCAGCAGCTTAATGGTTATTATAAGGGAAATCATAGTAATAGTACTTTTGCAGTCTGTCTGTAAAAAGCTGAGGCTTAGTGTTTGGTGGGTGGATTCCACTCGCACTTGATTTCCTATTACAAAAAAAACATGTAAGTTTCAACGTTAATTTTTTCAGATTAGAATCTGTTCTAATGCCATACATGAGCCTGAACCATAGTCCTAGTTCTCACCAGCCTGTGACTGGCTCTGGATGCCTCTCACCTCTTGGGACTCGGTAAATCAACAGAGAAGTAAATAAGAGCGACATTTTTTAGCTTCCACATCTTAAAGACTTTCTAACTCTCTGTGCACCAGTTGGCTGTTGACCCTTATCATATACTTAAGTATACTCATAAATATATTTTATTATATTAACATATATGTACTATATAGTAGACAGACTCACAGAGAACTGAACTTTCTTATAGTAAATACTGTGCTTGGTCAGTATTTTACAACTGCAATGTAAATTGCCAAATAATTCCATGTGGTATTGGTATTGCCTATATCCAGTATGGTTTATTGGTGCCCTCTGAGTTTTTTTTTACGTCCTTTCTGTAAAGTCCCAACAGCTGAAATGGGCAAAAACAGTCAGTAATTTACAGATTCGTTATCAGTAGTAACCAATACTATAGGTTTATAACTATGACCTTAATTCAATAGGCAGGATGTGAGGACTGGGGTCCACCCAGGACCCAAACTCATAGGAAGGAAATAAAGGACAAGAAAGAACTGCCATAGAACATGGACTCATTAGTGCAAAGATTCTGGGAAATTATCTATCCTGGTAGACCTTTTCTGTATCTGCTTATATTAACAAATTAGTCCAGTTTGTCTGAGACAAATTTGGGAACCACAACTTTGCATCTGACAGACACATTACAGGATCTTGGATATATTGATTTGTTGATCTTTGGTTCGGAATACTGATGGCGAATCGGCCCAGGTTTACCTGCCCTAAAGGTCTTTATCCGTACTCTTCAACCCAAATGTGTTATTCCGAGTGCATTGAGTTTATTGCCCACTAGATGGCAGGTTTTTTTGTATCATGTTGTTACCCTAGATGTATTTTGAAACAATTTGATTTCATTTTTGATCTGAAGTCGAATTTTCTTACAGAAGTGATTAATCAGTTTAAGACCAATGTAACATCAGGCCAGTGTATGGCCACTGCAGATACAAAGATGGAGATTTACAATGTAGTAATATTGGCCATACACCCAATTAGATTACTCTAAATATTGGGCCATGCAGCCGACATACACCACAATACATATTGGGAAAGCTTAATTATTTTTAGAGAAAAGCACATGGAAACAAAACCAGTGAAAAGGAGCCTTTACTACGTGTTTTTGACAAGATAAACACAGGCAGGGTTGATGTAATAGAAGAAAAAATGTCTTGTCCTTCCTTGGTTTTCATAGCTGCTAATAATCTGTCTGCTGAGTGAGGCTTCTTTAGAGAATTGTTTTCTGCCAAGAAGAGAAAATGTGAACTTGAATTTTACATACTAACGTTTATATTAAATATCACTTTGTGCGAAACATGGTACACTACATGAGCTGAGTGACATGTTGTCCCCAACAGGAGTGTGTTTAGGGGGGGCTACTGGTGCCTGGAATCCCCCCTCCCCTTTTGCCTGCTCAGTGTGTCTGCTGTTCTAGTTCTCGGTGCCAGAGATACATAGATTGTTCCATAGATTGTTACAATGTTAATTGAGCTGTGAGTGAAAAGCAGTGTTTTTTTGTTTCAACAGCAGCATAGAGATCTGTATCAGTATTACCCTGCAGCTGCCTCAGGGAATTTCGTGGACTGGGGTTATATTCAGTATTAGGGGACATTACAGGACAATTATACTCACCTACACCCTGCTCCTGCCATCAGTAGTACACAGGGTGAGGGCCTAAACTGCACTGTCCTCGCCCCTGGGTTCACTTTCTAAGTCTTGCTTTACTCACCTAAACTTCTTCAGTGCTTGCTCCCACTTCCGGGTTTGAGATCCAGCTAATGAGAAGACGCTCTTCTTTCAGAGCGTGTCTCCTCATTGGCTGAAGTGCCTGACAGACTCCAGGAGCAGAGCACCAAAGGCGGTGCTGTTATAGTAATCCAAAACTTTCAGTGAAGTACACTCCAGCACACCTCTTTGGCACAACCTTTAGTCAAAGGTGCAGTCCTCCCAGCCCTCCACTTAGGGCCACAGCAAATGGCAAATGCAAAAAGTTGGAGGAGACACTATTTCATTTCCAGTGTTTTATTTCAGCAAAAGACATAAACGTTTCGGGGGATACAAATTCCCCTTCCTCAGGGACCTGAAACGTTGTATGTCTTTTTGCTGAAATAAAACACTGGAAATGAAATAGTGTGCTCCTCCAACTTTTTTGCATTTGCCATAGTGCTGTTATAGTACCAAGCCCTTGGTATTTACATGCAAATTACATTTACATGTGACAAGTCCATAGGCACAACAGTTTTGAAAAACACAACGGTTTTTATTTTAACTATGACGTTTCGGTGTCCGTGTGACAACTTCTTTGGGATTAAGTCTGACATAATGACATCGTGTCTGAAGAAGTTGTCCCATGGACACCGAAAGTCACGAGTTAAAATAAAACACTTGTGTTTTCAAGACTGGTGTGCACTATGGACTTTGTCACATTTTACAAGTTCCATATATTCTTTACACAGAATGACGTTCAATGCGCCCATACATGGTCCGTGTTATAGGCTCCCATACTGCAGTAAGAGAACAAGTTATGGATATTTTCCTCTGCCGATAGGTCCCGATACCATGTTGGTACGAAAAATGTGTACCCTGCCTTAATGAATAAAATATATAACAGAATTAAGGGCATGTCCACCCCAAAACTATAATCCCCCCAACTACTGGCCCCATCATGTAGTGTAGTGTAATCCTTATCTCACATCCCAGCTTCATATGGTTCTCCTGTAGTCCCCCCCCAAAGTCCCAAAAACTGCCACAAGGAGGATAGCAGAGTCCATATAGGACTCTGCCTCCTACCTGGCCTCCGGGAGAAGTTTGGCATGCATACTGCAGCCCTTCCCCCCTCCCTCTCCCTCCCTCTCAGGATTCCCTCCCCCTAGCGTTAAACCCTTTAACTATAAAGATTCCCCCTGTCCCCCCAGCCCAACCGCTATATTATATGCTTAGAAAGCTCCCCAAACTTTAATTACCTTCCTCTTTCCCCCGCCGAAATGCACTCCCGGCAGCCGCGTCCGTGATACAATTATGGAAATTGTAACAGGTCTAATCATTTGGACAGACCCATTTTGCAGAAAAATGTACAGGAAACTATTAATTGTGTTAAATCAGAACGATTCACCCAGGCAATCTGATAGAGATAAAATGTAGGCCCATGTTTACTACCTGTATGTCCTATTATTTAGTAATGGAATAAAAAAAATTCAGGGACCTTACATACAGAGCTGGACACATGTTTCAAACTGCGTTTTGCAATGAAATCCCACCAAACTCACTCGCACTGGGTTCTAATCCATTATTGGTATGTATAAATCCTCCCTTTTTGATGCATTTTGCATACATTCCAATTAACTACATTCTCTGCACAATCTACATACAGGTTCTATTGCTGTAGTTGGTAATCTATATACAGGTTCTATTGCAGTAGTTGGTAATCTATATACAGGTTCTATGCAGTAGTTGGTAATCTATATACAGGTTATATTGCAGTGGTTGGTAATCATATACAGTTATATTACAGAAGTTGGTAATCTATATACAGATCCATTACAGTAGTTGGTAATCTATATACAGGTTCTATTGCAGTAGTTGGTAATCTAATACAGGTTCTATTGCATAGTTGGTAATCTATATAAGTTCTATTGCAGTGGTTGGTAATCTTATACAGGTTTTATTGCAGTGGTTGTAATCTATATACAGGTTCTTTTGCAGTGGTTGGTAATCTATATACAGGTTTTATTGCAGTGGTTGGTAATCTATATACAGGTTCTATTGCAGTAGTAGTTGGTAATCTATATACAGGTTCTATTGCAGTGGTTGGTAATCTATATACAGGCTCTATTGCTGTAGTCGGTAATCTATATACAGGTCTATTACAGTAGTTGGGAATCTAATACAGGTTCTATTGCAGTAGTTGGTAATCTATATACAGGTTATATTGCAGTGGTTGGTAATCTATATACAGGTTTATTGCAGTTGTTGTAATCTATATACAGGTTCTATGCAGTAGTCGGTAATCTATATACAGGTGTTATTACAGTAGTTTTGTAATCTATATACAGGTTTATACAGAGTTGGTAATCTATATACAGTTCTATTGCAGTGGGTGGTAATCTATATACTGGTTCTATTGCAGTAGTCGGTAATCTCTATACAGGGTTTATTGCAGTAGTTGGTAATCTATATACAGGTTCTATTGCAGTAGTCAGTAATCTATATACAGGTGTATTACAGTAGTTGTAATATATACAGGTTATTACAGTAGTGGTAATCTATATACAGGTTTTATTACAGTAGTTGGTAATCTATATACAGGTTTATTGCAGTGGTTGGTAATCTATATACTGGTTCTATTGCAGTAGTCGGTAATCTATAACAGGGTTTATTGCAGTAGTGGTAATCTAATACAGGTTCTATTGCAGTAGTCGTAATCTATACAGGTTATTACAGTAGTTGTAATCTATTACAGTGTTATTACAGTAGTGGTAATCATATACAGGTTCTTATTGCAGTAGTTGGTAATCTATATACAGGTTCTATTGCAGTAGTTGGTAATCTATATACGGGTCAATTGCAGTAGTTGGTTCTATTGCTGTAGTTGCTATATTTTGTGTAGCCATAATAACTTAACCTGGGTAGGAATCCTTATACACACAGGCTGCAATTCCCATTGCCCAGCATGGTAGGAGGTGTGCTGTAGTTGAGTGTCTGAGAAATTAAAGATGTTGGGGAAGGGCAGTTGGCACACAAATGTAAAGGGCGTCTGAATTAAAGGGCACACAGAGCACATCTGCCCTTTTCCCTCTCTATCTATCACCAAACACTGTTAACGTTTAAGGACCCCAGAGACAGAGACCAGTGGATGACTGTACCTTGTTTTGGAAGGCCAGGTTTTTCTCCTCCAGTCTTTTTTTGAACAATAAGGAGCAGGTCAATGCGTAAGGAGTTAGAGTCCTGCCTTATGTCCATAGCAGTGGCTTTCCCAGTATCAGATGAGCACAGGAAATTGTGGTAGAGTCAACACCAGCTCACTGCAGGATGACAAGCAACAGCAGCTTTTACTTTCCACTTCCCTCTCCCCTCCCCACAGAGCCAACACTACAAAATGTTACTGTCCTGTCCAGCTTTCCATTAGCACCCAGGAGAAATGGGACCCTGAAAACTTGGTGCGGTTCTCTGATAACTGAGACCCCTGCGGATGGAGTTTCCTCTCGTTTTCCTTGGGACATGGTTTAACTGCGCTTGCACACCTGTTCAACATTAGATGCCAGGAGGCTTTGGAGGGCGGTTGGAGTGGACCCTCGGGAAAACCTGCCAGGATGAAACCTTATTTCAACTTTCAACTCAAATTATTTCTGCTCTTTGTTCTTTCCGACACTTGAAATGCATATGAGAGAGGCCACAACTAGCATAGGGACACGGACTGGGACTCTCAGCCCATAAATCACTACCACATGCTAAAGGCTTTCAAGTTTATATCTTAAGAGCGGCCAGTGTTCCAGTGCTAAATGTGAGATCACACAGAGGATCCCCAATAGAACTGTTGCAAAATTGCAAGAGTTCTAAAGTAGAATGTCTCCCTAAACCAATCATTTATTCTGTTCATCAGTTGTATTGAAGAAAAACATTTAGAATCAATAGGATCTACGTTTCGAAACCCGTATGATGCCCTGGAATAACCTTTTGCTTGGGGCACTGGCCAAACATAATTTGGGCTTAGCGGTTTTGGAAAAAGTAAAATTGGGTAGCGTACTGATTGTATTGCATGTTCTGGGAAGCCTAATATTAAATACAACAATAACTCTGGGTTATCAGGTGCCCTTTTATGTGGGAAATTCTCCAGAAATTAAAGTTAACATTATTAATTTGGCTTGAAAGAGCCAAATTATTGTTCTTTTATTTCTTTATCTTCATCTTCTCCTTCCTATTTTCTGTATCTCCTCACACAGTTTTCAACCTAAAGATACAAAATTAGGTACAGAATAGAACCATGTGCACACTCTTCATAATTAAAAAACCTTATTATGTAAAGCCTCTGCTATTACTTCTTTGGCACATGAGGAAGCCCCCATAAGGAGTGGGGGGCGAAACACGTCTGCCTGATTCGCGGCCCTAACAGTGACCATAACGACGACTGACTGATCCATTCTGAGTTGGTAGCTATGCACTAGATATGCCTTAATGATTTATTGACTATAATCCACATGATATTTACCCTATGATATGTGCTCGAACTATGGTATGTATAATATATATACTGTCTGTGTTTTAGGTCACTGGAGGTTATGTATTTAAAAGTCTTACATATAAAGGTTTTTTAATTACATGAAGAGTGTGCACAGTGGTTCTATTCTGTTTTCTAGTCAGCATTTAACCACTTTGTGGCACCTCTCCCCCAATTGGGAATTACTTAGCTGGTGCTGGGTTAATATCTTCGACAAAATTAGGTACAGACATGTGGTTATAGAATCTGTGAAAGTGGTTCTGATTTATTGAGGAATTTACTGACTTTTTTTTGCGCATAGACTCATAGACTTCAATGGACATGCGTAGCAGGCCAATCAACACCTGCCTTTATAATGCATCAGCTGTAAGCAAAACCTAATAAGTGCTGATAGCTGCCTCTTTTGCATTCACCCATGAGCAGACCTAATCAGTACTGATTACTATTCTTGATTTGATTCATCTGTGAGCAGACAATAGTACTGATTACCAGTTTTGATTGGATTCACCTGTGAGCAGACCTAATCAGTGCTGATTACCAGTCTTAATTGGATTTACCTGTGAGCAGACCTAATCAGTGCTGATTACCAGTCTTGATTGGATTCACCTGTTAGCAGACCTAATTACTGCTGATTACCAGTCTTGATTGGATTCACTGTGAGCAGACCTAATCAGTACTGATTACCAGTCTTGATTGGATTCACCTGTGAGAGACAATCGGTGCTGATTACTAGTTTTGAATGAATTCATCCTGTGAGCAGACCTAATTACTGCTGATTACAGTCTGATCAGTGATTGATTAGTGAACTGTCACCTGTGAGCAGACCTAATCAGCTGATTACCAGTTTGATTGGATTCACCTGTGAGCAGACCTAATCGGTGCTGATTACTAGTTTTGATTGGATTCATCCTGTGAGCAGACCTAATCGGCGCTGATTACCAGTCTTGATTGGATTCACCTGTGAGCAGACATATCATGCTGATTACCAGTCTTGATTGGATTCACTCTGCGCAGACCTAATCATACTGATTACCAGTCTTGATTGGATTCATCCTGTGAGCAGACTAATCGGCGCTGATTACCAGTCTTGATTGGATTCACTGTAGCAGACCTAATGGTGCTGATTACTAGTTTTGATGGATTCATCCTGTGAGCAGACCCAATCAGTACTGATTACCAGTTTTGATTGGATTCACCTGTGAGCAGACCTAATCAGTGCTGATTACAGTCTTGATGGATTCACCCGTGAGCAGACCTAATCAGTACTGATTACCAGTCTTGATTGGATTCACCTGTGGCCAGACCTAATTGGTGCTGATTACTAGTTTTGATTGGATTCACCTGTGAGCAGACCTAATCAGTACTGATTACCAGTCTTGATTGGATTCACTGTAGCAGACCTAATCGGTGCTGATACTAGTTTTGATTGGATTCATCCTGTGAGCAGACAATTACTGCTGTTACCAGTCTTGATTGGATTCACCTGTGAGCAGACCTAATCAGTACTGATACCAGTCTTGATTGGATTCACCTGTGAGCAGACCTAATCGGTGCTGATTACTAGTTTTGATTGGATTCATCTGTAGCGAGACCTAATCGGCGATTACCAGTCTTGATTGGATTCACCTGTGAGCAGACCTAACATGCTGATTACCAGTCTTGATTGGATTCACCTTGAGCAGACCTAATCAGTAATGTTACCAGTCTTGATTGGATTCACCTGTGAGCAGACCTAATCGGCGCTGATTACCAGTCTTGATTGGATTCACCTGTTAGCAGACCTAATTGGTGTGATTACTAGTTTTGATTGGATTCATCCTGTGAGCAGACCTAATCGGCGCTGATTAAAAGTCTTGATTGGATTCGCTGTGAGCAGACCTAATCACTGAATCAGTACTGATTACCAGTCTTGATTGGATTCACCTGTGCGCAGACCTAATTGGTGCTGATTACTAGTTTTGATTGGATTCACCTGTGAGCAGACCTAATCGGTGCTGATTACCAGTCTTGATTGGATTCACCTGTTAGCAGACCTAATTGGTGCTGATTACTAGTTTTGATTGGGTTCACATGTGAGCAGACCTAACTGGTGCTGATTACCAGTCTTGATTGGATTCACCTGTGAGCAGACCTAATCGGTGCTAATTACCAGTTTTAATTGGATTCACCTGTGAGCAGACCTAATCAGTACTGATTACCAGTCTTGATTAGATTCACCTGTGAGTAGACCTAATCGGTGCTGATTACCAGTTTTGATTGGATTCACCTGTGAGCAGACATTCAGTGCTGATTACCAGTCACAAATGCAGTTTTTAAAATTCACAGCACACCAACACTCACGTTAATAGAGATTTCTGCAGCCTTCAGTTTTTACTTCTAGTTAGAATAGTTATTTCTTTAGCAGTAACAGATGAGATCCTGAGGCAATGTGTATTGGAATTTGTATGTTCCGTTAGCAATGATGACAAAACCGGAGATGCCAAAACGTAGCATAAGGCTATGTTCACACGGTGTGTTGTTTTAACACAGCGGAACATTGTGCTATTGATTTAGTGCAATGTTTCATTGCATGAACCGAAATGGACTACAGTGTGAACGAAGCCTTAGTGTATATTTTTAGATATTTGAGGCCAATCCCATTGTCTCTGTATTTGTCTCATTAACCCAAATGTTTTAAAGGGTATGTCCACCCTTAAATCTTACTTTTAATATAGGCTTCCCCCTGGTCCCCCAGCCCCAACCGCATTATTTTTATTTTAAGAAAGCTCCCCAAACTCTTACTTACCTCCCCTCTTTCCTCCGCCGCGCTCCCGGCCCTCTGCTTGCGAGAAATGCAAGCAGAGGGGCGGGACCGGCAGCCACGTCTGTGATTGGCTGAGCTGCAGCCAATCACGGACGCGGCTGCCGGCAGCTCACTTCAGCGGAGGAAAGAGGAGAGGTAAGTAAGAGTTTGGGGAGCTTTCTTAAAATAAAAATGATGCGGTTGGGGCTGGGGGACCAGTGGGAAGCCTATACTAAAAGGGTTAAATGCTAGGGGGAGGGAATGGACTCTGCTAGCCTCCTGGTGGGCAGTTTTTGGGACTTTGGGGGGGGACTACAGGAGAACCCTATGGAGCTGGGATGTTAGGTAAGGATTAAACTACACTACATGGTGGGGCCAGTAGTTGGGGGGATTATAGTTTTGGGGGTGGACATGCCCTTTAATAAGGGTAACAATAATGAGATGGAAAATGTAGCATTGTAGTAATGTACCACCAAGCAGAAAAAAAAGAGGTAAGTTATTACCTAAACAATTATTAAAGTGACTTTGACAGATTGCCACTAGCTGTAAATATTAACTAATAAGGTTGTTGATGGGCTTATGGCTATGTGGATGACAAAAGAGTGTGGTGGAGAAGAAAAGTCAACAGACTAGGTGTGCCCTTTTAATTTGATACTGGAAAGGTCATTGCCCTGTAAAGGGATAAGAGAGAAAGGACATGGAGGATTGGAAGTGAGCTTGACAATGGTATGTCAGCCATTTTTGGAGTTCAGAAGTAAATGACAGAAGAGTGAAAAGGCAGATAGATTTCAGGCCAAGAGATTATGTTAAGCAAATATGTGACAAGAGAATGTTAGGTGATGCATTCTCTACTCTCACCAACAAGACTGTAAACAGACTCAGGAGCTATTATATCATATGATTTATGAGCGGGAAATCTATAGCTAACCAATGTGTCTTATTTTATAGATATTTATAAAGGTGAATCTATTAGGAACATAAAGTAATATTCTTGTTTTTTCTTTTACTACGAATGTTGTTAAGAAGAGAACAAATATATATATTGTATGAGGCACCTCAAACGTTACTTCATCTCAAATATTATTTGGGAAGTAAGAGAATGGTGACTTCATGGAATTTTTAAAAAAATAATTAAGTGGGTTTGGAAAATTTAACCAGGAAAACATTTCCATTAGTACCTCATAATTTGATTGGCTGTTTAGAGTTCAACCCCTATGAAATGTGTCTTTCACTATATCCCTTGCCCCTATACAGTTTGCGCACATAAGGTTGCTGTCTCTCCTCCCCTATGGAGCACTAGAAAATTGTAATAAAAGTTATTTTCCAAAATGTGCCCATTCGATGACTTTTTTATCTATTGCATGTAATATGTTGTGCTCCTTCTTACATTATCTGTTGTATTCAATTAGATCAACTGGACTTGAAGTTTAGTTCTTGAAGACGTTTTGCTAGTCATCCGACTGGCTTTCTCAATTCAGAATGACTTGTACAAGAATCTGTATTTATGTACCCTGGAAAATGGCAATTAGCATATCACAGCCAAGTGTTAAGGGCGGGATTGCATAGTGGCTAAGAGGTGTTATAGGAACACCCAGGGTAAGGTGTCAAAACAGCATTGTACATGGCAGACAGTTGGTGTCGAACTCCCCCACCTCTATTTAGGCTTGGTTTCTTTATTTTCACATAAATGGCCTCCTTAACACCTCTCTTGAACCAGTCACGTTCCTTTGTCAATATGTTAACATTAGAATCTTCAAAGGTATGTCCTTTATCCTTAAGATGCAGGTACACGTTTGAGTCCTGACCGGAGGAATTGGCTCTTCTGTGCTGGGCCATACATTGATGCAGTTGCTGTTTGGTCTCCCCCACAGAGAAATCAGAGCATTCTTCACTGCCCTGCACTGCATATATGATGTCGCTTTTCTTGTGTTTCGGTATTGGGTCTTTTGGACCCTGGGTGTTCCTATAACACCTCTTAGCCACTATGCAATCCCGCCCTTAACACTTGGCTGTGATATGCTAATTGGGATTTTCCAGGGTACATAATTGCCACAGATTCTTGTACAAGTCATTCTGAATTGAGAAAGCCAGTCGGATGACTAGCAAAATGTCTTCAAGAACTAAACTTCAAGTCCAGTTGATCAAATTAAATACATGACCTGGATGAATGAGAACCTTCACAAGCATCCTTTTCTCACTTGATCTCCCACATAAAAACTAGCTTAATTTCCATTAGCAAAACAAAAGTCACTGACATCTCTTACTGTGATATTATTTCCTGTTTTTGAAATGGTATTATTACGGTCTGAAATGCCCAAATCTCCCTTTAGCGCAGATACCATAATATTCACTGCTATCTTCACCTATAGCCAAACCCCCATTTGCTGCGGCACTTGACACACTTTACTGGGCATGCTTGACTGGGCACAGACTTAGAGCGCAAGGTATCTGTGCTAAAGTTGGGGGTAATCAAGAAGATTGAAGCAAACTTGGCGGAACAGGTCACTAAACCAGCTGGGCAGTTGGAAACAATAACTGAAAGCAAAGAGAGAAAGAAATGGACAGAACCAAAAATCATATAAGGGAACTAGAAGTCAATCAGCCAAATGCAGTACCAGGGATAAAATGCAAAAAAACACCATGAGCAACAGGTGTACCAAAAGCTAGAACAGGCAATAAAGATCAGGAAGCAGGAACTTAAAAAAGAAAGAGACCAATCAGAAGGCAAATAATGAAGAGTAGTAACAGAATAGGCTAAAGAAATTCAAATCTGCCACCTAAAATCAAAGGACCAATCGGAAGTGGTTAAAAGCCACAGATAGCCGATGAAGCAATGCAAGGCTTATCCGAAAGATTAAAAACCCAATGGAGAGACACAGACTGCAAAGGAGCAGCGGCTAAACCTCACAGATATGTTTCTACCTTAGAAATGAAGAAAAATTGGAAGAATGAAGCTGTAGAAAACATGCTGAGTGCCATTCTACTATTGGTCTTGAATCTTTTTGGAGCAGTTTCAATCTATTAGTAAAGGATTGAAAAATACCAAAATTCCTTATAGAAGATTCCAATGGTCAGCCTCTGTAGCTTTAATTTCAGTAAGGTATACTTACAAATCCTTTATTGAATCTGATACATGAGCAAAAAACACATGGAGAATAAACAAAATAATTGCGTGTGCATGCAATCGCGGAACCATCTCGCAACGCACAATATTAAGGAACGGCTGTTTGATCCGCCAATCATTTCATTTGAAAGTGCTCGGCTGGGGAACTGGCTGTTCTGTCAGGCCTCATTGATGATCCGACCCATACAAGACTTGATCAGATGAGCAATTGTTTTGTATACATGTAGAACCTTGCACCATCAATCTTGAGCAAATTTCATCTCGACTGCCTTAAATGTTAGCACGGTTCACATAAGTTGAGTGCCATGTAATTACATTAATGTTATTTAAACTAAGTGTTGTTACATTAACTTTTTTTGTTTTGAAATCATTTATTGAAAAAAAGTGTTGGTATACAGTAGTGATGCATCCCGGTTTCAAAATGAATCTGGGCCCGATTTGGAAATTCAATCCAACTGACTTTTCTTAATTTTCGAAACTTGGAACTCTTCATTAAATATTTTAAAATGTAAACATTGAAAATTTCTATTGAAAATCCAAACTGTCTGTTTCTATGGATCCCCCTGACCTATATTTTTTTATATTTGCCTATTCCAAAGATGCTCCTGAAAGGACTTAAGCAACCTAATCTCTTGCCGGCATGTTCAGCCTCCTCTGCTCCTCAGGCTGTTTTAGTAATGACCACCAACCATTTTCCATGATGTCATTGTCAAGGCTTGGACTGTTGTCCGATACCCGGAAGCAGTACGATAGAAGGAGAAGTGGCTCCTTTCAAGAGTTTTTAGAATACAAAAGTATAGTGGAAATAGGGAGCTGCTTAACTTGTATATAAAATATCAATTAGAGGGTAGACATGGCTTTTAAAAATAACATCGGCACCTGTTACTTAAATATATACACACTGTATATATAATTAGACCTTTTAAGATGTTAGTTTGATTCGGCCCCAAAGCACAGACTAATATTGTTTTATGTAAGACTAAGAATAGAGGGAATATTTTAAAATCTGTTACTATACAAACACCTGCACATATAGATCAATAGCTCACTAGCAGCTTACTGGCATGAAAGTCCCCAGTTACTGCTGCCTAAAATAATTATTAACTGATGTCTGAATATCACATTTAGTAAAAAGGATTTCACAATTACATCCCCAAACCATAATTAAATGAATGATGCTATTCCTGTACCCTTAACAGGTGGGGACTCCAGCTTAAATGAGTTGGGCCATTGGGGCCCACCAGGAAATAAAATTCCCACCAGAATCAAAGGGTTAACTTAGGCCTAGGTCCCACTATCACACACAGCAGCGCATGCAGGATTTTTGCAATGCATGTGAAAATCTATGTGTTTCAATAATGGATCGGGCGCAGTGCACATAAAAGGAACATTCCGATAGTGTTGCATTAGCGATGTGAATCGTTACTCGCATTTTTCAACTCCTTTTAACATATTCACATATTTATCTCAATCCTCCTGACTCCTTTGGGCATATTTATAAAGGAACGATGTTAGCGCAAAAAAATTACCGCCGCACATCGCGGCCGCGAAAATAGCGATATCGCCGTATTTATAACGGCGAGCGCTATTCCCGCGATACCTATCGCGTCCGCGAAAATAGCGCTAATCTCTTTAATTATAACGGCGAGCGCTATTCCCGCGATACCTATCGCGGCCGCGATGTGCTGCGGTAATTTTAAGCCCCTTCGCGGCGATACTATATAGTATCGCCGCGAAGGGACTTAAAATCCCTTCCCGACGCCGCTCCTAAGGGGGCGGGGCATACGCCCACCCCGCCCACACCCCCCGCGGTGGCAGCGGCGACCACCCGCCGCCGCCGCTACTTACCAGCAGCCCCTCCCAACCCGTTCCCCGTTCGTGGCAATCTCGGAACGGGAGGCTAGAAGGGGCTGCCGGGAAGGGGCCGCAGCAGGTGGTCGCGACCACCCGCCGCGCACCCCCTCCCCGGCAACCCCTCCAAGCGCCCCGGCCGCTCCCGGGGAGGGGACGGGAGGGAGCCGCTGGGGGGGTGGAGGCTCCCTCCAGCGGGGCCCTGAGAAGGGCCTTTTGGGGCTTAGGGGGTCCCGCAGCCAGAACTTTCCAGAAATCTGATTGGTTAATGTAAAGCAAGTATTAAAAAATTGACCAATCAGAAACGGATTATGGATTTCTGCAAACCTATATAAAGAGGAGCTTTCCGCCGCGGAACTCAGATGCCATCGCAGTAGATGGCTGAAGAAAGAAGCGGCTGGCAACATCGGCTCCGCTGAGGCCGGCGGTGCCAGCGGGCTCACTGGCGGCCGCAGTGAGTCTGCCTGGCATCGGCGACCTGAGTGGGGTTGGTGTCGCCAGCCCGAAGACGTCGCGTCGGATCAAGACGCCGGCAACATCGGGATCGGTGAGGTCGCCGCGCCCGCCGGGGGTACCCCTGGGGCGCGAGGGGTACCTCTCGGGGGTCGGCGGCCTCGGCGGAGCTGGTGTCGCGCGGACTGGAAGAAAGAAGACGTCGCCCAAGGGCTCTTTTAAGAGCCGCACTGGGGTCCGGTTTCAGACTGCGGGACCCCCGCCAAAGGCACTTGTCAGTGCCGCAAGGGCCCTTATAAGGGCCGGGGAGGGGGGTCCCGGTTCGGGCTGCGGGACCCCCTAAGCCCCAAAAGGCCCTTCTCAGGGCCCCGCTGGAGGGAGCCTCCACCCCCCCAGCGGCTCCCTCCCGTCCCCTCCCCGGGAGCGGCCGGGGCGGGGGGCTTGGAGGGGTTGCCGGGGAGGGGGTGCGCGGCGGGTGGTCGCGACCACCTGCTGCGGCCCCTTCCCGGCAGCCCCTTCTAGCCTCCCGTTCCGAGATTGCCGCGAACGGGTTGGGAGGGGCTGCTGGGAAGTGGCGGCGGCGGCGGGTGGTCGCCGCTGCTGCCGCGGGGGGTGTGGGCGGGGTGGGCGTGTCTCCCGGGGCGGGTGCGACCACCCGCCGCGGGTTGCCTGCCCATCCCCGCCGCGGGAGGTTAGTATCGGCTGACTTCGCCTCCTTCAAGGTGGCGAAGTAAAACAGCCGATACTAGCCGAGCGAAACCATTACCGCCGCTTTATAAATAGAAGCGGCGGTAACAGGTAAGTATCGGCGCGAAAGGTTAACGCTTCGTTAACTCTTCGCGGCCGTTTTCGGGCCTTTATAAATCGCGGTAAACGCGATTTATGCGTTAATGGCCGCGAAAACGGCCGCGAAAAGTTAACGAACCTTTATAAATATGCCCCCTTATGTTTTCCTTTTTTATTGCCTTCTTGCCTCTGTACCTACATTTTAATAACTTAATAACTTTAATAACTGTTTTTCCCCAGTATCTTGGTAAGTCAGTCTGACCCTGGCATTAAAGGGTCACCTAATATCAGTCTTTGTCTAGTCTGACCTCTTCTCCTGGCCCAGGACATGTTGCCTATTGGAGGACGTGCTTCTTGAAGAGCGTGTCTACCCATAGATTGGCCCGCTTGTCATGGAGTGAATTTCAGTTTGTCATATAGGGTGCGGTATTGATTTTTATCGATAGCTCACCTTTAACGATCATTGTAACGATCATTAATTTACAAACGCTATCATAAATCCGACTGTTCAGAATGACTTTAACAAGGATCTGTTGGCAATAAATACCCGGGAATGGGACTCAATGCAATATTGTTTATGCAGTGCAGTAAAGAGTGCTCTGATTTGGATGTGGGGGAGACTAAACAGCAGCTGCACCAATTTATGGCCTAGCACGAAAACACAGATCAAGACTCAACTGTGTTGATTTCTCACCTAATATGGACCAAAGTCACAATATTACAAATGTAAAAATTGTTGTTTTCTTTTAAACCATAACCCAATCATGAATGCAGCCTGGTGTCTTCTATCGATTTGGATAAGTGAGTTAGACCTAATGTCATTCCTATTGTCTTGGTATTCTCTAGGTAATCAACAGTTATAAATATAATGGTTCAGATCATCAATAAGTAGGGAATAAGCTTAGGTGGGGCTTTTTATGTTTTGTTGCCCTTTAATAAAAGCCAAATAAACAAGGCACCTGCTCAACACGTCTTGTGTCTACTATTTTAATCGTTACTATTTACGTGTCTTATTTAATTACATAGTACACATTTAGAATAATCTAATTTTATGCTATTTTCATGCTGGAGTCAGTGGAAAGGTAAGGTAGGGTTAGTTTCACTAACATTTATACTGCAAGGTAACATTTAATAAAGACTCCATCCCCCTCTCTGCCTCATGTACTTTAAGGCCTTATAAATAAGATATATATAAGGGAAATAAAATATTACAAAGGAGTAATATAATCCCTCTCTACATGTAGGCAGTTAAAAAACCAAAAAATATATTTAATTTACAGAAAAATAAAAACATTTTTACTGTTGGAAAGGGAAATTATACTATAAAGTATACACTGTAGGGACATTATTCTCGATAGTATACTACACTGTAGGGACATTATACTCTATAGTATATACTGTGGGGACATTATACTCTATAGTATACACTGTAGGAATATTATACTCTAGAGTAACATAGTAACATAGTAATTAAGGTTGAATAAAGACGTCCATCAAGTCCAATAAATCCCCCCCCCCTTTTTTTTAACCCTACCTAACAGTTGGGTTCTCGATAGTATACTACACTGTAGGGACATTATACTCTATAGTATATACTGTGGGGACATTATACTCTATAGTATACACAGTAGGGATTTTATACTCTAGAGTAACATAGTAACATAGTAATTAAGGTTGAATAAAGACGTCCATCAAGTCCAATAAATCCCCTCCCCCTTTTTTTTAACCCTACCTAACAGTTGATCCAGAGGAAGGCAAAAAAAACCAGCTAAAAAGGGGGGGGGGGGAATTCCTTCCTGGCTCCATACGGCAATCGGAAAGTATCCCTGTATCAACCAGATCTATATGCATTAATACCAGTAATTATTAATATTTTTTCGTTTTAGAAACTTATCCAGGCCTTTTTTTAAAGCTATTCAATGAACTTGCCATTACCACTTCTGCTGGAAAACAGTTTCACATTTTCACTGTTCTCACTGTAACCTTTCCTAACCTGAAGATGAAACTTCTTTTCTTCCAACCTTAAAGGATGTCCATGATTCCTCTGATATGACCTATTAGTGAACAATGTACCAGAGAGTTCATTGTATGGCCCATTAATATATTTGTATAAGGTTATCATGTCCCCACGTAAACGTCGCTACTCCAATGTAAACAGCCCTAACTTTTCTAATCTGCCTGCATATTCAAGCCCCTCCATTCTCCTTATTAATTTAGTTTCCCTTCTCTGAACTGCCTCAATTTCCAAGATGTCCCTTTTGTATATGGGATTCCAAAACTGCACCGCATATTCCAAATGAGGCCTTACCAGTGCCTTGTAAAGAGGGAGAATAATATTTTTCTCTCTTGAATCTATTCCCCTCTTTATACAAGACAATATCTTGCTAGCTCTAGCCATTGCTACCTGGCATTGTTTGCTATAACTAAGTATGTTATCTACCAGAACCCCCAAATCTTTTTCCATTACAGATGCACTTAACACAGAGTTATTTATGGTGTATGGTGTAGGAATCTCATCTGCCATTCTGCTGCCCATTTTTGATAATCTATCTAGGTCTGCTTGCAGCACTTGCACATCATTTGAAGTTTCCAAAGCTCGGCATAGTTTAGTGTCATCAGCAAACACTGAGACCTTGCTCTCAATGCCCCCTTCTAAGTCATTTATAGACAGTTTAAATAGAAGCGTCCCCAGTACAGAACCCTGAGGCACTCCGCTTAGAACTTTAGCCCACATAGAGTGTGCTCCATTAACCACCACTCTCTGTTTGCGATTAAATAACCAATTCTCTATCACACAAATGTTTTCTTCAAGGCAAACAGTCCAGTTTATACATTAGTAGCCTATGTGCACGGTATCAAAAGCATTCGCAAAATCAAATTATCACATCCACTGCTGTGCCTGAATCTAACTTCTTACTCGCTTCTTCATAAAAACCAATTAAATTTGTCTGGCATGATCTATTTCTCATAAATCCATGCTGACTACTACTAAGATGATCTCTGGAGACAAAGTCAAGGATATGGTCCCGTAACAAAGTTTCCATCACCTTCCCTACCACTGATGTTAGGCTTACAGGTCTATAGTTACCAGGCTGTGAACGACTACCTTTTTTGAATATTGGTATTACATTGGCTTTTTTCCAATCCAGCGGCACATCCCCAGACCAAAGCGAATCTGAAAAGATGAGATTCAGTGGTCCTGAGGCTTTATTGATATTAACTTTGTCTAATTGTTTCCGTACCATATCCTCTGTTAGCCAATGTGAATACACTTCATTTCTTCCCTGAATATTATTACAATCCCTTCTGTAAGGACAAGGATTCTCAACAGTAAATACCGATGTAAAAAAACGGTTTAGCAGATTAGCCTTTTCGGCATCCTTTACAACCACCTCAGCCCCATTATTTAATGGTCCCACATTCTCAGTCCTCACTGTAGGGACATTATACTCTATAGTATACACTGTATGCACAATATACTCCATCGTATACACAGTTGAGATTTTATACTCTATATTATATACTGTATGGACATTATACTCTTGCAGCAGCCAACTGCTCTTTGCCTCCTCCCACTGTCAGTGTCCTTGACAGGCATCTTATCTCTGAGAAAAGCAACCAGATGTTAATGAAGAGGGGGTAGACTTTGGAAGGAGCTAGCAAGCAGTCAGCTGGTGCATCAGTATAGTGTCCCTTTAAAAGAGGTGCAGTTTATGGAAAGGTGCTTGCCTTACCCAGTGGGTGAATTATTGTATGGGTAATATTGTATTAGGCGCACACGTTCACAAAACATATACAACTGAAATAATTAAACAAATTAATAATTTTAAACTACCATATTCATTACACTTTGCACTGTACTTACCACTAGAGATGGACTTAGAACCCTACGCGAACCAGAGTTTAATCCGAACTTTCATAGTTCGGACAACTCAAACTTACCAAACTCTCCAAAATCCGAACTAGTTCGGTTTTCCAAACTCACTGATGTATTTTCAATAATTATCAAAAATTTGATAATCATCAAATTTACGTACCCTTCGCTACCACTCAATTTCGACCATAACCTTCGAATGCAGCATTTTGTCGATAACCCTTAAATGTATCGTTCGAATTTGGTAACCCTCTAATGTATTGTTCAATTTTCGATAACCCTCGAATGTATCGTTTGGTAACTCTCGAATGTAGCATTTATTTTCGGTAACCCTCGAATGTAATGTTTGTTTTCGATAACCTTTGAATGTAATGTTGGATTTTCGGTAACCCTCGAATGTAGCGTTCGTTTTCGGTAATAATTGAATGTAATGTTTGTTTTCGGTAAACCTCAAATGTAGCGTTTGATTTCAGTAATTATGGAATGTAGCGGTCAACTTTCAGTAACCCTTGAATGTAATGTTCGTTTTAGGTAAACCTCAAATGTAGCGTTTGTTTTTGAATGTATCGTTTGGTATCCCTCAAATTGGCCATAACACTCTAATGTAGCATGCGGGTTATTTTCAGCTAAATTATTGTTTGAACTAAACATCCATTTATTAATTATAGTGTTCCCCTATTATACACAGAAGATATCTCCCTCTGAGTGGCACAGACTAATAGGAGGCACCTGAATACTGCTCAGTACCCTGTTGTATCCACTATAATAGCTACAAATGCCATGGATTGCACAGTAATCAGTCATCCCACTGAAATCTTATTAACTGGCTTTATACATCAGCAATCAAAGGGGGATGTATAGGAATGAGGTATAGGCTAGAGAAATCATCAGAAATCAAGGCTGGCACACACAGACAAAGGCCAGACCAGGTAGGGTTCAATCAATAACATAGAATAGGCAAAGGTCAGAGTTTAAGGTCACAAAGCAAACAGCTTCAGTCAATGGCCAAATAACAAGCAGGATCATCAATACAAGACCAGACAAGATAAACCAATTGCAAGAGGAAAACAAGAGCTGGTCATCGCTGGCAAAAAGCATGCTGTCAGGAAGTGGGGTGTATACCCTACTGAGCAGGCATTAAGCTGGGCCCCTTTATTTTCCCTTACGTTCCTTTCTGATACATGGGTTAGAAATCTGTTTTGTATCTGTCAATGAAGAAGTCAAATGGCCAGCAACATTACAAAGTTACAAGAAAACAACAAAAACATATTATCCCTTGCATTGTATCTTACACATTACTCATGATCATGTTTACAAAATGTTATTCTGAAAACGAATATTATTCCTCTTTATTGTGTATGTGGTTGGCTGATGGTTAAAATAAGGCTGTTTTGTGAAAGGGCCAATGAATCATTTGATCTGATATGACTGTTGGTAATCTAATGTAAGCCCTGGTGAAAGACCAAATCATATCACATCTCAGTTAAGTACTTGGTTTTCACAAGTCTTTATTTTCAGTTCTTTCCTTCTCAGCTCCTGCTTGTGATATGGGTCATACAGGGAGAATACAGATCCAAGCCTTTCCCATGCTTGTTCATTACAAATGAAAACATAGACTGGAGACTTTTCCATAGATATCGTGTTGTGAGGATTTTATGTGCAGGCAAAACATTGTAGATGTCCAGACTGTTAATATAAGGTTCGGTTTGTCTAGCCATGTGCTTTTATTTCTGTATTCATGGAAATAAACAAGACCAGAAAAACCAAAGGCTCTATAGGCACTTTTATATGTTCATGGAACAACAGGGGGTCCATGATTCTATGTATACATAGAACAATACAATCCATTGCTAAGCTATGTTATCAGGTAAAATTAGTGCTTAGCTAAAGCTAGGTACACACAGTACAGATTTCTGAAAGATGACAGACAGGATCTGCAAGATCCTGTCTGCCATCTTTCAAAGATCTGAATACACACAGTCCCGAGTGTTCTCCCTATGAACATCATAGGGAGAACGCTCGGGACTTTGTGTTTCCATCGGCAGCGCTAGACTCTATAGGGAGTCTAGCGCGGCCGATGGAAATTTTCGGTCTTTCCCGAACTAGCGTTTGGCGGCCGCGTGTTCATTCTGGAAATGAAGGTACACACATAACGATAAAGCCCCAATACCGTCGGATCCGACAGTATCAGGGCTTTATCGTTACTGTGTGTACCCAGCTTAAGTCATCAGTATCTCATGATTAACCGAAACTTGGAAATTAATTACCTACTACTGTAACATATATGGCCATGGAACTCCTTTCAATATCCTTTTTGTACTGTAGAAGTTGTATTATTCACTATACATGTTTTAATAGTTCTAAAGAGTTAAAGGGCATGTCCACCCCCAAAACTGTAATCCCCCCAACTACTGGCCCCATCATGTAGTTTAGTGTAATCCTTACCTCACATCCCAGCTCCATAGTCCCCCCCCAAAGTCCCAAAAACTGCCCAACAGGAGGCTAGCAGAGTCCATATAGGACTCTGCCTCCTACCTGGCCTCCGGGAGATTTTGGCATGCGTACTGCAGCCCTTCTCCCCCTCCCTCTCTTCCTGTTCTACTATCCCTCCCCCTAGCATAAAACCCCTTAATACAGTATTCCCCCATGTCTCCCAGCCCCAACCGCATGGTTTTATTTTATGAAAGCTCCCCAAACTCTACTTACCTCTCCTCTTTCCTCCGCTGCACTGAAGACCGGCACGCCCGTCGTGATTGGCTGCGATCAGGCCAATCACAGACGCGACTGCCGGTCCCGCCCCTCTGCTTGCATTCTCGGAGCGTACTTATGAGTTTCCGATCTTATTTTCGAGGATTATCGAACGCTCAAGGTTATAATCATCAAAAATGAGCTCCGAAAGTCACGAAATATAAACGATCCACCTAGTTTTGGACAGAACATTCTGATTTTGGAACCAAGGGGTTCCATGGAGAGATTTAGTTCACCACCGCTTGAGCCTGGTGGGGTGATGGGGTAACTAAAAATCGAGGTCCTTTCTTTATATTTATTACATTCACCAATGTAAGATTACATTGCATTACTATTATTATTATCAAGGCTGAAAAGCACACTAGTTAAAATGCATTTTTTGAAATGTACACACCCTCTTTTATTATAATAGAATTTATCAAATTTATTTAGACCGTAAAGCCTTTTTAAGTTAATTTCAAAGTAATATTTATATTTACATTTACCTAAAGTTTGTCAGGCATTTGTTAAATCATATAGTAAATGTGAGTCTTTGTGCACAATTCTCTACTTCTACTAGATGCTGTTATGTACAATAAGATGAGAGGGCTAAACATTCTACAGCTAAAATGTAATTAGAAGACATGGAGTTTCACCAGTAGTGTGAGTACATTTACTGACAGATAATTTGCTTTCTGTGTGTTGAAAGAAAAATAGTAGCCATAAAATTTGTTCTAAAATTGTTCCGCGTATCCATTCACCACAGGGATCTGTCAGTGCAGCTGTTCCCGTCCAGAAACAAGTGGGAATGTTAACAACCTTAGGTTAGAAAAACATGTCAAGCCACATAAAGTGTAGCCATGTCTGTATGTATTGTTTATAGCTTGCTATAAAGCAGATGTGTCTTTGTATGTCCTATATCACCCTCACTGGTGCCTTATTATGGTAAACAACCGCCAATGTTGCCTTTTACACAAACAGATGAAACATAAATTGTATGTGTATTGAAGAGGTTACAACAGGACTCTGAAACATCCATTTTCCATTGGTCGCTATGAAAGGAGGTATTTCATGTTAACAGACTTTATTTCCCATAGTTCCAAAAGGCGCTATGAAAAGAGGTATATCATGTTAACAGACTTTATTCCCGATATTTTAAACAATATTCCTCCTGCACCGCTTGACATTTTTATTTGTGAAGAGACCACAGGCATCCTTTATTGTAGTAGTGAAGCCAGTGTTGCTGGAAGGAATACTGTTCAAATCAGAAATTGAAATATCAAAAAATCAAAGCAGCCAAAGATTTTTAAATCGAGATCAAAAATTCTGCTTCATTCGGGTTTGAATTGAATTTTTCCAACTCTTCAGTTCATCTCTACTTGCAGCAACTTTACCACATTTTTAACACTTCATATTATGCAGAGCTTTACAATGATTCAATCCATTCACATCAGTCCTGAAGAGCTTACATTCTTAAGGTGGCCGTACACATTAACAATATTAGGTAAATTAGGTATTAGGTAAATCTTGTGGGTCCATGACGGGATTTACCTAATATTAATAATGTGTAGGGGCCGAATGCGACTGTAATACCGATGAACGTCTGTGGTCGGCATTACGGTCGATTGGAGAAGATGGAAAGTTTCCATCTATCGGCATCGGCTCACTTTACTTTAAAGTAAAGAGAGCCGATACTGTCATTCTGTTTATGGTGCATGGCCATCAGATCCTCATTCTGCATATGGGTGATTGGTCAGTTCCATGTGTGTTGTTCCCTTCACATTGTGCCAACAGATACAAATGTGATCTGTCAGCACAATGCGATGGAAATTTCGTGTGTATGGCCACCTTAAACACTAGTATCAAAAAAGCACAAACAGTATAAAAATCAATGTTTTTATGAGGGAAATAAGAATACTCAAAGGAAACCTAGGCAAGCACAGAACTTACATCATACATGTGTCCAAGGGAGGATATGAACCATTCCTTTAATCAATTTAGTTCTCTGTACTCTTTCTAATACATTGATATCCTTTCTGTGGACAGGGGCCCTAAACTGTACTGCATGCTCAAGTTGAGGCCTTACAAGGGCTCTATACATACTATTACAGAAGCAGAATTATGCCTTCCTTCCTCTATGCTGTGTCCCCATCTTAAACATGAAATATTTTTATTTTTTTTTAACAGATACTGCATTTAATTGCTTAGGGTTATTAAGTCTATTGCCAGGGTCAACTCCTAATGCTATGCATAACTTGAATGAATGAGTCCCTCAACATTAAACACCATTTGCCATTTTGTAGCCCAAATATGATTGGTAAAAACTGTACCAATCATATTTTTTAAAATTTTCAAAGTATTATCAAGATTGGAATATTAACCAATCATATTTGGATTTATCATTTCCGCAATACTATAAAAAGAGGTGCAAACCTGCACAGAGCTCAGGAGACGTCAGGATGTGAAAGAAGACAGGAAACTCAGAGATCAAGATAAAAAGAAGGTGGTGGCAAACTTGAAGGTGGTGGGAAGGAAGAAAAAAGGTGGCAGTGGAGATGAAGAAGGAGAAAAGAAGACGACAAAGACCTGGAAAGTATCCAAAACGTATCACATTCGGTCTCTGCACTCCCCTTTAACAAAAAACTGATGGTGCTGGGTGCTACTATAAGGCCATAGCCACTGGCCAATCAATCATCCACCATGGTAAGAAAGCAATATATAGCGCACACCAGTCTTTAGCAATATCAGTGTATTTATTCACACATGTAACGTTTCGGTACTCTATGGTACCTTCTTCAGACACATGTCTGAAGAAGGTACCATAGAGTACCGAAACTGTTACATGTGTGAATAAATACACTGAATATTGCTAAAGCTGGTGTGCGCTATATATTGCTTTCTTACCATGAAGACCTGGAAAGGTCCATTTTAGGATTGGGGTTGTCCCCCGGTTTTGAGCTGTGGTTTTGAACTTATCATAAAAGCTATAATTAGAGCCGCAAAGCCTCTTGTAAGAGCTGGGGGGACTTGTTTTGAGCTACAGGACCCTGCAAAGGTCCTTCTGAGGGCTGCAAAGGCTCTGTTAAGAGCCATTAGGGGTCCTGGTTTCAACTTGCAGGACCCTCAACAAAGGCCCTCGTAGGGACAGCAGGGCTATTGTTAAGGCCAAGAAAGAGGGGTCCCGGTTTCGTGCTGTGGCTTTATAATTTTGCCCTTAGTATTCATCTCCTTCCTGCAGGTGCTGCAATACAAATGGATTTCATTATCAAACATGCTTAACTACCTGTAAAGGTTTGCTACCATATTGCTTAGTTAAGTTGCTTAGAGGTCACTGGCCATCTGACCCCTCAGACTTGCTCCTGTACCATTCTACTTCCACATATCGACTGGTATGGGCGTGGGAATGAAGGTCTGTACATAGCGTTCGGCTGTTTTCTTAAGAAAATAACTTGGCGGTTAAGAGTGGGCAGGGGAGACCTATGATATGGCCAAAGGATTACATGCTAGGATGGATCCGGATGGTGGGAGGGAGGGGTGGGTGGGTGGTTCCTCTGCGCATGCCACCATCCCTCCTGGAGGCAAGACAAGAGGTAGAGACGTTTGGACAGTCACTCACTTTTCTGGACTTTGGACTGGCATTGCAGGGGAACCATACGGAGCAGAGATGTAAGGTAATGATGTTTTTAAACTACACATTGGGGCCAGTATGGGGTTAAATTTTAGTTTTGGTGGTGGACATGCCCTTTAAAAAGCATGCATCTTGGAATCATTGGTTTAGCTATACCTACATGGAAAATCAAGAATGTTTTTCATAGTCACACCAATAAAAGTAGCTTTGTGAAATGTTATGATTTTAAAGCAATAACCCAATGCCACTGATCTTTTAATGTAGAGGTCTATCAGGAAGCAAATGAACAAATATCAAATGACACAAGTTATCTAAATATAGACTTCATACCAAAAGTTAACTCTTGGCTCTGAAAGACGACACTTTGCTGCGAAGGGCTCTGTGGTCTCTAACAATTTACATGGCATTCTGACAAGAGTTGGCAATTCTCCATTGGTGGTTTTAGCAGATACCAATATTTGCAAACATTTAACCATGTCTAAATATTAAGTATGTCAGCCAGTCCAGGGCAGTAAATGACCCCTTCACAAGCTCAGCAATGAATCTGAACTCCCAGCTACAACATTTCCTGCAGAAGAGCCAAGCTTCCAAATAGAGAAATTCACAGAGAAGGAGGAGGATAAGACCCAAAATGAATCGGTAACTAGATCACAGGAACGTTAAGTAAATGGATTCCTCTTTATATCCACCAAGCTCAGTGGCTTTGGGTTTGTCTATTTCTCTATATATACACTTTTCTAGCTCTTGTAAATCCCCAGTAAAACTCTTTAAATTAAAAAAAAAAGGACAACAAATTGTTTATATTCTGTATGTCTCTTTTTTTTTTTTGTGTCTGAATTTCGCAATTTAGCCAGTGGGAAGACAAACTCTGCACAGAAGCTTGACTTCCCATTGGCTACATCATGGACCGTCACTGAAAGTAGCATAGTAGCTGAGAGGACCAGAGTATTCCAGCTGATTGGTAATGCTCCCAGGGTGTGGACTTAAGAGATCCTCACTATGGGTTCTGTTTAGGTGTGGAACAGGGAAAAGGAAAGTACATTTGTCCTTTAATTAAAATGTTCACACCCATTTTACACATTCACACAAGCATGCATAGAAGTTAGAGCGACAAAGAGTAATAGAACATAAGAATTATATTTTTAGGGAAAAGGTCAGTGGTTAATGCTATTGTCTTTTAAGACCATGGTCAAAGGTTCAGTTTGTATGCTCTGATTGTGTGGGTCTTCTGAACATTACAGTTTTCCCATGTGATCTAAAAATGCTGTGAGGGAGATGCCTTGGAGATTTTAATGTATGCTCACACCAAGAATGTCAATGTATCCCATACAAATGGCAAATAAGCACTAGAGATGGCCAAACTTTCTAAATTTCAGTTCATTTATGAACATTCCGTAAAAGTACAAAAACAAAGGTCAAAATCAAACCCATTAAAGGGCATGCCCACCCCATTTAATAACTCCCCTGATCATTACTTACCTTACCTCTTTCCTCCGGCATACTGTCCCGGCCCTCTGCTTGCATAAAACTGCAAGCAGGGGGCCGGACTGGCAGCCGTGGTCATGATTGGCTGAGAGGCAGCCAATCACAGCTGCGGCTGCCGGCAGTGGAGAACGCCGTGGGAGAGAGATAAGTAATGACCGGGGGAGTTTCTGCTAAAACTAATATATCGGTTGGGGCTAGGGGAGGAAGACCTACAGTACCCGTAGGAGAGACAGGAGGCAGAGTCCTATATGGACTCTGCTAGACTCCTGGTGGTCAGTTTTTGGGACTTTGGAGGGGCATAGCAGGGCAGCCATTTGGAGCAGGGATGTAAGGTAAGGATTTTATTACACTACAGAGTGTGGCCATTAGTGGGTTTAATTATAGTTTTGGGGGTGGACATGCCCTTTAAAGTCAATGGGGAAAAATCGTTTGAAAAGTTTTGATAAAATACTGTAAAAATGATCAATGGTAACTTACTGTACATAGCTCTAGGACCTGGGAAACAGTCCGAGGAGCACGTGCATATCACTTAAACTTGTTTAAACACTTTCCCCATGATCGGGCTATTTTCATGCTTCCGCCTTTTGTGTTACCGAAACCGATTGCCACATTTGAGGGTTATTGGCGAATTCAAGGGTTACCGTACGCCGCATTTGAGATTTATGTAGCGCTAAAGTCAAGGGTTATCGCTGAATTTGATGGTCTTGTGCCATTCTAGGGTTATCGAATCAAACGTTCGATAATTATCAAATAGTTCAGTGGAATAGTTGGAATAGTTAGGGTTTCTTCAAACTATTAAAGTTTGGGTCGAATGCGGGTTTGAGTTCTAGTCCATCTCTAATGAGGATTGACTTTTTGTTTATTTCTTACTTTTTCCAAATGTAATATAAAACATTATAGCAATAAGACAGCTGAGAAGATCTTAAAAAGCTTGATATTTACCCAGCTATTTGTGTTTATGATTAATACTAATCTAAAATTTCCTTTAAAGGGCATGATGATTTTAAAATAAAGAATCTACATATCTGTCTCTGCTGCACCACATGCACCAACTTATCCACTGCCACTTGCCAACAAACCACAAGCTACAACCAACCTAATGCTCCCATGTCTGCCCACTTTGACATCATGTCTACGTCATTATTAATGTCATGACAATAAATTGATAGGGATTCCTGGATTTTCTCTGTGCATGCTCAAGCTCATAAAGCTTGGGGCGTTGTCAGCAACATTCTGGGGACTGGGCATGGTAGTTCTGAGTGGATTTCTCACAGTCTGTTTGAGGCTGCCAGAGGAGAAGTGGAGACAGGTGGGCAAATTCTTTATTTTTGAGTTTAGATGCCCTCTAAAGAAAAACTTTTAGACTAATAGTGGTCATACACGCAACAATCCCAGTCATACAATTCAGTTAACATACGATCGTCGGCCCATGTATGGGCGATTGGCTGCAAGCAGTACGAAAATTATAGTACAACAACATTGTTGCATCTATACATTTATTTCTGACATATATTTTGGGGTGGACATTCACTAGTCTATTGACCATTCAGTAAATTATATGTAAATAAAAACAGCTTTTTTATTGCCTCTCTAGCTTTTTTGTACTATCTACATTTGGGTGAAAATGAGTTAATGCCCCCCCCCCCCCATAAATAAATTACAAAAAAAATGTCACAGCTCACAGTTCCCGCTGGGAACACCACCCCTTATTCTGTTATAAGCATATTGATTGCAGCTAGAAACATGATCCTGGAGTCGTTTTAAAGATAGGAATGTGCTTGTTTTAATAAAGGCCACTAGTATGGAGACCACTGTTACCCTTTAAACATACTCGGCCTGTGCTTTATTAATATTTCCAATGCAGAATTATGCCTTGGCATTCATATTATTTTTCAGCATCACAGTAGATGTCCATTAAGTTATCAAGTTATAGCAAAAGTTAATTAGTCTAATGACAGAGTTTCAGCCATTCCTGGACTGACGGTGTTGAAGGCTTTTATAAATGTATTTGTTTACATGTTAGTGCTGAAAGCACGATGGCTTCTGTTAATGTTTCTTTGCCACCAGGGCTGGCACTAGCCCCACAGAAGACGTAACCTATCCCTATATTTCTTGTCCCTGCCTTCTCTCTCTACTCTGCCAGCAGGTATCACTGTGCACAAATGGGGTTGTCACAAGGGAAGTAATGGGGATTTCACCCCAGAAGCTGATACATGATTCTATGAAGGGTTTAGCTGTAAAATGCATTGGTTGGGTGCCAAGATGAACAGCTATTTATGAACCGGTGATTAGTGTCTGGCCTTAAAATCAGATTACTGAGATAATCAGCTGGTCGATACTGTGGAGAAGATGCTATTATGGGTATAAGTCACAAATATGATAGCACAGAAAGAAACAGTCACCCCAGTTGTAAATAAGTTCAAAAGGAACAACAGCAGCTACAAAGGAAGTGGATTGATCTCTGAGAGCTGTAATGCGAGAGTGTAAATCCTTTACAGTGAATTCAGTGTTTGGTCTCTTGTGTGAAATACCTGCTACTGGGACAGCAGTAGTTTTCCTTACAATAAAAAAGGAACTAGTATTTAGTCTAATAGCAAAAGTGAGACACTTGTTTGTCTGGGGTCACAATAAAAAACACTGAACAGCCAAAGGAAGAACTGGAGAAGGTCAGGATCTTATAAGTCTCAACAAACCTCCTCCACCCCTAGATGCTTATTAGAATAGATGAATGAAATGGACGAATTTCTTTCTGACAGCGGTTCCAAAATACGATTAGGATCCAATTGAATCAGAATTCTGAAAATTTTTTTGATTGTTCAAAAGAAATTTTTGATTTTAGAATAGGATTTTTGGTTTCTCCTCATTTCCGAATTTTCCATGCAAGTTCAGAATTTTAAAAATACCAGTAACAATTTAATTAAAAAAATTCTTGGAAAAGTCATGCAGTCCCTTCTTAAAATTATCCAGTGAGCCAGCCAGTACCAAGATGCCTTGGACAGTTTAAACATTTTTAATGTGTAAACCCCCCCCCCCCTGCACCAAACCACTTTCTGGACAAAACCACTTTCCTCTCATTTTAATAGGATGCTCACTGAGACATTGTGCTGGTAAACTATACCTAAAGAACTAGGGGAATATTTATAAAGCAAACCAAAATATATCTATAGGCGATGGAGATAGGCCCCCTCCGCTACAGCACCCCAAAGCAGCACTCTCACACTTGTACTACTAATCAAAACACTCAATCTTGTGTTGATGCAAAAAAGTAATTTAATATATACAACACTTATCTCCCAATCCCTAGCACCATATTATAAATTGCTTGATAGACAATATCACATAGTATCTAAAAAATAGAAATAAAATGTAGCCACAGTCTCTTAAAAGTCCAAATCTTGGAACCACTCAGAATATACTTACAGGGAGATTCAATAAATGTTCTTATCGTTAGAAATGGTGCTAATTTTGCCCCAACCAATCAGATGTTAGCTTTCAAATGGTAAATAAGATCTGATTGGTTGGGGCAAAATTAGCACCATTTTAAACGATAAGAACTTTTATTGAATAACCCTGTTAGTATTATATGGGAACTGATTACAGGGTAATTATCAACTGTGCCTTAGAAGCTTTACCGCTCAGTCTCCAGCTCCTGGGGCCCCAACGGACTCGCGGACATCCCCAATCCCCTCAAAGTCCCCAACTGGCGTATCCTCTGTGTTACCTTCTTTAGACCAATTGGCGAGGAACTGATAATCACTACCGGGCGTCCCCGGACTAAAAGTATAAGGACCGGACACCAAGGAAAATGCCTCCGTGGTTTGTATCACCCTCACTGCCAGCTGCAGTACTTCCCATTGGTAACCTGCCGGTACTTAAAGCATAACAGACGCACACTGTAAGGTAAGTATGGAAGTCTCTCACCCTTCCTTCGATTTGTCTTCACCCGATCTACCGCTGGCTGCACTTCAGTGTGTTAGAGTCCCACTACCTATTGGTTCGGCGTTCCCTCCGTCCGCCCTCTTAATCAACGTACGTTTCACCTGTACTGTGTATCCACAGGTTTCATCAGGATATCCTGTGAAACCACAATTTTTTAAACTTTCAACTTTTCTTTTCATCAGTTATTAAACAGTGAATTTTCATCAAAAGCAAAAATTATGTAGCAAAAAGTAGCACTAATAATGCGGAACACCCATCTTTGTTAATTAAAAAAAAACACATTTGGCTCTTTTTTCAACCAAAGATATAACAGTTTAAAATTCAAAAGGCGAATTTTCTCTATTTTATTAATAGGACATTTTTTAGTATTGCTTATATTCAGCAAACTGCAGCTAATTACCAAACCAGTTCCATTAATATGGGAACATACCATAGTAAGGAATAGTCATGTTAATGGAACGTTCCAGTAAGTAATGATGTTTGGCGAAAATTCTGGTAACACTGCAAAAAATGCAACAAAAGGGAGAAAAGGGGCAAAAAGGCAAAATTTCACCAATTTATAAATAGCTTTAGATAAAATAATGACAAAAATAGCTCTGAAATTACACTAGAGAGCAATCTCTCTTTTCGCAGTGATACCACACACTGACCGTCACACAATCTCCGGCTTACTTTTTTTTGGGTAAACCAGTGAGTCTGAATGGGTTGTGATGTGGGTCTGGTTTGGTCAGAAGGTGCAGGTCGGGACAGGTTGCGGGTCTGTTATTTCAATCTAAGAGGAGTAGTGGATTCATTACACCAGGTCAGGGAGCTTTATTGATGTAAACTTTGGGTGATTTATTTTATGGACCATGTCATCTGTTGACCTTGACCCAAGGTTCATATGCCTCTATTATACAATTCTTGGTACTTTCAGCATCCTTTTAACATCATTCAAGTTCACATATTTTTGTTTTACTTACTTTACTTCTTGGGTTTGGTTCTTATTTGTAATATTTTTATCCTGTTTAGATAACATAATTGATTTCTTACTTACACTCTTTATAATTCTACTAAAATGATGAGTAGTGTAGGATAAGGTGATACCTTTTCATTATGGACTAACAAGCCTTATCTGTAATATTTTTAATTCATAATGATTTTTCTGTTCCCTCAGATTTTAAATGCAGTTTTCTTCTTTCCCCTTTTCCTTCTTACCTCTGAATTGAGCCATAAAGCTCCAGTAATAATATTTACACCGTTACCTTTTTATCTTTTCTATTTGACTTCAAACCTTGTTACACAGCTGGTCAAGCTGTGGCTCAAGTAATAATAATTGACCATACTACACCTACATTTGAATCTGCCATGGCCTGACATTGTGAATGTCTAGAAGCAGATTCTTCTCCAGACAAGGGCATTATCTGCAGTAGATTTAATATGTAATATCATTCGGGGTTCTGGTTTTACACAGCATCACCTTTGTGTGTGAAGGGGCTCAAGGCCCAGTTCTTATAAAGTAGAACATTTTATTAATCTGATTAGCTTCCAAGAGCCATTAACAGAGCATTTCTCTCTTGGAGCCAGCTGCTGAGGTCAGGTACATGGCTCCCTTGCATTCTCATGTTGCTAACATAGGGATTAGCACCTCAAGAGATCCTTAGGGACAACTTTTCTCATCTCTTGCCCCCACTCAGATGACAGACAGGAAAGTGTGACTTTCCTCTGGGTTAAGTTGCAGGAAAGCATGATCTGCAATGGTTTTTCCAGATGATAGAGGGATCGGTTTAAAATCTATAACTTTCAACCTATCAATGTAAACACACCACCTGCCTGTGCAAACACTTCAACACTTTTACTTAAAGGGGAACTCGATTCTGAAAGAGAAGGTTAAGGCAACATTCCACATGCATAGGACAGAATGTTCCATTCATTGCAGCATTAAGGCATAGAAAATATGTAGCTTTAAACTTGTTCTTTGAATATCCATTACCTTATCAAGTGAGTGAGCACATATGTTCTGGTATGTTATTGATAATGGCGGACTTTTATAATCAATGTGTCTAATGTATCTGTCTATTTAAATGACATGTCCATCCTTAAAAAAAACTGGTAACTTGTCGGTTATCTGCCTGCAGCCCAAACTGATATTTTTACCAGTTTATTACATGTATTTGTAATCAGATACTTTATGATATGTTCTTTTCCATTATTGAAAATGTATCTGTTTCCTCCCTCTGCTCAATGAGCATTTTCTAGGTTTGAGCATGTGCAGAAAAAGCCTCAGGGGAAGTCAGAAGTCACAGCCTTGATTGCCTGCATGGAGGGAGGAGAGAGCTTTCTTTGCCAGAATGGAGGTCTAATAATGTGCTAAATATATCAGTTGGTGTTGGTGGCAGGTAATGGACATGTGACCAGTTTTTTGTTTTACTGGTGGACATTCCCTTTACTTCTAATCATAGACAATTGATGAAATGCCCCCACACAGAGTTGAAAAGTATAAAATTTGAATTATGACTGTGCCAACAGTTTAACAGTGCCAATTTGCCAAAGTCCAAAACACACGCCCGATTGGACACACGCCACACGACCCCCTAGAGTGTGCACATTTGTGACCAACAGCCATTTTGATAATCTCACATGTGTATGCATTTGCTCGGGTCCACCATGGCGGATCAACGAACGAAGCCCAAGGGAACGAGATTATTGGGAGAAGCACCCATTCGTCACATGGGTGTTTTGCGCTTGGGTGCTCGGCTTTACAGACCTTAAAGCCTCATAAATACGTGTGATCTTGAGGGCTGACCCACGACGCTTGGTGTGTATGCACGGCTGTTTCAGGTGATAATCGTGCCATGTATGGGCACTTTGTCGGTCGAAATGGGCATTCGGTTGAAGATCCGCCAGCAGGTTGGGCAACAATCTGCGTTTCGGCTGTCAAAGTGCTCATACACGGCACGATTATCAGCCAAAACAGGCTTTAGATATCCAATCTGAAAAATCTTACATTTCAGCATTTCTGTAAGCAGTTTTGCTGTAGCTGGAATGGTTTGTCAGTTGGTGTGCTGTATACTGTATGCAGTATTGACATTTGGGGGAAAATAGTCAGGTGAATGGTCATATCCTGAGCAAAACAAGTATTGTATGGAAGCCATGCAGCAAACACACACACCTCAGAGTAAGTACTACTTACATGTATTTATGGCATTCTTTTGACCGAGCGCTGCAGTTTCAAACCCATTACTCCTTTACCCGCCCTGTCCCAGCTTTTCTTTTGAGTCTCACTCTGTTCGTATTTATTCTCTCACACACCTACAGATTGCTGTTATTTATCAGTCTCCTGGCTCACCTGGCTCATCCACTAGTTTTTTCAACCATTTCTCTGCATGGTTATCTCACTTCCTTTCCACGGACACCCCCACTGTAATTTTCGGGGATTTCAACATCCCCATTGACATAAATAACTCTACTACCTCCAAACTTCTCTCACTTACCTCCTCCTTTAATCTCTCTCAATGGTCGTCCACAGAGACTCACCGTATATGGACACACACTTGACCTAGTATTCACTCGGCTATGTTCCTTATCTAACTTTTCTCCTACCACTCATCAATATGGCCTCCTTCTCTGACCCCGAGCTTGCTGCCTTCCACTACCACAACACTGTCTCCTCTGCCCTGGACACTGTTGCCCCCTTGACCACCTCTCTTACCTTGGTCGCATGCTCTTCATCGGATCGGAAATGCTTTGTCTTCAGCTAAACAAACCTATTTCTCTTCCCTTATATCCAAACAATACCAGAATCTCACCACCTGCCCCCCTGACCCCATTCCATCCTTTCTCAATCCCCATCTCTCATCTTCCTTTACACCAGCCCTAACATCTCTTTTAACTTGTCCCTATCCACTCCATGGAAACGGCTCTCACCAAAGTTACTAACGATCTGCTTAATGCTAAATCTAAAGGACACTATTCCCTACTTATTCTGCTTGACCTATCTTCATCCTTTGATACAGTGAATCACCCTCTACTGCTTCACATCTTATCCTACCTAGGTATCCAAGGTTCTTCACTCTCTTGGCTGTCCTCCTACCTCTCAGGTAGGATGTTCAGTGTTTCCCACTCTGGCTCCAACTCTGCTACTCTCTCCCTACCTGCAGGCTCAGTACTTGGCCCTCTTCTTTTCTCCATCTACACCTAGGACAGCTCATTACTTCCTTTGGGTTTCAATACCACCTGTATGCTGATGATACCCAAATTTACATCTCCGCGCCTGACCTTGTTACTCTGATATTACGGGTCTCTGACTGCGTAAATGCCATTTCTGCTTTTATGTCCTCCCGCTTCCTCAAACTCAACATGTATAAGACTGAACTTGTCATTTTCCCACCCTCTAAATCTAACCCCCTGCCTAAAATTACTATCCACATCAATGACACACCAATCTCCCCAACACTACATGCGATGCCTGGGAGTAACCTTTGACTCAGAACTTTCCTTTAAACACCACATTAATACCCTGTCCAACTCCTGTTGGTTAGAGCTCAAAAGCATCTCAAACATTGGTCCCTTCCTTTCACAGAACGCTACCAAAATTCTAGTTCATGCCTTTATCATCTCTTGGCTGGACTACTGCAACACCCTCCTATGTGGTTTACCCAGCAACCGACTGGCACCGCTTCAATCAATCCTTAACTCTGCTGCCAGGCTCATTCACCTCTCTTCTCGCTTCTTACACACTGCCTCTTTCTGTCAATCTCTCCACTGGCTTCCCATTACCCAAAGGATCCAATTTAAGCTGCTAACCTTATCCTACAAGGCTCTCTCCAATACAGCCCCCCCATACATCTCTGATCTGATAAACAGATACTACCCAAGGCATAACCTCCGCTCTGCTAATGATCTTAAAAACAACAAAGAGCAAAGATACACAGCACACTATTGAATATACAAAAAGTGTATATACACTCCCTTTATTAAGGTAGTACCCAGGGGATAGACAGTGATAGCATATAACAACATTAAACCATATTAACAAATTCTAAACGCTCCATATGTGAAACTAGTTGTAAGTACAACCCTTACTTAACCTATAAGTCCCCTCACATATCCTGAGAACAGTCATAAACTTATCTGTCCAGTCGCAGGTGCAATCAAGATAACATCATGGGGATACTCATCCATGCCAAGTGTTTAGGTAAGTAGGTTCTACAATGGGGGAAAGAAGCCAAAGGAAACGCTGTTCTCAGGATATGTGAGGGGACTTATAGGTTAAGTAAGGGTTGTACTTACAACTAGTTTCTACATATGGAGGCTTTAGTAATTTTGTATATATAGTTTTAATGTTTTTTATATGCTATCACTGTCTATCCCCTGGGTACTACCTTAATAAAGGGATTATATATACACTTTTTGTATATTCAATAGTGTGCTGTGTATCTTTGCTCTTTGTTGTTTTTGACACTATACTAATATACACATGCACCTTTGCCTATGGTGGCTAATTTAATGCCCTGTAGCCTGTCTTCATTGTTTCTGCTAATGATCTTCTCCTCTCATTCACTCTAATCACCTCCTCCCATGCCCGTATACAGGACTTTTTGCGTGCTACCCCTCTGCTCTGGAACTCTCTTCCTCGCTTTATACATCACTCGCCATCACTTCATATCTTCAAACGCAATCTCAAACTCATCTCTTCAGACAAGCTTACAATCTGGACCTGGACACTGCTACCCCTCTTACTGACCCATCACACACCCGCTAGTTATACTCCACTGACAACTTAGTTACAGTTAATGATCTGCTTCACCTTATGTTTCATCCCCATCTCCTCTAGACTGTATGCTCTTTTGGGCAGGGCCCTCCATCTTATTGTACCACAGTAATGCTGTAACTTACCACACGGAAGTTGCACCTGGGACGGTATCGCGGGATCAGCTCTGAGATATATGGAGGGGCTATGTTGGATAGTTCTTTATAGGATAGGGTTAGCAGCTTGAACTGGATCCTTTGTGTGATGGGCGCCAGTGGATGGACTGGCAGAGAGGAGAGGCATTAGGAGAGGCGGTGCCAGGCAGTGGTTTGGTAAACCAAACAGGAGTGTGTTGCAGTAGTTTAGCCAGGATATGATTAGGGCATGAACTAGGATTTTTGTAGCTTCCTCTAAGAGGAAGGGTCGAATGCGGGAGATGTTTTTGAGTTGGAGCCGACAGGATCTGAAGAAGTAGAGGGTGATCAACAGTATCAAAAGCAGAGGACAGATCAAGAAGAATGAGCAAAGAGTAGTGACCTTTAGATTTAGCACTAAGTAAATCATTGGTCACTTTAGTGAGGGCAGTTTCCGTGGAGTGGTTAGGGTGGAAGCCTGACTGGAGGTGGTCAAAGAGAGAGTTAGCAGACAGGTGATTAACCAGGTCAGCATAGACATGTCTTTCCAGTAGTTTGGAAGCAAAAGGGAGACAGGCCGGTAGCTGGAAAGAGCAGTCGGGTCAAGGGAAGTTTTTTTAGGTATAGTGGATACAACGGCATGTTTAAATATAGAGGGAAAAATACCAGTGGATAGGGACAAGTTAAAGAGAGAGGTTAGGGCTGGAATGAAGGAAGAGGAGAGCGGGGGAATAAGATGAGAGGGAATGGGGTAGAGGGGGCAGGTGGTGAGATGTTTCCTGGATAGGAGAGATGAAAGACCCTGTTTTGTTATAGTGGTGAAGGGAGGAGCTAGGGCGCACAGGAAAACCATTTCGGATGTTTTCAATTTTCTCTGTGAAATATGAGGCTATTTCATCAGCCGATAGACAGGAGGTAGGCGGAGGAGGTGGCGAACAGAGCAGGGAGTTGAATACTTTGATGAGCTGTTTGGGGTTATGGGATTGGGAGGATATGAAGAGAAGTAGTTTTGTTTGGCTAGGGACAAAGCACCTCTGATCCGACAAAGGGCACTTTTAAATTCAAGAAAGTCAATATTTTTGTTAATCTTGCGCCAGCGTCGCTTGGCTATACGGGATTGCCTTTTCAACTTTTTAATCTGGTCCGTAAGCCACAGTTGTGGGTTCTTGCGTCTAAGGCGATGGGTGGATAAGGGAGCAACAGAGTCAAGGGCATTAGAACCAGTGTTATGGTAGTGGACAGCTGCAAGATTAGGGTCAGAAAAGGAGGGCATAGTGTTAAGTTGTTGGAGAGGGATAGAGAGCGAATGGGGGTCGAGAGGTCCCTGCATCTGTACGTTTGGTTGTTAGGGGTTACGCCCGGGACAGATGACACAAGATTAAATTTGAGAAGATGATGATCGGACAGAGGAAAAGGAGAGTTGGAGAAGTTAGATACGGAACAGAGGCGGGTAAAGACCAGATCCAGTGTGTGCCCATTACAATGGGTAAGGCCAAGGGAGGAGGTAAGAGAGAGAAGTTTAGTGGCAGCAGAGTTGTTGGTATTGATGGGGATATTGAAATACCCTAAGATCATTGAGGAGTAGTCAGTGGATAGAAAGTTGGACAACCAAGCAGAGAAGTGGTCAAAGAAAGTGGTGGTCGGGCCGGTTGGTCGATAAATAACCGCAATCTGTAGGGGTGTGGGAGAGTAAACACGGACTGAGTGGAACTCAAAAGATAGATGGGAGAGGGCGTGATGGGTTTGAAAGTACAGCACTCAGAGAGAAGAATACCCACTCCCCCACCACATTTATTATCGGGCCTAGTGGTGTGGATGAAGTGTAGGCCACCATATGAGAGCGTGGCGAGTGAGACAGAGTCAGAGGGTGACAGCCATGTTTCGGTAAGACCAAGAAAAGTGAAGCAGTTAGAGATAAATAGGTTGTGTGCAAGTTTATACACAAATAGACCGTGCGTTCCACAAGGCCCCAGATATACGAGCAGGGGGAAGGGAAAGGAGAGGTACATTAGTGATATTAAGTGTGTTTAGGGTATGAGTGAATGAAGGAGCGTTACGGGCAGTAGACATTAGGGTGGGGATGGGTTGATCATACAGGTGCGGTATGGGAGTGGGGCCAGGATTTGGGGAGATATCACCAGCTGCAAGCAGAAGCAGGAAAGGGAACGATAGGAGGTGAGAGTGGGATTTAAATGGACCATGGGTTTGTCATGTAATTGTAAATTGCCACGGAAGATGTTGGCGCTATATAAATTAATAATAATAATAGATAAAGATGATGCAAAGCAGTATTTTCAGTATACATACACTTTAAGTGTGTCTGAAGAATTCAAAAAATTCTGTTGGAGTCAAACTGATTAAATCATTTTGCTAAGTGTATTGGTAATATCCATTGTATACTGGCTCTCTGTATCTCCATGTCTGTCTATCTATCTGTCTGCCTGTCTATCTCTGTATCTCTCTCTATCTTCCTGTCTAATTTATTTTTTGACTGATTTTTCTTTTTATCGATCTGTCTGTACAGCATTCACCTGTGTTTGTTTTGAAATTAGTGTCTGCGTAATTTTTCGTACAGGGCATCTATAGTATAAAAATGGGCTTCAAAAATTATTTAAAATCCTAAAGTCCATTTCCCAGAGAGGTAGGGAATCCTATTCAAACCTCTCTGGGTGACCTTTACTAGATGTAGTGACCTAGCAGCGAACTGATAGCTGCTACATCATCAAAACTTTTACAGATCATTGTTAATAGCCATCCAGACACATGGCAATAAGCTTTTCTAACTCCCTGGGAAATAAATGAAAATCTGAAAGAAAAAGAAATTGGTTCATATTTGCCCTTTAAAGGGTGTTTGTGTATGTTTTAAAATGTGAAAAGTGTTTCTGTCTGAGTTAGAGTGTGTGCTGAGTTATATATGTGTGTGTGCTAAAATGTGCCTTTTAAGGCGTGTTGTAGTTTTGGTGTAACATCACGTGTGTCCAAGTTAGTGTGCGTTATGGGGGGCCCAGTAATCTACTCAGTATAGGGGCCCCGAAAAGTCTGATGGTGGCCCTAAACAGTGATGCTCATCTGGTAATCCCTTTTTTTTCCTCAGGGCTTTTCTTCTCTTGCATTCAATCAAGAATTTCATTTTACAAGACAAATACAGAAGCGTTCTCTTTATATTGTTACCTACCTTACAGGATTTAAAATCTGTCAACTGGGCACACAGTGTTCTATACTTCATTTCAGCCAATCAATGTTAATAAGGAAGTCCTTCATGTTACCTTATTACAGCATTAGCTCTAAAAATAGGGTTAGATCTCTATTAGTGGTCATCATCAACTTTCATTGCTGGACCAAGTTTCAGGGTCTAAAAATCACATTTTACCAGGTTTTTCAGAAAGCTTATTATATAGAAAATGTCTTTGGTAGAAACAAAAACAAAACATATATTGTTAACCTGGGCAAAATGATTAATGTGTATTAAGTCCAATTGCTTTTTCTTAATTATAGAGATGTGAGACAACTAAAGCCTTAGAACAACATTGAATTAGAAGGCAGATCTTCTTGTTCTAAAAGCAGTAATCAGTGTCTCACCTCTCATTTTAATATGGTTGCTGAGAAATTTAACTTCCTTACATGAGGTTTGTGTCTTATTTCCCGGTGTTCCAGTATCACACAGTTTGGTCACTGACCATTATGTTCTTTACACGTGCTCAGTCCTAAGATTCTGCAGGAACATTTTACAGTTGGAAGAGTTGGTCACACCCACTAGTAGCCTTTAGCCAATCCTTTTACAGAAGAGAATAGGCAAGGGAGCATTTGACTGAGATCAGGGGTGTGGCCAGTCCCTGTACATATACACAGTTATTTCATCCAGTTCTTCAAGTGGTAACATTTACTTGAAAGGGACAGTTCAGTGGAAATTATCAATATTTGTTAAATTGTTAGTTTGTGTAATGCATTATTAGTTATTGCTTGTGAAGGTTCCCATTCATCCAGGTCATGGTATATCTGTTGTATTCAATTACAAAAATTGGAAAATCCCAATTAGCATATCACAGCCAAGTGTTAAGGGCGTGATTGGATAGTGGCTAAGAGGTGTGTCAAAACAGCATTGTACATGGCAGACAGTTGGTGTTCGACACTTGGCTGTGATATGCTAATTGGGATTTTCCAGGGTACATAATTGCCAAAGATTCTTGTACAAGTCATTCTGAATTGAGAAAGCCAGTCGGATGACTAGCGATTGCATTTATTTATACACAGACAAAATGGCAAATGGGCAGATTAAGGTCATTGGGATGAAAAAATACTGCTCTTTTTTCTGAAAAGCATATGTATTTCCACTGAACTTCCCCTTTAATGCTATTTACTGTATTGCTTTTGTACAGTTTATTGGTGTTTTAGAGGGTATATGTTAAGGTTCTGTAGTGTAAAATTTTGGATTTAGTTCTCCTATAATAACAAGGGCTCTAAACCAGTAAAGTCATGTACCGTGCATTATTATCTATTAATATTATTCACAGGGAGGTGAGATCACTTATTCCCACCTCCCTGTAAATAATAGAACACCTGGGTTCCGGAGTTAAACTTACCTGCTGGCTTTCCACTCCCAGATTCTCACCATTCTCATCAGGGCAATGCAAAACGCAAAAGATAGGAGGTGGTCGGGACAGCACGCCATCTGTTGGTGAGAAACAATCTCACTTCCCTATGAATAACAGATGATGATGAAAGGTACATGACTTTGCTGGTTTAGTGACCCTTTAATGTTTCTAAACCGGGAATCCACAGAATTACTTCATGCCCAGTGCCCTGCTGGGCTTTATGAGGTGTTGGAACACAGCAATCAGAGTGATTCCATCCCAGCATTCCATTATCAATGCATGTTAACAGTGGGTTAACTACAGGAAGCCCTTATAAAACGCTGATGCCATCATGCACCAGAACCATTGCAATGCGAGAGATTCCTAGATGGCTCCCTGCTGTGCCTGCGAGAAGCACAGCAATAAATGACACAGACAGTGCCATGAAAATACTGGTTAAAATGACTGTTAAATATCTAATAGTAGAATGGATTTTTCCAATTGTTTTTCATTCTTTAATAAAAAATAAACTAAGGAATAAGCGCAGGCAATACACTTTCCTTGTACAGTGACATTTATTAGATCAGTTTAGGTCTGTCTTTCCGAGAGTGAATTTTTCTGCTTTCCCTGGCTCCATTGCCTTTCCTGGTTTCTCCCCATGTACCCGTCCCGCTATACATTTCACTATTCTAACCTACCTTCCAGTTGTCACTATTGTCCTTATCTGATGCAATTTTATATAAACCAGGAAGTGAGGTGTAAACCAATACTGCTCCAATGATTTTGGCTCAGATCTGTCTGTGTGACTAATAGCTCCCTGCTGTTTTATTTATTTGGAACCAAGCAATCAGTGGATGGTTGGCTAGTTAGAAATACTGTTAGGTTTAGGGTGGATCAGCAACATATCTGGGCATCATGGAGTGAAGCTTTGACATGGCAGTCATTTCCCAGAGAAGGTTTGAGCTTTCCTCTACTACTTTCCCTCTACTCCACTCCACCCAAGTGCTGGCCGAACCAAAGCATTGGGTTCTTCGGTTTTCTAAGGCTTGCTAAATGTCTGCAAAGGCATAGGCAATGGAGGTATACAGTAGTTGACCAAAAGGATGAGAGCAAACATCTAAATCTACTTATCACACATTGTGATAAACCCATTCATCTTGTGGCTCTGGTGCTTATTATATTAAATGTTAATAATCCTCAATTAACCTTATTTGTAATGTTTTACAAATGCATCTAGGACAGATCCATGCATTTAAACCATGTTTTTAAACATACCCCTTCTCGGGCAAACAGTATATCAGAAAAGCCCACATGCTGCACCTTACCTAGTTTTTCAATGCTATTTTATTTAAACAAGCATCCTTTACTAAAGGTGCCCAAATACACAACCCTCTGAAAATGCAACACATTGCCTGTCTGGGCTGCTCCTGACAACATTTCAATGTTATTAAGGACTATCATTTCAATGGCATTGATGACTGTTTTAATGAAATAAGTGCACAGAGACTTATCAGCAGCAATTGGTCCTGGGCTCCAATAGAAAGTTGTGTTTGCTAATGCAAGTTTATAATTTTAAAATATTAATTGACGATTAAAAAACGATTAAATGACAGTGTCATTAATAGCACAAGCAAAAATACAGTCACAACATCACAATGAAGAGGCAATCCTGGGATAATGGATTTCTAGGCAGAGTAGCCTGGTTAGTGTCTGTGTCTAGAATTAAACAAAGCTGTAACCCATCTACATGTCTCTTTTAGTGGCCATTGCAGCAGTAATAATAATCCTCTGATTGATTCTTGGTTAGTGGTAGTTATCATACTGCTATATACCCCTTCCATCAGTAGTGGGATATAGCACTGATGGTAGCAATGTCCTTGCCGTTATTTAAAACAAATTCTGAATATTTAAAAGATGCATAAAATAAAAATATTACCCTGCTTTAGGCACACGTGTCAAATGAAAGAAAGGAGAAGAAACATCATGAAGGACAATAACTAGTCCGGGATTTCTTAGGGCAGTATATATTTATTGTGCTTGTTACAAAACCTGATAATAATGATTACACAAGAGTGTATTGCATTGTATTTGCATTTTTAGAACCTAACCTGATCTAGTAGGAATGGTTCGGTGGGTAAAACTTTGACCGCTAACTGTGGCTGAATGTGGTTAAGATGTTTTTTTCTGAATTTTAAACTGTACATAATGTTTCAAAGTCTAATATTTTTATCAATAACTTATCAATATTCTCCAACACATTATTATTATACTACAGTGTATTGACATAAATGGCACCTCCGTTTGTACCTTCTTACATTTCTTTCCACTAAGACGAAAGCAGATACACAATTGATATTGATATTCACACAGGGCATCATTATATGCTAGATAGTTTCCCATTAATATAAAATAACAGTAATAATATGTCCAAAGGTAATATTGTTTCTGTTATTGGAAAGAAATGAAGGTCCCCAGTAGAAATGAATAAAATAGGCGAGTTTCATTCCACCAGCGGTTCTGTGGAATGTGTAAAAATTTCATGGATCCAAAAATTCTAATCAAACCCAATTGAAATATTCATTTAAAATATATATAAAGCGGTTAGATCAATACCACTTTCTAGTCCTTATAATGTAGACCTTTTTTTCTTGCCTGGGTTATTAAAGGAAAGCTGCACAGCTGAATGCCTACAGTGCTTAATTGCCTCCCTAAGTCAATGGGAGGTGAATTTTTACATTTTCAACATAAATTTTTAATGCTGTAATTTCAACTTTTCACCAACCTTTCCACCTTTCCTCAAAAAACCAAGTTACACCTCACATCTGGGACTTATCAGTAGTTACCAGCATTATGTGTTATATTTCACCTATATGTGAACTAAACACAACTGGTATATGTGTATGCTCTAGGGGGTGGGCAATTCATTTTGTCAGAGAGCCACATAGGATATTGTAACTGCTGTTATGGGCTGGACAGATAGGTTGAACTCAATTCTGCTTAACAGCGGGCTGGTTAGGGGCAGCCAATGGGCCATATTTTTCCCAGATCTACTAGCTGAAAATAAACATTGATTGTCAGATAAGAAAAACTTTTCCTGTTTTTTTAGAGTTCTTCCTATTATCCTTTATCAGACAGGCATTCTAGAAAGAGAGGTTCACAACAGCTGATGATGACGTTTTCCTAAAATAGAATCAGTAGATCTATAGCTTGAATACAGAAAACCGATTGCATCGTGACCTACCTAATTATCCATATAACACATTGCACATAGACCAGGGGAAGTGCAAAGAGCCAAGTTTAAAAAGATCCCGATCATTAGTAACATATCCATGGTCGATCTTAAAAAAGAAACCCCAAGTTTAGGACATGCAGTAAATAAGGGCACTATATATATATTTGGTTCAGAGTGTTCTCGGAGCCTGACCTCAGCTATCATTGGTAATCCCTTCAGTGACAGAGTGGCCTAAAAGATTAAGACTATGTTTCACATGCTTGGCTCTGCAGAGTGCTCAGACGCATATATTTATCCATTATGATTCCAAATCAGGATATAACGGAACCACATCAACACTGATAGCATAACCTCCCTCCCACGCAGCAGGAGTAATTAGAACCTGCTAGAGGTCTTTACATTCAGTAGAATAGGTGAAGTTTACAGCTGTGTTAGCTGTAAAAAGCAAAAATAATAAAGGATATACTTACCCTTTATTAATATGCCTAATTGATAGATTTTTAATGTAGTCCATGCAGTTATATTATCAAAACAAGTTTACATTTACTTTAAGAAACCATTTCCCCAAAAAATAAATGGTAGCTCTGGCCAAAGTTAGGGAGCGGGGCGTCTGACTGCAGGTAGCGGGTGTTTTACCTGGCATGCTGGGAGTCCCATGGTGTAGGTAGGTCCCGCGGGTTCCGGTGGACGTAATGACATCAGCGCATCATATGTGAGCACTGATTGCCACGCTGGGTCCGCGAGATCCGTAAGCGTGACACTACGTATATAGGAGGTCTCCACAAGTGGTATAGCATGATTTTGGTTTTAGCATTGCTGTAAAGACACAAGTCCTTCCCTCTTTCCCTCCCTAAAAGTTGGTAGTTAAGTTTCGGCAGTTGTGGGTTGAGTTTTTAAATGAGAAAGGTTGGTTAGAGTCAGAGCTGGCGGATACATCTTTGCAAAGGATATGGTTTTTGGAGCCGTTACATGCCCTCTGGAGGACCAGAGGCGTGGATTTCAAGCTTTGGCTATGGCTGGGTAAATATAACTAGGATGCAAGGATGAATAATTTTAAGATCTGGCAAAATTTGAACACATGTAATGGAATGTGTCAATAAAAGCTGTGGCCTACTATTTCACCCAATGTACATTTTTAAGTTAAAGGTTTTAAGTAAGAGGAAATTAATCTTTATTCTTAAGCAGCAAAGGTTTATCCCAGGCAAGGTCTGAATATAGGGACTAACTGAGAATAATTTGACACTTTAGTACGACTGTAAATCAGCCCCCTCTGGGATTGGTAAAATTGTCATTTGTTTGCAGAAAAACATATTAACCTCCGTAATGAGTAAACATGGAACTTAATTTTACAAACTACCATGAGTATAATCCATCAGTACAGTATATTCAGCCCAGAGACTTAGGTTCCCCTGGCACTCTTATGTGTTATTCTGCAGTGCAGGGGAGGACTGGAACCTGTTGGCCTGGGGGGTAAACACAACCAAGTGGCCTTTTCACTGTAGAATGCAAAATGTTTGACCACACCCTCTTTGCTAAGGTCACACACACTTTCAGGGAGATTCAATAAAAGTTCTTATCGTTTAAAATGGTGCTAATTTTGCCCCAACCAATCAGAACTTATTTAACATTTGAAAGCTAACATCTGATTGGCTGGGGCAAAATTAGCACCATTTTAAACGATAAGAACTTTTATTGAATAACCCCCTTTGTTTAAGTTATGCCCATTATTAAAACTATTCCCATTCTACATGGTTGCCTGCAACATTTTCAAGTGTTTGATGTGGTTAAAGGGCATGTCCACCCCCAAAATTATAATTCCCCCCACCACTGGCCCCACTCTGTAGTAAATAAAAATCCTTACCTCACATCCCAGTTCCAAATGGTTCTCCTGTATTCCCTCCCAAAGTCCCAAAAACTGCCCTGCAGGAGGATAGTAGAGTCCATATAGGACTCTGCCTCCTGTCTCCCCTCCGGGAGAAGTTTGGCATGCGCACTGCAGCCATTCTCCCCCTCCCTCCCCCTTCTGTTTTGGACTCCCACCCCCTAGTGTAAAATCCATATTATATAGGTAGGGCTTAGTCCCCCAGCCCCAACCGCTATATTTTTAATGTAAGAAACTTCCCCGATCTTTACTTACCTTCCCTCTTTCCTCCGCCGTTCAGATCTACCAGCAGCCGCGTCCGTGATTGGCTGCCTCTCAGCCAATCACAGACATGGCTGATGGTCCCGCCCCTCTGCTTGCATTTTTGCGCAAGCAGAGGACCGGGCAGGGCGGCGGAGGAAAGAGGCAAGGTAAGTAATGTTTGGGGAAGTTTCTTACATTAAAAATATAGCGGTTGGGGCTGGGGGACTAAGCCCTACACTATATAAAAAATCAAAAAGAAGGGTGGACATACCCTTTAAGATAACTAACAGGCTAATAAACTGGAAGGCTGACTAACACTGGCTAATGATTTTGAAGAGCCGATAACACTTAGTAATGATATAGAGGGCTGACAACACTGGCTAAGGATCTGTAAGGGCTGACTAACAACCCGAAAGGCTGATATAACAGTGTCTAATGATCTGGAGGGCTGACTAACACTGGCTAATGAACTGGAGGGCTGACTAACACTGGCTAATGATCTGGAGGGCTAACTAACACTGGCTAATGAACTAGAGGGCTGACTAACACTGGCTAATGAACTAGATGATTACAACACTGGCTAAGGATCTGGAGGGCTTCTATTAATCTGACAGTCTGGAAAGGAGTAACTTACTAATAGCTTCTGTGGCAGCCCAAATTTTTCTTTTTAGACCAGCCCGGGTAGCATTTGCCCCTCAGCCTACTGGGCCAGTCCTCCCCTGCTGCAGTAGTGCTCAGGGCTGCTAACCACAAATATTGTTTAAAGACCATTGTATGTACATCTATGCACTCATGACTGCTTCATATTGGTTTTATTGGAACCTGATAAGTGCATAATGTTTCAGGGTATTTTCCATCATAAGGTGCACGACCTGACAAAGGGGATACCCCGAAACATTGTGCCAATATACCAAATTCCAGTAGACTGTACATACTAAGCCCAAACAGAGTCTAGTATTAGAGACAAGCACAGCATCTGCGTGGGAGGGATTCCTATAAGGGTTAACATGATGAGCAGTCTTGCGCGCTACGCACCAACACCATTTTCGCGATGTCCTGTCCTGATGTCCTGCTATTTTTTTTTAAAACATCTATACAAAATGGTGCAGGCCCTGCAAAATAAGTGTTAAACCCATGCTAACATCAGGTAGCGTGGGTTTTGCACTTATTTTACAATTAGCACAGGATATGAGCATCTCCCCACTTGTATCTCAAATGTCACAACTATGGGCAGTAGCTGTACTAAAGGGGTTAATCGATATGTCAGTCTAGACTTTTTTCAACTGTTGGTATCTAGAAACCAGCAGAATGGGGGGGCACCCGTTATTCCCCCGAAATCCCCTGCAGAATAAAGTTTACAAAAAACACAGTGGCGCAATATGGAGTTGGCGGACATCAGAAAAAAAGAAAGAAGTTGGGAATCCTAGGACTACACATGGCAGGTGGTATAAATGTAAGAATGTTGTATGGAGTGTGTAGTCCTGTGATTTACAGCTTTTATTTTTACTAGCCACTAGGGTATCCTGACGGCTATACTACTGGTCCAGGAATTTCTATACACAAAAGGACACCAGCTCAAACCTTCTGCTTTACAAGCTTTGACTCCAGTCTGAAAGCAAGAGATACAAGATTGCTGTGGCAGTGTGCAAAACCAATCCAATATTTATTATTTCTAGATCAATATGGAAGTTAATGGAAAACCACTGTACATAGTGTAGTCTCTGCAGAGCATTCTTAATCTAGGTGTACACACTAACGATAAAGCTCAGATACCGTTGGATCCGACAGTATCGGGGCTTTATCGGTACTGTGTGTACCTTGCCTTCCGGAATAATCGGGTCGGCCAAACGCTTGTTCGGGAGTCCCTATAGGGGAGTCTGCCGCGGCAGAGGGAAACACACAGTCCCAAAGTTTCTCCCTAAGCTGTGTATATGCTGTGCATAGGGAGAATGCTCGGGGCTGTGTGTAGCCCAATCTTTGAAAAATGACAGACAGGATCTTGCAGATTCTGTCTGTCATTTTTCAAAATTCTTTGCTGTGTGAACACAGCTTTACAACCCAGCATTCCTAGATATACTGTAGAAGATACACATCTGAGGAAATTCAGCACAAGCTCCAATTGTGACAGTCAACTTCATATTGTCCCAGCATAACCCATTTACACCCCATATTGCCTCCTCGCTATGTTTAACACTTGGCCTCCTGCTGACATTAAAAAAAACTACCTTAAATCCCTTATTATTTGGATTATAAATTTTACTGAATAACATGCTCTGTGTAGTCTCAAAAATTCCTCCCTAACCTGCAAATCAATCACCTGCTAACCAAAGACGGTATTCTATAACCTGACACTCAGCCTGAGGAAAATATTTGTGCCCCCTGGAAGCACCATCTTTAAAGGAATAGTTCACTGTAATAGTGAACTATTCCTTTTTTACATTGATTGAAGCCGGGAGGTTAAGGAGCTATCCCTTACCTCCTGTTCTTCAAGCACATGTTTAGATAGCAGACAACTTCTGAAAATCGTAGCCTTTCACGTCACTTTCCACGGATCCAGCGGGGCCGCTTTGACAGTACCCGACTGCTTCCTGCTTTTGTTACACTATAATGTGCATGCCCGATAATGTGCGTTATAGTGTAACAAAAGCAAGAAGTAGTCGGGAATTTCAGAGCGGCCCCGCTGGATCGCGTGAAAGGTAAGATTTTCTGAAGTTTGTTCCTGGCTATCTAAACATTGGTTAAAGAATGGGAGGTAAGGGATAGTTCCTTAACCTCCCGGGCTTCAATCAATGTAGAAAAGGGATAGTTTACTATTGCAATGAACTATTTCTTTAATGCTCACAGAGCCCCTGATGAAAGTAAAAAGAAAGTAGCCCATATTACTACAAAACGGTTGGTAGTAAAAAGAGAAGCTTGGCTACAGGATGTGATTTATTGGAATCTGTTTAAATACGGTACATAACTCTGGCTACTCAGATCTATATTAATAAAAGATAAAAGAACAGTTATAAACAATGATGTTAAACCTCCACTCCCAGAGACACAATCAAATTAATTACTGTGTATTATTTGCAATTTCTAATTGTTTGAATAACTATGACAACAACAAACAAGGAAATTATTCTAAATTTTACTCAGACATCAGGCAATGCAACATGGAAATCTAACCAGTACTGGGCTGCACAGCAGGAGATATCGGTAGGAACAATATTTGTGGGTTGTTAAAAAAGTATTCTCTCAGCGCCACTGGAAAGGCTGGAATTAAATAAGAGTCTGAAAAAATCTTGATTTTCTATAGTTGGTTGAGTTGCAGCAGACCATACGAGGACAGTCACTCAAAAATTGCAGGTTAAAAAGGTTGTGTGTTGGTTGCGCTGGGTACTCATATACATAAAATAAAACAAATAAAAGACCAATTGTTATGAGCTGATAAAATTATTTTGGAACTCAAAAAGTGAGATCCAAAATAAAAGTTTTTATCAGCTACTTAATCGTGTGAACCAGCCCAGACTTTCTGCAAAGCTACAGAAATAAAAGGGAAGGAGAGAGGCAAAGGCAACTGTGACTGAGCGTAGATAAGGAGCAGGATCACGCAGGCATTCAAACCTCCATTTTAGGACTAACCTTTATTTTGTTTCCCACCCTCCCATCCCGATGTGAAAGTACAAGTCTGGAAAACTACTTCGGAGGTCACTGAAGAAAAAGGGAATAGGGTTTTGTTACAACTAAGGGGCAGAATGCGGTCTCCCACTCCCCCAGACAGCAGTTAAGAGGTGCCATGGAAATGCAGTATGGGATCCTACCGGCAGCATTGTGCTTTGCGTTCAGGTTGCAAGAAGGTGGGGCAAACCAGAAGGGGCACCTGGGGTAGGTACGGACATAGGGAAAATCCCGATTGTCTAGACCTCCAAAACACCAGCTGATGTGCAGGGGGATTCAGCTTGTGGGAGCGCGAATTATGCCAGCTGATGTGCAGGGGGACTCAGCTGGCAAGGGCGGAGAATGATTGGCAATGCCAATCAATTAATGCCAGCAGATGTGCAGGGGGACTCAGCTGGCAAGGGCGGAAAACGGGATTGGGGCTGAAAAGGCCAGTTAATACCAATCAATGCCAGCTGATGTGCAGGGGGACTCAGCTGGCAAAGGCGGCTGGCGATTGGGGCTAATCGAGCCAGGTAATACCAATCAGCCATGGGGAGGAAGGGGACTCTGAAATTGGGTTTTTTGTGAATTATGTTGTGTTAATTTAATAAAGTGACCTCCCATAATTTTTGCCACGAAAAAAGTTGTCCCTTTTTTAAAAAAATTTTAAGGTTGGATGTCTATCTATGTGGTAATAAAAAAGGTATATCCAAGGTTTTTCGGGTTAGGGAATTTGGTTTTAAGGTTTAAGGCCCGGGTGGGATCTCTGACCCTTAATACTGAGTGTATGTACAACCATTGATGGGATTAATTGGAACACACGGACTACATCCTGACCTTACCTTCACTGCAAAAGTGTAAGTGCAAACTTTTTAATATATTTAAGATATCCTGAATAGAACAACATACTTACCTTGGTCCTAACAATTGGTCTTTTATTTGTATTATTTTATGTATATGGGTACCCAGCGCAACCAACACACAACCTTTTTAACATCTGCAATCTTTGTGGGTTGTTTCCTGTTTGTATGGGTTGATACCCATGTGGGGAATTCTACCCGCAACCTCCTGTACTTTGTATTGCTAAAAGCAAAGCTTTATACCACTATCCCAATAGAGCGTTCATATAGAAATTGGAACATGTATCTATGTATGTATAATTTTAAGTACAGAGCGGAGCACTCCACAGGGTTTTTCTTCTTAAAACTAGTTTTAAGAAGAGAAACCCTGTGGAGTGCTCCGCTCTGTACTTAAGATGATTACTATTATCGGATAGCACCGGGGTCTGTGACTACAGCGAATGTAAGTGGGGCCCCTGACTTGTTGTTGTATGTATAATTTTATTTATAAAGCACCACTTAGGTACACAGAGCTGTACTTTATAAATACAGAGTATGCAAACAAGGGGATAAGTACAAGCCATCATACAGATAAATATCAAATACAATTTCATACATAGGTATACATTTTGAAACTTGCTTGGAACACAATGGAAACCAAAAAAAATAGGTTTGGGGATTTGAGCCCATACATCTCATGGTCGGTGTGTTTTTAAAGTGTGTGTTTAGGCACAAGTACACTGAGAAGCTTTATCTTTTGCTAGTAACATAATCATACTGCATGTAATTGCCTTTCAAAGCCTTATCAGGAACTTTCCCATTGGTGTGGAGACATCGGTATAGAAAATACTCTGCATAGAGACAGTGAATACAGGGGGTGTGCACATGCTCAAATAGCTCTTTTAGACTACTAAATGCAACTTACTAGAGATGAATCTTACAATGTATTGGAGTAATTTACATTGGAAGGTTGGAACGTATGAACCACCTGCTGCCCAATGAGGAATTGCATTAGTTAGAAATAATTTTTTGGTGCTTTTAGCTCCTGTTTAATGGACATATCCCAAGTTTGGAAGAAAAGCAGTAGAAAGTAGAAAGAAAAGAAGCAAGAGGAAAAATGGCAAAAAGGGAAATGGAGGAACACAAGGTTAAGGAGCAACACCTGTTACTGAATACTGAACCAAACTGACCTTTAGATGGCAGGGTTATGTTTATGTTAACGGTTATATGCTGTATTGCTTTTCTAATCTTCCTCTCTTTCTCAATCCTCTCTATATCTCTATGATTCTGCAAGAACATGGGAGGCCATGTTGGTTGTTTTATCCCTGTGTGATCAGTCCTAGAAGTGTACTGTATGTTGACATACAGAGAGGTATTATAGTCATATAATTCACAGCAGTGCAGAGGACTGAGCTGGTTCTTTATCACTTTGTTTGAGTTTGCTGTGTCAAGTGGTATCATTGAAAACCAAATGTTGCAATTAGATGCTACTGCTTGTATCTGTAATGATGACATTACTAGTGCAGACATTTTGTTTATAACCTAAGCCCAGTGAAATCTCATTGTGGCCAGAAGGTCTCAAACAATGACACTGTCTAGTTTCTATAATACAGTTTCAGTAATCGTTGTAGGTGTCTGATCGGTGGAACAATATCTTTCTAATTCCATTCCCTGACTGGGAATTTAGCAGAATGCATTTCATATAATTCTATTGTCTTGAATTATACAGGACAGTACTGTTCCAGGACGATGCGTACGAACAAACGTTTCAGCCGATAATCGGCCCGTATTTAGGCACTTTATCAGGCGAAATGGACGTTCGGTCGGGGATCGTTGCCTGACCAACCTGGCGGATCTCCAAAAGAACGACCATTTAAGACGATATAGTATAGTATAGTATAGTATTTGAGGTTGAATAAAGACATACGTCCATCCAGTCCAACCCATCTAGCAATATCCTCATTTCCTGCCTAACTGTTGATCCAGAGGAAGGCAAAAAAAACCCCACCAAATTTATGAAGGGGGAAAAAATTCCTTCCTGACTCCAAGTGGCAATCGGAAATTTCCCTGGATCAACTCTACTTTATGTATCAATACCAGTAACTTGCAACATTCCTTGTTTGCAGAAACTCATCCAGTTTTTTTTTTTTAAACTGACCATTGAACCTGCCATAACAACGACCACTGGAAGACAGTTCCACAGCTTTGCCGTTCTCACAGTGAAAAACCCTTTCCGAGCTTGAAGCCTAAACCTTTTTTCTTCAAGTCTTAAAGGACAATTATAGTCCAAAAAGTAACATAAAATAGAAATATACATCCTTACATGAGCTTACTAGAACACTGAAGATCATAGAAATCCATGGTCTGTGTAATTAGAAATCACCATTCTCTTTCTCCGTTCGATACAGGGTATATCCACCCCAACCTTACTGTCAGTGACAGTAATTATCATATTGCAATTTCATTTGATAACAGACATCAGCATGGCACCGCCTACCTTGACCTCGCTCCCCCCGCCTCTCTCTTCTTCAATTATGCGCGATAGCAGAACTTCGGCTAAGCGTTACGTTGCTAGGAGACGCTGACAGCCAATATCGCGCAAAACAGCAGTTCGTATTTATTGGCGGCGGGACTCACAACCGCTAGTGTGGTAATAGCGATTGTGAGGTAAGGACAACCTTTTGCTTGCTACCTGTGTGCCCCTTCCTTCGGATTATATTCAAATTTTCAGATTATGGCAGACATGTATAAAAATGTATACAGACAGTCAAAAAGTTATTCAGAGAGACAGACAAGTATATAGACAGAAGAAGATAGATAGACAGATAGATAGATAGATAGATAGCAGGGTTAGATAGATAGATAGATGATAGATGGATATATAGATAGATAGATGATAGATAGACAGATGATAGATAGATAGATAGATAGATAGATAGGGTTATATAGATAGATAGATGGTTAGATAGATAGATGGTTAGATAGATAGCAGGGTTAGATAGATAGATAGATAGATAGATAGCAGGGTTATATAGATAGATAGATAGATAGATAGATAGATAGATAGATAGATAGATAGATAGATAGATAGATAGATAGATAGATAGATAGATAGATAGATAGGGTTAGATAGATAGCATAGATAGATAGATAGCAGGGTTAAATAGATAGATAGCAGAGATAGATAGATAGCAGGGTTAGATAGATAGCATAGATAGATTAGATAGCAGGGATAGACAGATATACAGACAGACAGACAGACAGATATGCAGACAGACAGACAGACAGATTACAGACGACGACAGACAGATATACAGACAGACAGATATACAGATAGATGATAGATATACAGATAGATGATAGATATACAGATAGATAGCAGGGTTAGATATACAGATAGATAGCAGGGTTAGATAGATAGCATAAGAGATTGATAGCATAGATAGATAGATAGCAGGGTTAGATAGATAGCATAGATAGGTAGCAGGGTTAGATAGATAGCAGGGTTAGATAGATGCATAGATAGATAGATAGATAGATAGATAGATAGATAGATAGATAGATAGAATAGTAGATAGATGAGATAGAAGATAGCAGGGTTAGAGAAGATAGATAGCAGGTTAAAAGATAGATAGCAGGGTAGATAGATAGATAGATAGGGTTAGTTAGATAGCATAGATAGATAGATAGCAGGGATAGACAGAATACGACAGACAGATATACAGAAAGATATGCAGACAGACAGACAGATATACAGATAGATAGATGATAGATAGATACAGATAGATGCAGGTTAGATATACAGATAGATAGCAGGGTTAGATAGATAGCATACATAGATAGATAGATAAACAGACAGACAGATAGCTAGATAGACAGACAGACAGATAGATACATAGATAGATAGACAGACACATAGATACAAAGACAGAAAGATAAACAGACAGACAGATAGAAGACAGACAGACAGACAAATAGATAGACAGACAGACAGGTAGATAGACAGACAGGTAGATAGACAGACAGGTAGATAGACAGACAGGTAAAGAGACCCACACAATCACACACACACATACAATAATTCACACACACACACAATAATTCACACACACACACACATACAATAATTCACACACACAATCATTCACACACACATACAATCAATAAAACACACCCATTCACACAACAACACACACACACCATACACACATACATTAACACAAACAGACACATTCACACAACTCTCACACACACAACATCACACACACACAATCACACAACACAAAACACAACAACTAGTGCACACACACCACACACACGACACACACCACACAACACATACAAATCACACACACACACACACACACAACGATACACACACAAAACAAAGTCACACACAACCAGGCTACACACACCAAACCAACAAACAAAAAATGCACACACACCACACACACACACAACACACAATCATCACACACACAACAATCATGAAACAAACACAGGCACACACAAATACACCACATACAAAACCAACACACAATAATTCACACACACACACAACACACAATCAATACACACACAGCCACAGACATACAATCACACACACACACACACAACAATCACACCACAGCCATACACATACAATCACACACACACACAACCAACACACACACACACACCACACACACACACCACCAAGCACACACACACAATCAATCACACACAGCCACACACAGACAAGCACACACACACAAGCAATCACACACACAGCCATACACAACAATCACACACACAACACAACCATACAAACACATATACAACAGCACACACAACAGCAACCACACACCAAACCAACAAACAAAAAAGTGCACACACACAAGCAGCACACACACAACCAGACACACACAACACACACAACAAGCAGCACACAAACACACACAAAAAGGCACACACACAGACAAGCAGGAAACACACCCAGACACACCAAAGACAACACACACAACCAGACACACAAGCAGGCACACACACACAACAACACACACACACCACACACACACACACACACACACACACACACAACACACACAACACAGCCACACACAACAAGCACACACACACACACACCAACACAAAACACAGCACACACAAAGCCAACACCACAGCCACACAACAACACACAACAGCCAACACAACAACACACACACACACAACGAGACACACACAGAGACAAGCAGCACACACAACCAGGCAGACACACACCAAACCAGACAAACAAAAAGAAGCACACACAAGCAGGCACCACACACAACCAGACACACAAAGAATCACCCAACACAAACCAGACCACACACAAGAAGCAACAAAACAAAACACACACACACAAAACACACACACACACAAACAATCATTCACACACACATACAATCATAAAACACACCCATCACACACAAATACACACAACACAACCATACACACAATCAGTCACACACACCAACACAAATCAATCACACACACACACACACACATACAAGCACACACACACACACACCAATCACACACACAGCACACCACATACAATCACACACACACAATCAATCACACACACACACATACACATACAATCACACACACACAAACACACAATCACCCCACACACACAACACACACACACACACACACACACACACAATCAATCACACAGCCATACACATACAATCACACACACAACACACAACCATACACATAATCATCACAACACAACACACACAATCAATCACACACACAGCCATACACACAATCAACACACACACACACAAACAAACACACACACACACACACACACACAACAACACACACACAGCCAACACAACAATCACACACACACACACAACAACACACACACACCAATCACACACACAGCCAACACACTACAACACACCACACCACACACAACACCACACACACCCAAACACAACATCACACACCACAAAACAATAATTCACACACACCCACACCACACACACACACACACCACAATAAGCACACACACACACAAAATGCACACACACACAATACATTAACACAAACATTCACACAAACACACAACTCACACACACTACAATCAGACACACACACAACCATACACACAATCATTCACACACACACACACCACACAATCATTCACACAAAACTGCAATACTAATAAACACTGTAAGTACAATTATAGTCCAACAATTATATTTTTATTTTAAAAAAACAACAAGAAAAAAACACTTAGAATAAATTATGATATCTGCACCTCCAAAGATTCCTCCTCAGCTAAGTATGTTGTTGATCCTCCCCCGCTTTTGTGCCTCACTGATGTTATGTGCGCCGGCTCCCACTGACTACGTTGTCAGCACGTGGTCAGTAAACGGCAGTGTGCTGACATGAATTACGTCTGGGAGGTCATGGGGAGAGCGGTAAAATGCAAAACCATACCTACGCGTCATTTTGATTGATGTTCTTGCACTTTCAGACGGAGCTCCACGAAGCCAGCTTTTCAAGTAAGATTCATGGGTGTGAATTGTTTTTTTTTACAAAATAAAGGCAGGGTAGGGTTTGGGCAGCACAGTGGAGAATATGTAAAGCTACAGAAAAAAATTTTACATTTTGGACTATAATTGTCCTTAAGGGATGTCCTCGGTCCTTGACATGTTTATTGGTGAACAAAGCCCAGATAGTTTATTTATGGCCCGTTAATGTATTTATACACAGTAATCATATCCCACGCAAGCGCCTTTTCTCCAGCGTACATAATTGTAACTTTTCCAGTCTCTCTTCATATTCAAGCTCCCCCAATCCCTTATAATTTGTTGCCCTTCTCTGAACCCTTTCCATTTCAAAGATGTCCTTTTGTACACAGGATTCCAAATTGCACTGCATATTCCAAATAGAGGCCTTACCAATGCTTGTAAAGAGGGAGAATTACATTTTCCTCCCTTGAATCCATACCTCGCTTTATACAAGAAATACCATGCTGGCTCTGGCTGTTGCCGCCCTGGCACTGCTTGCTACCTTTAAGTTTGTTATCCACCAAAACTCCAAGATCCCTTTCCAACAGGGATTCCCTAACACAGAGCCATTTATAGTATAAGTAGCACAAGTATTTTTAAGTCCAAAATGCATCACCTTACATTTATCAACATTGAATTTCATCTGCCACTTAGCAGCCCAATGTGATAACTATCTAGATCCCCCCTTGCAACGATTGCACATCCTCTGAAGTTTTAATGGTCGACAAAGTTTTGTGTCGTCAGCAAACAACAGAAACCTTGCTGACAATAACCACTTCCAAATCATTAATAAAAGATTAAATAGAAACGGGCCCCACACAGAACCCTGTGCACCCCACTTAGCACTTTAGTCCATAATGATGAAGCCCCATTAACAACTACTCTGCATCCTATTCATTAACCAATTTTCTATCCATGTACAAATGTGACTCCCAGACAACAGACTAGCTATTCATTAGTCGCCTATGGGGGACTGGTATCAAAAGCCTTGCAAAATCCAAGTAAACTACATCTACTGCTATACCAGAGTCTAAATTCTACTTACTTCCTCATAAAAGCAAGCAAGTTAGTTTGACAAGATCTATTCCTCCTAAATCCAGCTGGTTACCACTTATAATGTCAGTCCTGGAAACATATCTAGAACATGTTCCCTTATTAAACTTTCCAGGATCTTCCCCAAGTTAACCTTCAGGCCTGTAATTACCCTGCTTGTGAACGAATACCCTTTTTGAATATTGGAATAACATCAGCCTTTTCCAATCCAGAGGCCACCACCGGACATGAGGAATCACGCAAAATAAGAAACAATGGCCTAGATAAAACTGAAATTAGCTCCCTAAGTACCCGAGGATGTTATTTTATTCGGTCCCAGGAGATTTATAATATTAACCTTATTTATCTTTCTGTACCATATCCGCGGTTAACCAAAGTGCACTTGAATCTTGTATACCTTTTGCTACTATACTCTATGACGGTGATCCTCAAACTGCGGCTCTCCAGATGTTTGAAAACTACAACTCCCAGCATTCCACATGCTTCTTCGTAGTTGAGGAATGCTGGGAGTTGTAGTTTTCAAACATCTGGAGAGCCGCAGTTGCCCATCAGTGCTCTATGATATCTGTACTTGGATCTTCTATAGTGTATACAGAGGAAAATAAATTATTCAAGACATTTGCTTTATCACCATCCTCCGTACTAACTTATCCCCATTAATTAATGGTGCCACCATTTTCAGTCCTCATCTTCTTACTATTAATATACTTAAAAAAATGTTAGGCCTACATAAGCCTACACACGGGGCAATTATCATCTGAAACGTTTGTTCGTACACATCGTGCGCCGCGGGTCGGGACCTGCGATCGCACGTGTGTACGAACCTTTAATGGTTGGGAGGGGGGCTATGTGTGAATGGGGCACTGGGTGGAGTTGGGCCCAGTCAATGTCGCTATTGTCTGAAATACAGCTGGAGGATTTGCTCATTTCCCGTATAGATACCAACATTGCAGGAGAAATAACGATAATCTCCATTCATAGGGCCTGACCAGTCAGGTGTCAAAAAACTAAAAAGGCAGAGCTGAAAAACTCAGGTACAAAGCAGATCAGGGTGGATAGAACAAAAAAAATAAAAGAAGCAGGGCCTCCCAGGCCTATTATCGGATCGGTCCCCTACTAGACAGGAGGTTTTAAACACAACCAAGGAACAAAATCAAATACCTACAAAGTGGAAAAGCACAAATGAGTGATTATATAACAGCGATGCCTTAGGTGGCATTAACCGTTAGCTTTTTATCATGTATAGATCATAAACGGTGCTTGGAATTTACCCTTAGTAGTCAAAGGTCAGATTAAGAAACACCAATTTCATTTCCTTTTACAACTCATATATGTAATCAGGTGCAAATTGTACCTAGAACTATCACCTTCTTCCTGGTTGTTCTTGATACAAAGAAACCAGGAAACAGAAACAAATGCTTCATTCCTTCCAAGCAAACATGGCACTACATCAACGACTCAACGGGTGGCAGAAATATGCTGGAATCTTATGCTTCCTCTCCTCCCATTTACTCTGTGTCTATTGCATATGTAAGTATTAAACTCCTCCACAACACCAAGATGAAGATGAGATACCGTATCTGCCTTGCTTGAAAGGAAAAAGGAGAATTAATTAGTATATTACTAAAGCTAGTTACACACACTATAGATTTTTGAAAGATGACAGACGGATCTGCAAGATCCTGTCTGTCATTTTTCAAGATTGCATACACACAGTCCCGAAAGTTTCCCTAGAGGAGAACGTTCAGGACTGGTGATTCCCTCGCCACGGCAGACTCCTCTATAGGGAGTCTACTGTACTGTAGCCGAGGGAAATTTTGTTTTTCCCTGAACGATGGCTGCGCACTCGTTCGGGAAAAACCGCTACACACATAGCGATAAAGCCCCGATACCGTTGGATCCACTTGTGTGTGGACCTAGCTTAACAGGTATTTAGTTAATTAGTGAATTGAATTACTGGCGTGTAACATTTGCTTGACTGATACTAGAAGAGATGCGGGGAGGAGGAAAGGCTCCCGTTACCCCCAGTCACCCCAGGTAGGGCCCCATCTACCATTAGGCAGAGTGAGACACTGTCTCAGAAGGCACCCTGTACTTAAGAAGAAAGGCGGCAGACAGGCAACAGCGGTTAGGGTAGCTTTAGTTAGTTTGTGAGGCTATGTTAGACTAGTTAGGTTAGTTAGGGCCCTGCTGAACGAGTCTACCTTAACATGGTGGCAGCTTGCAAATCTTTCGTCCAAAATCTTTTATACTACAGAAGTATGGAATTTCAAATTACTGTAACGGTTGAACCAACATGTATAGCACAGGCTATAAAATAAGATGATTTGAGCAACAAAAGCCTGAAGGAGCAATGTGGTAGTGGCAACACAAGTTGTTTGAGATGGGGATGTTGTTTCTAGAATTTACATTATTACTAATTGACTGTCTGAGGAACGTGTTTAAATACCTGTGTGATAGGAAGTTCAAAATCGTAAACTTTAGCACGTTCATCCACAAAGCCACGGACACTTTAACGTGGCGGCGGTGCGCGAAAGGGCGGAAATGAAAGGTTGGATCAGGCAGAAAAAAACCATAGAAGTGCCCCTGACCCCCAGGTTCTGCAAAGCAGTGAGGTGAGGCACAACTTGTATGGAATTTCTGTGTACAAGTTCTTCAGTTATATTTCTGCCTTTGCAATTATATTATATTATGTTGTGTTATTTTTAACTCTGTGCTCCAATGATGTATCTGTAGTGTTATTCTGTTACTATAAAAGAGTGAGTTTTTGCTTTACTGAGTGACATTACATAATGTGCCCTACTACACATTTCATTGAATGAATGATTCATATTGAAAACAATCACCCAGAAATCACAACACAAATCCAAGAATCGGTTTACCTCGACCCAGCGCTACCAAACAATGTTTTACCAATACCGGTAATTTCTTACCATTACTAATAACTTAAGGAAATACACAGACACGATATTTTGCTGTTAAATGATCAGACAGTTAGGCCAACTTATATTTAACGGCACACTTTCACTCCATCATTAAGCTGATGTTAAATTCACCAGCCTTAGATCAAATCATGGAATGCCAACCTCTGTGTTACCAGAGGGCATATAATGGCTCCCAATACTCCACCTCCTGCAGAGAATGCTCCCCGGCAACACCACTGCAGGCCCGGTGAAAGTCCAGAAAAGTGAAGAGTAGGAGCCTCTCTGTGTGTCATCCGGTGTCTGCCTCTTCCTTGACCTCTTTGGAGGATTCTGGCTGACAAAGGGAGATCTCCACCTCCCTCCCTCTCTCCCTCACACCACTCCAGGATACCCTCTGCGCTGCATTCTTTTAAAACAAATAAACTTTCACATAATGTGACCTTAATGCTAGGGTTTTAACTTTAAAATGAGCCGAGAAATAGACTTACCAAACCTGTTCCCTCGTCTCCCTCTACTAAATGGCACTGCGTATGTCTGCTGTTCGGCCCCTACTGCTCTTCTGTTCCTGGAAGTACCAGTAGAGAGAGTCCGAGGGAACGAAGGTGGGATAGTCTATTTCGTGTTAATTTTGAAGTATAACCCTAACGGGGTTGTTCCCTACAATATTTTGCTTAATTGGCAGGTGGCGATAATTTAATCCCTTTGATGGATCTCAATGAAATCTGGTGTGGTGAGACTCTTACTTATTTACTTGCTATATAGAAAGCAAGGTGAAAAAAGCCATAAAATCTACTATTTATAAATGACAGTTAAAAAACAAAAAACAAAAAACAAGGGAAATTGAAAACTTTGAAGTTAGGAGAAAGATATAAGGGGAGTGAAAAAAAAAGTGTTGTAAAGTTATTTAACATTTCATAGTACGTTTGAGGATTTGAACCTGTAACCTTGTGGATTATGTTTTCTAAAATTGAAACAATTTGTCCACCAACCCACCAGAGCAACTCATAGAGAATAGGTACATTTAGAAGCTAGGAACGTAAAGGAAGCAAGCCAAAAAAAAAAAAGACAAGTAAAACAAGCAAACTATTAAAGGGCATGTCCACCCCCAAACCTATAATTCCCCCCACTACTGGCCCCACTCTGTAAGTAGTAGTGATAAAAATACCTTACATCCAGCTCCAATAGGTCTCCAGTAATCCCCCCCAAAGCCCCAAAAACTGCCCACAGGAGGTTAGCAGAGTCCTATAGGGCTCTGCCTCTGTCTCTCTCCGGGAGAAGTTTGGCATGCGCACTGCAGCCATTCTTCCCCTCCTCCCCCTCCCTCTCCCTCCGTTTTGCGATTCCCTCCCCCTAGTGTAATTTCTCTTGGCAATAATAGTTACCTTCTCCCAGCCCCAACCGCTATAAATGATTCTTAGAAAGTGCCCCGATAGTTACTTACCTTCTCTCTCCTCCAGTGTTCGTGGCACGCTGCAATGCGCCGTGATTTGGTCTATGCAAGCAGAGCGCCGTGACTGTGAAGGGAGGAGAGAGAGGTAATAAACTATTGGGGCACTTTTTAACAAATCATTTATAGCGGTTGGGGCTGGGGGAAGGTAAACTTATTTGGCAAAAAGTTAGTGAAAGGGGTGGACATGCCCTTTAATGTGCCACCCATGCGGCAGGGCCCCATCAGCTTTCAAAGTTGTGATCAGGGACTTATTGTCATGGAGACATCTGTGTTGCGTAGAGACAGTGAATACTGGGGTCAAAGGTCAGGCAATTGGTGCACATGCTCACAAGGCTGTTTGATGACTACAAACAGAAACTCTATTGGCAACAACACGGGAGCCTTCTAGTTACAGAATCCATTTGTAGGTAAATGCAGTTTACTGGAGGATTATCTACAATGCATAGGTGTTTGGTAAAAAAATAAAGTTTAGTTCTCCTTAACATTACATGATATGAAACATGTTTTTTCAGGCTTTAAAGACAAAAAATGAAGAATTAGAACAGGAAAGAAATAAAAGGAGCAATGGTAAGTGATCATCTGAGGAGTATTGAGAGTATGTAAATGTGACTATAAGGGGGAGGATAGATGTTTCAGGGTTCTATGTGCTGAAAGGTCCACCAATTACCCCCTTCTTAATCACCATTAACATGCCTGGTGAAGATGCCCTGTGTACCTTAGCCTATTGTGTTTGTATGTATAATACAATGATATATAAGTATCCCTATTGTGGAAACACTTCACGAGCAACCAAGGGATAGTAACGTTCACTAACCAAGGTAAGTATGATTTTGACTTTACAATGAGACACAACCTGAGGAAGGGGTTGCAGTCCCCCTAAAGCTTGTGCGGTTTCATCACAGAATTAAATTTGTTGACGTTATCTAAGTGTGTGCCTCTCCACGTTTTTACTACTATGATACTTACCTGATGTGGCAGGTTCTAGAGTGCACCTTTTATGTTCCTGCCTCGAAACTACTTAATAAGAAGATACGCCCGACCCGCAACGCACGATGTGTACGAACGTTCGTTTGTTGCCGATAATAGCCGGTATGGGCCTTTATCAGCCGTTCGGTCAGGGATCTTTGCCCGACGGACGAGCGGGTCTCCGAACGACCGGGAATTTCGGGCGATAAAGAGCCCATACACGGGCCATTTATCGGCCGAACACGTTTGTACACATCGTGCATCGCGGGTCAGGACCCACGATCACTCGTGTGTACGAACCTTAATCTCTCCCTATCTTATTTCATTTATTAGGACGTCCTACACTGATTATGCTCAATAAAGGACCAAACCGGTCTGTGTTGGTTCTCTGGTTTGCATTTACGTATGTAAAAACCTTTTATTTGGTGAAGCTTTTTGTAAGGGCTAATTAATACCAGAAGCGCTCCATTCCTATTTGCATATTCTGAAGGGGAGCTGCAAAGCCTAATTCTCCTTATTTATTTTCAACTCTTGTTTAAAACAAGTGTACTGATACTTACAGGAACAAGACATTGATGTAGGATTCCTGTAAAGCAAGTAACCTTATTGTTATTGTTTGTTGGTGAATGGGCTACATTATGTAATGAAGGTTGAAAACACTCGGGTCAGAAAAGAGCAAGTATGAGCATTACTAGATGTTATAATGCTACGGATCAACAGGAGGCAGCATTAGTGGCTGATGTGCCAGAACAGTCTTGGTAAGAGCTATACAACACTTTGGGAAATTGGATGTAAGAACTATAATGACGGAAAATAATGGATGACAGTGCTTGACTGGGAGGGCTATTTTGCATCAGGGGAATAAGTTTTTGGCCATGGTAACACTGCCCTGTATACTTAGCATCTTATTTTCCTATTGACTGTCATTAGATGTGACAATATCAGCAGTTTCAGTCACAGTTACCAATTATAATGAAGAATCCTACATTATTGTTCCCAGGGATGAAGGAAACCTTTCACAAACACAAACCAAGGGACAATATTTTTCTCTAATCAAGGTAAAGAACAGTGGCCAGACCTAATTAAACTAACTAGCTTTAACTGAGTTCCATTATATGGCCCTTCTGGCAAATTATTGTACTGGACTTACGGGCTTACATTATCTCAGAGGACAAATTTATATGGAAACAATCCACTGAGAACCTAACCAGCAGCTGTTTGCCATGGACAAGACCACAGCTAGAATCAGTAATACAGCACTAGGAGATGAGCCCATTCAGAAGTATGAGTATTGCTGGATCAAAGGCAGACACCATTAGTGGCTGATGTGTGTAGAAACGTGATTGAGAAATGCATTGGACAGAGCTGTGCTAAAAATCAGGGTCCTCATTATCTACCTCTATAAGCTCTGTTCTATAAAGAATGTGTAAAGAGATAATTTTAAAGGTGTATGCAGAGGAATCAATCTGTGAGAGAGACTGGCAGATTGAAAGCAATTGTTAGGAGATATGGGTAGATGGAATGCAATTATTTATTTAATGGGGACAAAAAAAAGTTAATCCTGTGGATCTTGTGAAAGATTGCGCCTAAGCATATTACAAGGTATGCAGCTTTCTCAATAGTGTGCCTAAAGGAAATAAACCTTACTATCTGAAGGATAGATTAATTGTAGATAATCTGTCTCCACATTTTTGTTAATACCACAAATTAAGCACTAACACACTGATGGCCCAGAATGAAAAGAACTAGGATGAGATCTCACTGAAAATTCAGGTGGTGACACTCCTTACAATATTTGGGAAGCAGGATGGACAAAGTGCTAAATTCACAAACTTATAAATGACAAGGGGAAAATCCAAACAAGGGAAATGAAATTTGAAGTTAGGAGTAAGACAAAAGGTGGGTGAAAAAAGGGTGTAGAACATCCTTTAACATTCATCAGTAAGTTTGGGTTATTTGAAACTTGTAACTTTTGGATTCTGTTTTCTAAAATGAAGCATTATCCACTGCACCAGAGCTAAACACATAAAGAAAGTACATTAGAAGCCCGGATGGTATGGAGCAAAAAGAAAACGGTTTTTTAAAAGTAGCTAACTTCTAATGTGCCACCCATGCTGGTCTTATCAGGGACAACTGTACTGCATAGAGACAGTAATACTAGGGTAAGGGGGTGTGGCCAATTGGTGCACATGCTCCACAAGACTGATGACTACATGGGACAGAAAGATGTATTGGCAGCAACAACCACAGGTTGCCTTATTTACAGAATAAACTTCTTATATGTAAGGAAAGCAATTTACTAGAGTATATCTTACAAAGATTGGTGTTCTGAGGGAAGAAAGCTTTCACATTAAGGGTTTAAAAAAGTTAATCTTTAACATTACGAATGATATGGAAACATGTATTTCAGGTTTTTAAAGACACAAAAAGAGAATGAATCAGGAAAGAAAAAAAGGAGCATTGGTAATCCGGGGTGTATTAGAGAGATAGTGATACATGTGGACTCTAAAAAGGGAGGATAGATGATGTTTGTGGGGCTTTTTGGCTGCAAGGTTCACAATTATCCCTCTTCTTAACCACCATTACGTGCATGGTGAAGATGCCCTGTGTACCTTAGCCTATTGTGGTTGTATCGTACGTCACAGAACGAACAATGATTAACGAGATCAGTCACAGTAACCACATGACAATACAATGATATATAATGTATCTTTTCAATCATGGAAACAATTCACAGAGCAACCTAGGGGTAGTAACTTTCATAACCAAGGTAAGAATGAATGATGTTGATGTTTACAATTAGCACAAACCCTAGAGAGCTCAAACACCTGAAATTGGAATGTAAGAATATAATGATGCAAAGCGTAATGCATGACAGTGCTTGACTGGGATGGGCTATTAGCATCAGGGAAAAGTTCTGGTGCCATGGTAACACTGCCCTGTAACTTTAGAAAGTTTAGAATCTTCTGTTTCCTATTGACTGTCATTAGATAGAAAAATAACCCGCAGTATCAGTCACAGTTACCACAATTTATAATGAAGATATCATTATACTTTATTGTTCCCAAGTCACCCAAGGAATGAAGGAAACCTTTCACAAAAACAATTAAGGGCTATTATATTATCTAATCAAGGTAAGAATATTTACCTTTTATAGAAGCGCAATGCCATCCTAAGTAATCTAACATACTTATCACTCTGAATCGTTCTTGAACTGCTCATTTGTACTCATAGCCAAATAAAAGAAACATGGATCAGCTTGCCTATAATTTGGGTTTCACCATTTTTAAGAGAAGAATGAAAGTCTAATGATAAATTTAGTTCAGGTGATTCCCGTGTAATATTTTTACTGCTTAAAATGATGCGTTAACACTTTCTTGTCTTTCCAAGCCCTCGCTTCAGGTAGCACCTCCTGTGAGCCATATATTTATTTGGCACCTGTACATCACCATCATGAGAAACAGAGGGGGCCAATAATATTTGGAATGGTTTTTTTACGGAATTTGTTAGCATTCAAAAAATGAAAAATATAGCAGATAAGGTCATTATTGCATGGGGAATTGCCTGTGAAACATAAATTATTATAAAAGTTTATTAAAAAAGCTCAGAACACGATATGCACCTATTGTTATGCTAATCCGGTCAACTTCTAGTAACTAAAGGCATATGTAATGATAACAAAAAGCAGGAGTAAGATTCTTTACACTGGCGGATGATGAATGATGAACAGTGAAGACTATTAAAGCAGCCTTTAGACTTGAATGTTTTTCAACGTTAAAAACTAATAAATGTGCTTTATTAATATATGTTTTGATTATTGCTCCTACTATAATTTGATGGTAAATGCACCGGACTTGTTCCCATGAAATAGAAATTAATTCACCCGTTGTGACCAAACATGGTGTCTATGTACAGACAGAATGTAAAGTTACAACATTTTTTTAATTAGTTCCAATTAGTCCCGATATTTGTATGGCTATAGCCATAAAATCAGTCAAAAATCTATAACTTTTAACCTTCTGTTTAATAGACTGCTCGCCAATTTTTATGATGAGATGGTGATAAACAGTTTTCAAGCTGAAATGTACGACGATATGATGGAAAATGGTGGTACATCGGTCATTACTTCCTGATCGTTTTTGGTTGAAGTATTGATTGGTTGACAAATCAAGCTGGTCAGTCAGTGAATGGGCTAGCCTTATAATAAGGGGATTCCATAGTTAAAGGGCATGTCCACCCCCCAAAACAAATCCCCCCAATAACTGGCCCATCATGTAGTGTAGTTAATCCTTACCTCACATCCCGCTCCATGGGTTTTTTCCCCTGTAGTCCCCCAAAGCCCAAAAAACTGCCCCAGGAGGCTAGCAGGTCCATATAGGACAATGCCTGTACCTGCCCCCGGAGATCATGCCATGCGTACTGCAGCCCTTTCCCCCCCCCCCCTCACTTCCTTCCGTTTGACTATCCCACCCTAACATAAAACCATCATGGCAGCCTTCCCCCATGTCCCAGCCCCAACCGCATATTTTATTTTAGAAAGCTCCCAATCTTTTACTTACCTATCGTTTCCTAGCGGAGGAAGTGAGCTGCCGGCAAGAGCGGTCCGTGATTGGCTGCCCGCTCAGCCAATCAAGACCAGGATGAGTCCCGCCCCTTGCTTGCATTCATCACAAAGCAGAGGGCCGGTGAGCGCGGCGCGCAGGAAAGAGGGGAGGGTAAGTAGAGATTTGGGGGGCTTTCTAAAAAAAATAAATTAATGCGGTTGGGCGGGGAGACCAAGGAGGAAGAACATATTAAAATGTTAGTTCAGGTGGGACAATATCTTTAAAGGGATAAGGCGCAATGTTATAATGATAGAAAAAGGCTTGTATGGGAATAACTGTTTCCATCAGCTGAGACAGCGCAACGAAAGCATTGTTGAACACGCATGGATTCTCCTGGCTTAAATTAGCGGAAACGACATCATTTATTTGCTTTCATTTGCTTAGTAAATGGAATGGTGTTGAGTGAGTCAGAACAGGACTCAGGTGGATATTTGCAAGGTCTCGGAGGGACTGTTGACACCACCAATTGGCCTTGAACTTCTATTATTGAACTTTACAAATGCTTAATTCAAACATTTTTTAACAGACCGTTTGAAATTCTTAACACCCACTAACATGTTAATCACCACAAATCCCCTGAATGAACAGTGAGCCAAAGTGTGGGTGAAACGGTAAGCCACAGCGATTTGTATTGCACATTACCATTTATGTGTTTAATATTGATGCAGTCAAAATCCTGCATAATGATTAAAACGAAAAGCTGTAGCTTAAAGTTAATAAAACGCCAACCGATGGGGGTTTCTCCGAGAGGCATGAAACGACTGTGTAAAATCTTAGGGTAGGGGAGGAAGAATGTGGCTTTTCTGGCATTTAACAAAGTGGAGCCGCATGTAGCCGATTATCTAGCTGCTGCGACCTCCTGGCTACCAAAAATCACGCGAGAGATCCAGCGCAGCCAATTGAAACCATAACGTATTTTTTTTAAAGGTACCTATATCCATTAAAGGTGCCCAACAAGTGTAATGAAGGTGCTGTGATTGATCTCCTTAAGCTGCTTTGTGCGATTGAAGTCCGTTAAATACAGTTGTGGAGTCCAATATAATACCAATTCATGATGTCTTTATCACTGAAAAAAAATGTCTAATGCTCGTGCGACTCTGCTAAAGCCACCTGCACAGCTCCCACAGTCGATTTAATAAGCAGGGTTTTTTTGTATGCTCTGCTCTGGTAAAAAGCAGCACAAATGTGTTAGGCGCAGTCAGTGGAGGGAACAAGCAAACCGACAATCGGCCAATGTATTTTATAATTTTATGTCTTTGGGACACTAGGTACACCAACATTGAGGTTAGTATGTAGTAGGAAAAAGAAAGTGGCATTAACTACCAGTGAGATTCTACAATAAAGCAGATGGGGATAGGGGGGGGGATTAAAGGACAGGTCTTATGTAATTCAAGATTATCATTGCCCAGTTTCAGATTTGCTGGTGGAAATTGTCTGTTTGGGGCTGTAGCATGATATATTGGGGACACAAATAATGTCATTGTTGTAATTCCAACCAATAGATATCGGATTGTTTAGTGATGTGAAATGTGCCAATCCGAATATTATTAGGGAATTGGTCGTGTGTGTACCCTAGACTGGGAGTGGTTTAGATAGAAACGTATAGAATGTAGCAGGGGCAGCAGTCTAACCAAGTAGAATGAAAGCGGACAGGGACAACAATCAGATTGTTTGTGTTTCTACCACTCTAGATGAAAGGTCGAGGTAATTTTGCATTGTCGGTAGTTTATTCGTTCACTTCTTCTTCTTCTCATTTCTGGCCAAACCAATAAATAGATAACGGAGGAAAAGACGAAAGAACAAACAGCATGTCGTTTCTATATCCGCTAGGTAATGTGATCCACCACAATGGACACATTTCTCAACAAATGATGTAGTGACGTTGTGTTGTGCAGGTTTGCCAAGACCAGTGAAGGTAAATCGGCAAACAAATAATACAAAAAGTGAGAATTTATCATCGATTCTGCATGGAAAGGATTTGTAGAAATGGACAAATTATTTTACCTGGGATTTAAGTGTGCACGCTCTAGAAAAATATTATACGTAACTCAACCATGAGATAAAGATGAGATCCTATAACTGATTTAAGCTGGCCATAAACTAGATAGACATAAGTCAATCCAACATGCGAAAAGGATGAATGCCAAAATGCTTTATGTTAACCACCAGATTCGGTTCTTACCGGCAATGTCCAGGACGAAACAACACTAAATGGTCAAGTTAATGGTTGGCTGTTACATGCCCCAGGCAGTTGATTCAGAACGCGAGAGTAAGATTCTGTGTCTGGTTCATTAGTTTGATGGACATTTTCAACCCTACCAGGAAATCATGCAATGCTTATTCATATTTCATATTTTTACCATCCCTCTGATGGACAACATAATGTTGATTTTAAAAACAAAAGTAAATTGTGCATTGTAACATTTTCAGTGATTTATAAACGAGAATGCAATTTTGTCTTTTTCTGTGGATGTAGTTTTATACAGAAGAGTGAAGTCAGTCCATTTGTATCCAGGACAGAGTAAAAGTGAAAGACAAAGGCTCATCAGTATACTAGGTAAGGAACCTTCAAAAGTTTAAAAAATACGATACTGCAATGTTAGGGAAATGTGCCAAGGTAGCTTTGCCAGAATTGGAAAGGGGTCAGTGATGCCAGTATGAAGACCGTAATGGGTTTCAATTATTCAAAAGGCCTTAGCGTTAATAAGAGCCATTCGTCATTGCAGATGGTTTCTGGGTGTAATTATTTTGAGTGTGGCACTTAAAACAGATTGTACAATCTTGTGATGATGGTTAAAGCTGGCCATACATAGTTTACATTGTTCAATTTGTTCCAACAAACTTTAATCGGTTTTTTTAACAACTAAGCTTCAATACACACGTCGGATAATGTCGTACGCATGATATTCGTCCAGAAAATATAGCATCAATGATCGTCAAGACCAACGACCGTAGACCTTGACGGCTTTTCGCGGGCGATCAAGCCTGGTGGGATTTGATTCTGCCAATATCGTTTATTTGTACATGGTCAGCAGATTATCGTAACGTTCTACGAAAAAATATATGAAAGGTGCAGGGCACTACTTTCTGTAGTTGGGACGAAGGTATGAACGTTACAGTACGTATAGACGCCTATATCTCAAGACTATCGTGGTAACTATTGTTGACTATGTGTTACAGATGTCGATTCGAGGATTAACGATAATGTTGTGTTAAAGGTCACGCTGCACGTACGAAAATGTCTACAACGTTAGTGGACGAGCGTATAACTGCCAACAGGTCTTACAGTGAGATTCCCCTGGTGTGGAATTACACTTTTGAACAGTGGTTACAGCTTGTAAAGTAGATCTGGAAATTCGGTTCAGGGAACATTCGTTAGGTTATTACTGTATGGGCCTCTTTAAGTAATGTCAGCCATACATTTTTGTCAAATGTAGGTAGTATAGTGTATTTATTCGCGCAACACTAGGGGATGCAGCGCTTTGGTACAAACAGAATACAAAAAGTCGGACAAGGGGGACCATAAATAAATACATAAAGATATAAATAATATGTGAATCATGAAATTACAAGTTGTTGAAACAGTTAACATAAGAGAAGAGGTCCCTGCCCGAGCGTACAATTCTAATACTAGGTGGGTGGAACTTTCAGATGACATAGGAAAGGGGTGGAAGTGAAAGTAAATGGTGCAGTCCTATTGCTGTGCTGTGCTCCAGAGAGCAGGATTGAGAGGGGGATTAGAGAAAGGGGAACAGAATTCCAGAGGACAGGCCAGAAGGAAAAGGGTTTAAGGCGAGAAGAGCGTGGGCTGGACGAGTGGGGTCGATATAAAAGATAGTTCTATGAGTGAGCGGAGGGTGGTAACTATGGGCAGGGACCATGGGGGACACTTGAGAAGAAAATAAAGAAGGCCCAGCAGAGCAAAGGGGATTTATATGTTAAGAAGGATTTGTGTTGTTTAATGGGGAGCCCGAGGTGAGCTGTGCGGACAGAGGAGATTAATTTCCCAATTGTTAGCGTGCGGGTCTAAAAAATACTGAGTGGGATTTTGGTGGCGCAGCCGACCAGTCGCGTAAATTATCCACGATTGCGCGGTCCATTGAGACATTGTGCCACGACTACAGTGCTTTGTCCCGGCCGATGCTCGTAGTGGCAAATGGTCTTAAGAGGATTTGTGTTGTTTAATGGGGAAGCCATGGTAGCTTTGTGTGCGGCACAGAGGAGATTTAATTTCCCAAATTGTTAGAGTGCGGTCTAAAAAATCTGAGAGGGATTTTGGTGGCAGCGAGCGCACGACAATGTCGGTCAAATGTATACACAGATTGCGCGGTCCATTGGAGACATTTGCCACGGGATAACCAGTGGCTTGTTCCGGCCGACTGCTAGCGTAGTGGCGACTAGGTCGAAGAGGAAAAATTGGCCATTGTTCCCAGCCTAAGTCTCCTACAGGAGAAATCACAATTGCATCAATATCATTAGTGTCCTTCAAAGTCAGAGTGTTACACGACGGTGTTGCTGTCGTTATCTGGACAGAATTGTGCTGAATATTGCGGGTATCGGGACTATCGGTGACCTATTCGGACAAGACAGACAAAATTTCCATTTACCGGTTCCTTTTCTACAGTGGGAGAAGTGATTACATTAAATCATATGTGTTCACAGGACAGACTGGTACATTTTTGAAACATCCAAATTATGCTTCTCACTCACAGCTCAATAAACAAGTAACAATCTATGTTAACATCTATTAACAGTCTATGTAACAATCTATGTAACAATTCTATAGAAACAATCTATTTAACAGTTCTATGTAACAATCTAATAACATATATGTAAAAATCATTTGTTAAACAATATATATAACAGTCGAGTAACGTTCTATATGTTGTAAACAAGCATAGAACAACGATGTAAACACTAGTAAGTATAGTAAACAATCTATGTAACAAGTCTATGTAACAGTATAGTAAAAATCGATAAAAAGTTAGGTAACAACGAGGTAAAAGGTATATAGAACAGGCGATGTTACAAATCTAGTAAAAAGAGAGATAAAAAAGGATAGAAAAATATGTGTAGAAAAAATATATGATAAAAAGTATGGTAAAAAAAAGGGGGGGGGTGGGAGGGGGGGGAAGTGAGTAGTAGTCGTAATGTGGGGGGGAGTAGAGGCTGGTAGGGGGGGGGGAGGGTGTTTTTTTTCTATTTTTTTTATTTTATTTTCCTTATTTTTCTTTTTGTTTGTTTTGTCTTTTTTTTCTATTTTTCTTCATGTTTCGTTTATATAACAGTCTATGTGAACAGTATGAACAATCTATATAACAATATCTATTTAACATCTGGGACGTTCTATGTAAACAATCTATGTAACAATCTATAACACAATCTATGTAACAGTCTATGGAACAAGCTATATAACTAGTCTATGTAACAATCTATGTACAGTCTATTATAAACAGTCGATGTTACAATATATATAAACAAGCTTTGTAACAATCTATGTAAAACAATCGATGTAAGTCTAGTAAACGTAATCTATATAACAGTCTATGGAACAGCTATATAAATGTCTAGGTTACAATCTATATAACAATCTATGTAACAATCCTAGTATAAAAAGTCTATGTAACAAGCTATTAGAACAGTCTATGTTAACGTTATATAAAGTCTAGTTACAATCTATCGAACAATCTATGGAACAAAATCTAGATAAACAATATATTAATAAGTCTAGGTAACAGTCTATGTAACAACTATATAACAGTCTAGTAACAATCTATGTAACAAGCTATGTAACAATCTATAAACAGTCTATAAAACAATCTAGGTAACAGTATATGATAACAATCTATATAAACAGTCTATATAACAGTGTATATCAACAATATATGGTAACAATCGATTATAGCAGTCTATGTTAACAGTCTAATTATAAACAATCATGTAACAATATATGTAACATCTATAGAACAATCTATTGGAACAGTTATCTAACAGGTTATGTAAAATCTATTTATAACAGTCTATGTAACAATATATATAACAATCTATTGTAACAATCTATATAAAAACCATCTATGTAACAGTCTATATAACCGTCATATAACCATTCTATAGAAAAACAATCGATGAACAGAGTTTATAGTGTAACAGTTCGAATATAACAACTCTAGTACCAGTCATATAAAAACAGTCTATGTAACAGTCATCTTAACGGTCATGTACAATCTATAGAACAATCTATGTAAACAATTATGTAACAACCTATGTAACAAGCTAAGAAACGTCGATGTAATAATCTATGTAACAGTATATGAACAATCTAATAACAATAACTTATACAATCTATAACAATCTATAAACAGTCTAGTAAACAATCTATCTAAAAGTCTATGTTAACAATATATATAACAATCTATGTGTAACAATCTATATAACAATTATGTAACAGCTATAAACAGTCTATGTAACAGTCTAAATAAACAGTCTATGTAACAATCTATATAAAATCTATGAACAATCTATGTAGTTATTGAACAATCTATGTAAACAATCTTATATAACAATTATGTAACAGTTTATGTAAACAAATCTATATAACAGTTAGTGTACAATCTATTGTAACGTATATATAACAATCTATGTAATCAATCTTTTTGTCAATCTATATAACAGTCATGTAACAATCTATATAACAATCTATGGTAACATATTGTCACAATTCTATATAAACTGTCTATGTAACAGTTATGTAACAATCTATATACCAATCTATGAACAATCTGTAAGTCTATGTAAACAATCTATAAACAATCTAGAACAGGTCTAGGTACACAATCTATAAACAGTCTATGTAACAAATCTATGTAACAGTAATATAACAGTCGATGTTACAATCTATATAACAATCGTGTAACAAGCTATGTACCAATCTATGTAAGTTTAGTACAATCATATAACAGTCTATGTAACCAGTCTATATAAAAGTCTATTACAATCTTATAACATTATTAACAATCTATGTAACAATCTATATAACAAGTATGTAACAGTCTATGTACAGTCTATGGAACAATCTATATACAGTCTATGTAACAATCTATGTAAACCAATCTATGTAACAATCTATATAACAGTTATATAACAATCCAGTAACAGTATATGTAAACAATCTAGATAACAGTCTAATAACCGTCTATATAACAATCTATGTAACAATCTATATAACAGCTAGTAACAGTTATAGAACAATCTAGAACAATCTATGTAACAATCTATATAAACAATCTATGTGACAGTCTATGAACAGGTATGTAACAATCTATATATACAGTCTATGTAGGTTGTAACAATCTATGTAACAGTCATATAACATCTATGAACCAATCTTTGTAACATATAGATAACAGTATATGTAACAATCTATATAACAATCGATGTAACAATCTTGGTAACAATTATATAACCTGCTATGTAACAGTCTATGTAACAAAATCTATATAACAAGAATTTAACCAATCCTAAATTTTTGGTTTTGTTTTCAAAAGGGGGGGGGGTTTTTTCTGTTGTTATGTAACATCTATGTAACAATCGATTATAAAACAATCTATGTAACAGTCTATGTAACAATCTAATAAGAGGGCTATGTAACAATCTATGTAACAGTATATATAACAGTCGATTGTACAATTCTTATATAAACTAATCTTTGTAACAAGTATGTAACAATTTTATGTAAGTCTATGTAACAATCATATAACAGTACTCCATGTTAACAGTCTATATAAAAGTCTATGGTCAATCTATATAAAACAATCTAGGTAAACAAAATCTATTAACAGTCTAGGTAAACCGTGCTATGTTAACAAGCTATGTAACAGGCTATGTAACAGTCTATATGAAAAGTCTATGTTATCAATCTATTATGAAACAATCTATGTAACAAATCTTATATAACAGTCAATAACATGTTCTATCTAACAATCTATGTAACAATCTAATGGACAATTATATTAACAATCTATGGACAGTCTATATAAATCTAGGTAACATATATATAACAGTCTAGGTAACAATCTATATAACAATCTATGTACATCTATATAAACAGTCTATATACAGCTATTATAACAATTATATGTAACAATACTCATGTACCAGTCTATATAAACAATCTATGTTGCAGGTCTCTATAACAGTCTATGAACAGTCTAGATAACAGTCTATGTACAATCTATATAACAATCGATGTAACAACGAGTGTAACAATCATTAACAGTCTAGGGTAACATCTATGTAACCAGTCTATGTAAAAATCTAGATAACAATCTAGATAAACAATTCTAGGTAACAAGATAATAAAAGTCTATGTAACAATCTAGATAAAAGGCTATGTTACAATCTATATACAATCTATTGTAAAATCTATCTAACAATCTATATAACAATCTATAGAACAACTCTATGTAAATCTAGATAAACAGTCGATGTAACAATCTATATATACAATCTATGGAACAATCTATATAACAGTATATTGTAACCAATTCTATATAACAATTATGTAACCATTCTAATATAACAATCTATATACAATCTATATAACCGTCTATGTAACAATCTATAAACAATGCTGTACAATCTATATAAACAGTCATGTAACAATCTATATAAAACAAATCTAGTAACAATTTATATAAACATCTAATATAACAATCTATATAACAATCATGTACAGTCTATGTTGCAATCCATATAACACCGATATAACAGCAGGTTGCAATCTATGTAACCAATCTATATACAGTATGTAACAATCTATATAACAATCTATGTAACAATCTAGATAACAGTCTAAAACAAATCTATGTACAGTCTATATAACAATATATGTAACAGTCTATGTAACAATCTATTATAAACAGTTATGTAACAATCTATATAACATCAGTAACAATCTATCTAACATTATTGAACAGTCTATTTAACAATCTAGATAAACAGTCTATATACCATCCTATTGTACAGGTCTATGAAACAAATCTATATAACAGTCTATGTAACACTCTATGGGCACCAGGAGAAGAAGCAGAATAGCACAGACAGAAAGGGGGATTCCAGGCACCAGGAATCCCCCCCTAACCCCACACCCTGTTTGCTACGAAGAAAAAAGTCGGACAGATTTAGCAAAAACAGTTAATGTGATGGAAGAAAAAGGAAAGAGAGGAGACAGAATCAAAATAACCACTAAAGCAACGTGCCCCCCGAAATTGAATAGGGGTAAAGGGGGGGGTGGTGTCTACAGAAATGGAAAAAAGGTGAGGATAGGACCGGTTATGTGGGAAAATGATTATTTCAGTTTTAATCGGCTTAGCTTGGGAGGTATCAGTGCGCCATCCATTGAGGAGACGAGTCGGAGATGCGTAGTGATTGGGTGTTTGTCAGAACAAAAGCGTTGGGGGGGTGGAAATCCATTCTAATGTCTTTCTAGTGCAGTTTTAAGCCCAGTGGTTTTCTTACCGTCTGTCATCCTGTCTGTGAGACAATATAAGGACAGAATTAGTCAATATATGATTGGAATTTGTTGAAGTATACTATTGCTACTAGCTAACGTAAGGGTATAGTTTTAAGTGGTCCACGTAGTTTAAGAAGAAGCCTGAAAATGAAGGGAAAATCCACTAAATGTTTTGTTGGTGATTCAGTTTACAGAAAGTGTGTGCAACAATGGAATGAAAAGGACAACTATATTTAACAATGAAAAGAACGGGGAAGGGAGGTTGTGGGATTATTGGAGCACATCAGTTTTCTTTTTCATCGACAGGGTTTTATGGTTCCTGGGTGTCTTATGAAGAAAGTGCTAAAGCAATCAGAAAGCGGCAGAAGCAGTTTTCTTGTTGCTGTGCGCCTTATAGAAGAAATGATATTTGAGGTTAGAAAGTACCATGTACCTCCCTGCACCAGGTACTTTTCACTGTAAACTGTTTTTGGGAAGAAAAAAGTTAACGTTATAGTTCTACGTTAATAACTCACTAGGCCTATAAAAGATTGAATGTGGTTGTAGTATGTATATGTTTATTGATATAGTGCCACTGGGGACACAGCGCTTACAGTAATGAAAAACACAAGAAAGTCATCAAGGGGGATAAATACATAGAGAGTTTCAGTACAAAATATATAACTCTATATAAATAGAAGTGATAGGGTTGCTACAAAGAGAGAGATGAGTGTGGGGCCTGCACCGGTGATAGAGCTTCATATTAGTTTAGATGCGGTAATCTACAGGACCAGGGGGCATATTTATAAAGGGCGGAAAATAGCACACAAAAATACTGCGCACATCGCGGCCGCGAAAATAGAAATATCGTCGATTTAGAACGGCCAGGCCATCGCCGCGAGTCCGGCGTAATTTAAGTCCCTCCCAGAGATACTGCACGTAGCGCAAAGCCGAAGTACAATTATTGCCGCGAAGGAATGAAAAGCCCTTCCTGGAGGCCTCCACTAAACAGGGGGGGGCATAAGCCCACATGCCCTCGACCCATGCGGCGGCGGCGCTACTACCTGCTGAGTGATTAACAGAAGAACCTCCCAAACCCCTCCCGTCGCGGAGAACATATGGAACCCCTAATGCGCAACCCCTCCCCAGCAGCCATGCAAGCCCTGTCCGCTGCTGGCGCGAGAGGAAGGAAGGGCTTTTTCTACAGCCATCTACGGCGATGCATATGAGGTCGGGGGGATGCTGGGAAGATAGGGGATGTAAGGGAGTTATCAGATATAGATATCCATATAATGGCTGGTTACCAGATAGGTAGGATGTAAGGGTTAGATATCAATGTAGATATATAGGAACAAACTGTGGTTAAAAGATAGGTAGGGATGTAAGGGTAGATTTACATATGTAGATATATAGATCCATATATGGTGCTGGTACCAGATAGTTAGGATGAAGGGTTAGGAGATTTATCAATGTAGATATAGCATATATCTACTGTGCTGGACCATAGGTAGGGAGTAAGGCTAGATTTATCACATATAGAATCATATTTTTTTAAAAACAAGATGTGCTGGAAAGATAGGTAGGAGTAGGGCTAGAAAATATCGATATAAGAAATCTATATACAGGTTCTATTGCAGTGGTTGGTAATCTATATACAGGCTCTATTGCTGTAGTCGGTAATCTATATACAGGTTCTATTACAGTAGTTGGTAATCTATATACAGGTTCTATTGCAGTAGTTGTGCCTCAGAGGTGAATCCAATCAAGACTGGTAATCAGCAGTGATTAGGTCTGCTCACAGGTGAATCCAATCAAGACTGGTAATCAGCGCCGATTAGGTCTGCTCACAGGATGAATCCAATCAAAACTAGTAATCAGCACCGATTAGGTCTGCTCACAGGTGAATCCAATCAAGACTGGTAATCAGTACTGATTAGGTCTGCTCACAGGTGAATCCAATCAAGACTGGTAATCAGCAGTAATTAGGTCTGCTCACAGGATGAATTCATTCAAAACTAGTAATCAGCACCGATTAGGTCTGCTCACAGGTGAATCCAATCAAGACTGGTAATCAGTACTGATTAGGTCTGCTCACAGGTGAATCCAATCAAGACTGGTAATCAGCAGTAATTAGGTCTGCTAACAGGTGAATCCAATCAAGACTGGTAATCAGCACTGATTAGGTCTGCTCACAGGTAAATCCAATTAAGACTGGTAATCAGCACTGATTAGGTCTGCTCACAGGTGAATCCAATCAAAACTGGTAATCAGTACTGATTAGGTCTGCTCACAGATGAATCAAATCAAGAATAGTAATCAGTACTGATTAGGTCTGCTCATGGGTGAATGCAAAAAGAGGCAGCTAATCAGCACTTATTAGGTTTGCTTACAGCTGATGCATATAAAGGCAAGGTGTTGATTGGCTGCTACAGCATGTCCATTGAAGTCTATGAGGCTATGCGCAAAAAAAAGTCAGTAAATTCCTCAATAAACAGAACCACTTTCACAGATTCTATAACACCAATGTCTGTACCTAATTTTGTCGAAGATATTAACCCAGCACCAGCTAAGTAATTCCCAATTGGGGAGAGGTGCCACAAAGTGGTTAGAATGCTGACTAGAAAACAGAATAGAACCACTGTGCACACTCTTCATGTAATTAAAAAACCTTTATTATGTAAGACTTTTAAATACATAACCTCCAGTGACCTAAAACACAGGACTCAGTATATATAATACATAACCATAGTTCGAGCACATATCATAGGGTAAATATCATGTGGATATAGTCAATAAAGTGCATTAAGGCATATCTAGTGCATAGCTACCAACTCAGAATGGATCAGTCAGTCGTCCGTTATGGGTCACTGTTAGGGCCGCGAATCAGGCAGACGTGTTTCGCCCCCCACTCCTTATGGGGGCTTCCTCATGTGCCCAAGAAGTAATAGCAGAGGCTTTACATAATAAAGGTTTTTAATTACATGAAGAGTGTGCACAGTGGTTCTATTCTGTACCTAATTTTGTATCTTTAGGTTGAAAACTGTGTGAGGAGATACAGAAAATAGGAAGGAGAAGATGAAGATAAAGAATAAAAAGAACAATAATTTGGCTCTTTCAAGCCAAATTAATAATGTTAACTTTAATTTCTGGAGAATTCCCACATAAAGGGCACCTGATAACCCAGAGTTATTGTTGTATTAAATATTAGGCTTCCCAGAACATGCAAATAAAACAGTACGCTACCCAATTTTTTCTTTTTCCAAAAACACGCAAGCCCAAATTATGTTTGGCCAGTGCCCCAATGCAAAAGGTTATTCCAGGGCATCATACGGGTTTCGAAAACGTAGATCCTATTGATTCTAAATGTTTTTCTTCAATACAACTGATGTAAACAGAATAAATGATTGGTTTAGGGAGACATTCTACTTTAGAACTCTTGCAATTTTGCAACAGTTCTATTGGGGATCCTCTGTGTGATTTCACATTTAGCACTGGAACACTGGCCGCTCTTAAAGAATATAAACTTGAAAGCCTTTAGCATGTGGTAGTGATTTATGGGCTGAGGTCCCCGTCCGTGTCCCTATGCTGTTGTGGCCTCTCTCATATGCATTTCAAGTGTATCGGAAAGAACAGAAGAGCAGAAATAATTTGAGTTGAAAGTTGAAATAAGGTTTCATCCTGGCAGGTTTCCGAGGGTCCACTCCAACCGCCCCTCCAAAGCCTCCGGCATCTAATGTTGAACAGGTGTGCAAGCGCAGTTAAACCATGTCCCAAGGAAAACGAGAGGAAACTCCATCCGCAGGGGGTCTCAGTTATCAGAGTAACCGAGCACCAAGTTTCAGGGTCCCATTTCTCCGGGTGCTAATGGAAAGCTGGACAGGACAGTAACATTTTGTTAGTGTTGGCTCTGTGGGGAGGGGGAGGGAAGTGGAAAGTAAACATGCTGTTGCTTGTCATCCTGCAGTGAGCTGGTGTTGACTCTACCACAAGTTCCTGTGCTCATCTGATACTGGGAAGCCACTGCTATGGACATAAGGCAGGATCTAACTCCTTACGCATTGACCTGCTCCTTATTGTTCAAAAAAAGACGGAGGAGAAAAACTGGCCTTCCAAAACAAGGTACAGTCATCCACGGTCTCTGTCTCTGGGGTCTTTAAACGTTAACAGTTTGGTGATAGATAGAGGAGGAAAAGGGCAGATGTGCTCTGTGTGCCCTTTAATTCAGACGCCCTTTACATTGTGTGCCAATGCCCTTCCCCCAACATCTTAATTTCTAGAGCACTCAACTACAGCAACACCTCCTACCATGCTGGGCAATGGGAATTGCAGCCTGGTGTATAAGGATTCCTACCCAGGTTAAGTTATATATGGCTACACAAAATATAGCAACTACAGCAATAGAACAACTACTGCAATTGAACCCGTATATAGATTACAACTACGCAATAGAACCTGTATATAGATTACCAACTACTGCAATAGAACCTGTATATAGATTACCAACTACTGTAATAACACCTGTATATAGATTACAAACTACTGTAATAACACCTGTATATAGATTACTGACTACTGCAATAGAACCTGTATATAGATTACCAACTACTGCAATAAACCCTGTATATAGATTACCGACTACTGCAATAGAACCAGTATATAGATTACCAACCACTGCAATAGAACCTGTATATAGATTACCAACTACTGTAATAAAACCTGTATATAGATTACAAACTACTGTAATAAAACCTGTATATACAGGTTTTATTACAGTAGTTGGTAATCTATATACAGGTTTTATTACAGTAGTTGGTAATCTATATACATTCCAAGCTGCTTTATTTTTAAACCTTTCAGTCTCCGATTGGGGGATGGCCAGATCTGCTTTTAGTGTATGAGGTTTCTATATTTTGCCTGCCTGCGATATGGAAGTTTCTCATATATATTCCCTTACCTATGTTGTGGCAGACCAAATCCAAATGTCGGACCTTCTCCAAGTCTGTGCGTGTTATTTTTCAACAAGGAGTTTACCAGCTGATCCACAGTATTGGGTTTGCCACCTGCAAACAAGTTTAGATAAGGCAGCGCATTGTAATAAACTGAATAATAATGATTCCGAATGAGTCCATACTGTTCCAAAATAAATACGATTTCACCTTTAGTTATTAGATATTCATGATTGCTTTCAGTTTATATATGTACATTTTTTTAGGTTAAGCCTAAAAATACCTAAAAGGTTAGCTGCTTCCGGCTGACAATAAGATGATGTGAAATGAGTTTTAGGATGCTTGTGAGGTTCTCATTCATCCAGGTCATGGTATATCTGTTGTATTCAGTTAGAGTGACTGGACTAAGTTTAGTTCTTGAAGACGTTTCAATTCAGAATGACTTTTACAAGAATATGTTGGCAATATGTACCCTGGAAAATCCCAAGCCTGAATAGAGGTGGGTTGTTCGACACCAACTGCCTGCCATGTACAATGCTGATTTGACACCTTACCCAGGGCAGTTTCGATACCCTCTTAGCCTCTATGAACCACACCTTGCATTGAGAAGGTCCCTAACACGGCTGTGATATGATAATAGGGACTTTCCAGGGTACTTATATTGCCAACAAATTCTTGTACAAGTCATTCTGAATTGACAAAGCCAGTCGGATGACTAGCGAAACGTCTTCAAGAAACTAAAATTCAAGTCCAGTTGATTTAAACTGAATAAAATAGATATAAGTTTTAGAATGTTTCAAGGATGACCATCAGTTAACCTCCCCCTTGCTCCTCTTTTTTTCCTTCCCTTGGGTGAGTATCCAGGGTGGAGGACCTAAACAACACACTCCTTGCAGAGCCCATCTTCCCATGTCCGGGACTATGGCAGGAGAGCCCCTGCAAGCGGCTCACAAAGCCCTGGAACATATGTAGACCATATTCCTTGTACAAACATGAATTTGATTTCTATAAACTTAATTACTGCTGCAATCTAGATGAAACAAAATGCTTTTGTGGACAAAAAAGATAAAGGATTGGTTTAGATATCTGATATAACCATCAGTCATATTATTTTATCTCCCATATTCTCAGGCTGTAATTTTTACTATAGATATGCTGGAACAACACTATCCTTAACTTTACACCTGGGGCAGGGAAATATTAGATTGTTAAAAAAAAAGGAGCACAACTATACTTACAGCCCCTCACTCCTGCGGCGCTCTGATCTGGCCCTTATTTTGCAGAACTTGCAAAAAGGCCCGACGGCATCGCGGTTGTGATTGGCTGAAAGGCAGCCAATCAAATTCATGGCTGCCAGCAATAGAGTACACCGCGGGGATGAGTTCAGATTCTTTTTTTAAGCAATCTAATTGGGTTGCAGGGGTATAAGGGATGCCCTACATTATGTATAAAATGTTTTAAATAGTTTTTGTAACACAACATTAAATGACACTTTGGGCCCTATTTGTTAAACCGATCAGTTTAGCAATTGGTAATTTACGATCGTTATCGTAAATTATGATAACAATCGGAAATTACGGATAACGATTGCAAATCTACGATAATGCAATGTAGATTTACGATTCCCATAGAATACCATTGCGGTAGTTACTCCTGCATGGTATTCTACGAGTGAACATTCGTTAATTAATGAACATTCGGATAAACATACGACCGCCGTGGTCGTACATTATTAATTATGAGTAGTATCGCTAAATTGCGATACCGTTCACTACAATAGGGCCCTATTTCTTGGTTCTGATACCCTAAATATTTATTACTTTCTCTCGAAACTACTTGCATTGTTAAAAACAATCTTCTACTTCCAACTTTCTGTGATACAAAATGTTATATAAGAGATATCACTGAAGGCCAGGTCACTATAAACCAAAAATTGATAGTAGCAATCTGAGAATTCCATTTGCATCCCTCTCCACCAGAGAATAAGACAGGGTTAAACTCTTTCTACAGACATTATGGCACAGGGAAAGTAATTATAGGACTTTAATGAAGGTAGATCCACATACCTTCCTTGCATAGTTATCCAGTTTCTCAAAGTTTTTGAGGTTGATTGTTATTGATTTATGTTAGATTATTCCCAGGGGTAAGCTAGAGCAAGCAGACACAGTTTATTCATACACAGTACTATTCACAACTTCGTTAAAATGGTTTTTCTACAAAGAATCAATCTAAGGTGAAAAACTTCGATGAGGAAAGGGTGTAAGTGAAGGCTAAAAAGTGATAACGTCTTAAAGGGACTGTCCACCCCTCTAATCAAAAAAGCACATATTGTAGATTACCCCCAAAACCTAGAGTTCATTTTAAAAAACTTCTAATTCGGCTCCCACACAGAGTTATTAACTCACAAACTCCTCGCCCCACCACCGCTTCGGGTTCCTTACTCAGTCTCCACTGTGGCTGCTCTGTTCTTTTGTGTCTTGAGCAGCCACAGTGGAGACTGCTCCAGGATTGGCAGGCAGTGATTGGCGTAACGTCACTGTCCCAGCTGACACTGACTGCCTACCCGGAAGTGCAGAGCCGCTCGGTGGTAGGAGCATGTAAGTATAATAGCTCTGTGTGTGAGTCGATTTAAAAGTTTTCTATAAAACGAACTCTAGGTTTGGGGGGTATTCTACTATATATGCTTTTTGATTAGAGGACATTCCCTTTAAGAGGCACAGGTACCACTCTTGTTTAAATACCAGACCCTATTGGTATAAATTAACATACACAAAGATGTGGTCCTTAGATGGGTGAAATAATTTGTACTGTAAGGGGGGAAATGATACAAACAGTCAAAAGATATCATTTCAGGAGGATAGATAGCCCAGCAGTAACTGTCTAGGATAAATTATATTTGTAACCAGGTCCTTTTTTGATAAAGCATATGTATGGATTATTCCAGAAAGGTGGTTGATTTAGTCAATATAACATGTAGATTTTATACAATATTTCAGGTTTTGTATATACTTGGCCCTCTTTACTCTTGACACCCTTTTTGGTCGATATTAGGAAAAACAGTTTATATGGTAAAAAGGAGATAAAACACTTACCATAAAAGTCTTGAGCACTGGGTTGCGGAGTCTTACCCCAGTTGTTTCCATTGCTAGGAGAAATAGGCCCATCTGTAAGATATAAAGCTGGTGTTAATAATTGACTGAACTATTAAGTAATATATCAACTGGATTTGCTTTGGGAATTCAAGATGTTGAACTGTGGAAGCCATTGCACAAGTGGAGAAACTAGACTTTCAATTACTGATATACAATGACCTGTATGACTGAAAGCCTTCATTAGACCACTGAACTGTGCTTTTTACCTGAAATCATGGGGACAGTATGTCTCAAGCAAAAGGAGAAATACCAGCAGCTTAATGGTTATTATAAGGGAAATCATAGTAATAGTACTTTTGCAGTCTGTCTGTAAAAAGCTGAGGCTTAGTGTTTGGTGGGTGGATATCCACTCGCACTTGATTTCCTATTACAAAAAAAACATGTAAAGTTTCAACGTTAATTTTTTCAGATTAGAATCTGTTCTAATGCCATACATGAGCCTGAACCATAGTCCTAGTTCTCACCAGCCTGTGACTGGCTTGGATGCCTCTCACCTCTTGGGACTCGGTAAATCAACAGAGAAGTAAATAAGAGCGACATTTTTTAGCTTCCACATCTTAAAGACTTTCTAACTCTCTGTGCACCAGTTGGCTGTTGACCCTTATCATATACTTAAGTATACTCATAAATATATTTTATTATATTAACATATATGTACTATAAGTAGACAGACTCACAGAGAACTGAACTTTCTTATAGTAAAATACTGTGCTTGGTCAGTATTTTACAACTGCAATGTAAATTGCCAAATAATTCCATGTGGTATTGGTATTGCCCTATATCCAGTATGGTTTATTGGTGCCCTCTGAGTTTTTTTTTACTGTCCTTTCTGTAAAGTCCCAACAGCTGAAATGGGCAAAAACAGTCAGTAATTTACAGATTCGTTATCAGTAGTAACCAATACTATAGGTTTATAACTATGACCTTAATTCAATAGGCAGGATGTGAGGACTGGGGTCCACCCAGGACCCAAACTCATAGGAAGGAAATAAAGGACAAGAAAGAACTGCCATAGAACATGGACTCATTAGGTGCAAAGATTCTGGGAAATTATCTATCCTGGTAGACCTTTTCTGTATCTGCTTATATTAACAAATTAGTCCAGTTTGTCTGAGACAAATTTGGGAACCACAACTTTGCATCTGACAGACACATTACAGGATCTTGGATATATTGATTGTTGATCTTTGGTTCCGGAATACTGATGGCGAATCGGCCCAGGTTTACCTGCCCTAAAGGTCTTTATCCGTTCTTCAACCCAAATGTGTTTATTCCGAGTGCATTGAGTTTATTGCCCACTAGATGGCAGGTTTTTTTGTATCATGTTGTTACCCTAGATGTATTTTGAAACAATTTGATTTCATTTTTGATCTGAAGTCGAATTTTCTTACAGAAGTGATTAATCAGTTTAAGACCAATGTAACATCAGGCCAGTGTATGGCCACTGCAGATACAAAGATGGAGATTTACAATGTAGTAATATTGGCCATACACCCAATTAGATTACTCTAAATATTGGGCATGCAGCCGACATACACCACAATACATATTGGGAAAGCTTAATTATTTTTAGAGAAAAGCACATGGAAACAAAACCAGTGAAAAGGAGCCTTTACTACGTGTTTTTGACAAGATAAACACAGGCAGGGTTGATGTAATAGAAGAAAAAATGTCTTGTCCTTCCTTGGTTTTCATAGCTGCTAATAATCTGTCTGCTGAGTGAGGCTTCTTTAGAGAATTGTTTTCTGCCAAGAAGAGAAAATGTGAACTTGAATTTACATATAACGTTTATATTAAATATCACTTTGTGCGAAACATGGTACACTACATGAGCTGAGTGACATGTTGTCCCCAACAGGAGTGTGTTTAGGGGGGGCTACTGGTGCCTGGAATCCCCCCTCCCCTTTTGCCTGCTCAGTGTGTCTGCTGTTCTAGTTCTCGGTGCCAGAGATACATAGATTGTTCCATAGATTGTTACAATGTTAATTGAGCTGTGAGTGAAAAGCAGTGTTTTTTTGTTTCAACAGCAGCATAGAGATCTGTATCAGTATTACCCTGCAGCTGCCTCAGGGAATTTCGTGGACTGGGGTTATATTCAGTATTAGGGGACATTAAGGACAATTATACTCACCTACACCCTGCTCCTGCCATCAGTAGTACACAGGGTGAGGGCCTAAACTGCACTGTCCTCGCCCCTGGGTTCACTTTCTAAGTCTTGCTTTACTCACCTAAACTTCTTCAGTGCTTGCTCCCACTTCCGGGTTTGAGATCCAGCTAATGAGAAGACGCTCTTCTTTCAGAGCGTGTCTCCTCATTGGCTGAAGTGCCTGACAGACTCCAGGAGCAGAGCACCAAGGCGGGTGCTGTTATAGTAATCCAAAACTTTCAGTGAAGTACACTCCAGCACACCTCTTTGGCACAACCTTTAGTCAAAGGTGCAGTCCTCCCAGCCCTCCACTTAGGGCCACAGCAAATGGCAAATGCAAAAAGTTGGAGGAGACACTATTTCATTTCCAGTGTTTTATTTCAGCAAAAGACATACAACGTTTCGGGGGATACAAATTCCCCTTCCTCAGGGACCTGAAACGTTGTATGTCTTTTTGCTGAAATAAAACACTGGAAATGAAATAGTGTGCTCCTCCAACTTTTTTGCATTTGCCATAGTGCTGTTATAGTACCAAGCCCTTGGTATTTACATGCAAATTACATTTACATGTGACAAAGTCCATAGCACACAGTTTTGAAAAACACAAGCGTTTTATTTTAACTATGACGTTTCGGTGTCCGTGTGACAACTTCTTGTGTGGATTAAGTCTGACATAATGACATCGTGTCTGAAGAAGTTGTCCCATGGACACCGAAAGTCACGAGTTAAAATAAAACACTTGTGTTTTCAAGACTGGTGTGCACTATGGACTTTGTCACATTTTACAAGTTCCATATATTCTTTACACAGAATGATCGTTCAATGCGCCCATACATGGTCCGTGTTATAGGCTCCCCATACTGCAGTAAAGAGAACAAGTTATGGATATTTTCCTCTGCCCGATAGGTCCCGATACCATGTTGGTACGAAAAATGTGTACCCTGCCTTAATGAATAAAATATATAACAGAATTAAGGGCATGTCCACCCCAAAACTATAATCCCCCCAACTACTGGCCCCATCATGTAGTGTAGTGTAATCCTTATCTCACATCCCAGCTTCATATGGTTCTCCTGTAGTCCCCCCCCAAAGTCCCAAAAACTGCCCACAAGGAGGATAGCAGAGTCCATATAGGACTCTGCCTCCTACCTGGCCTCCGGGAGAAGTTTGGCATGCATACTGCAGCCCTTCCCCCCTCCCTCTCCCTCCCTCTCAGGATTCCCTCCCCCTAGCGTTAAACCCTTTAACTAAAAGATTCCCCCTGTCCCCCCAGCCCAACCGCTATATTATATGCTTAGAAAGCTCCCCAAACTTTAATTACCTTCCTCTTTCCCCCGCCGAAATGCACTCCCGGCAGCCGCGTCCGTGATACAATTATGGAAATTGTAACAGGTCTAATCATTTGGACAGACCCATTTTGCAGAAAAATGTACAGGAAACTATTAATTGTGTTAAATCAGAACGATTCACCCAGGCAATCTGATAGAGATAAAATGTAGGCCCATGTTTACTACTGTATGTCCTATTATTTAGTAATGGAATAAAAAAAATTCAGGGACCTTACATACAGAGCTGGACACATGTTTCAAACTGCGTTTTGCAATGAAATCCCACCAAACTCACTGCGCACTGGGTTCTAATCCATTATTGGTATGTATAAATCCTCCCTTTTTGATGCATTTTGCATACATTCCAATTAACTACATTCTCTGCACAATCTACATAAGGTTCTATTGCTGTAGTTGGTAATCTATATACAGGTTCTATTGCAGTAGTTGGTAATCTATATACAGGTTCTATGCAGTAGTTGGTAATCTATATACAGGTTATATTGCAGTGGTTGGTAATCATATACAGTTATATTACAGAAGTTGGTAATCTATATACAGATCCATTACAGTAGTTGGTAATCTATATACAGGTTCTATTGCAGTAGTTGGTAATCTAATACAGGTTCTATTGCATAGTTGGTATCTATATAAGTTCTATTGCAGTGGTTGGTAATCTTATACAGGTTTTATTGCAGTGGTTGTAATCTATATACAGGTTCTTTTGCAGTGGTTGGTAATCTATATACAGGTTTTGCAGTGGTTGGTAATCTATATACAGGTTCTATTGCAGAGTAGTTGGTAATCTATATACAGGTTCTATTGCAGTGGTTGGTAATCTATATACAGGCTCTATTGCTGTAGTCGGTAATCTATATACAGGGTCTATTACAGTAGTTGGGAATCTAATACAGGTTCTATTGCGTAGTTGGTAATCTATATACAGGTTATATTGCAGTGGTTGGTAATCTATATACAGGTTTATTGCAGTTGTTGTAATCTAATACAGGTTCTTATGCAGTAGTCGGTAATCTATATACAGGTGTTATTACAGTAGTTTGTAATCTATATACAGGTTTATTACAGAGTTGGTAATCTATATACAGGTTCTATTGCAGTGGGTGGTAATCTATATACTGGTTCTATTGCAGTAGTCGGTAATCTTATACAGGGTTTATGCAGTAGTTGGTAATCTATATACAGGTTCTATTGCAGTAGTCAGTAATCTATATACAGGTGTATTACAGTAGTTGTAATATATACAGGTTATTACAGTAGTGGTAATCTATATACAGGTTTTATTACAGTAGTTGGTAATCTATATACAGGTTCTATTGCAGTGGTTGGTAATCATATACTGGTTCTATTGCAGTAGTCGGTAATCTATATACAGGGTTTATTGCAGTAGTTGGTAATCTAATACAGGTTCTATTGCAGTAGTCAGTAATCTATACAGGTGTTATTACAGTAGTTTGTAATCTATATACAGGTGTTATTACAGTAGTTGGTAATCTATATACAGGTTCTATTGCAGTAGTTGGTAATCTATATACAGGTTCTATTGCAGTAGTTGGTAATCTATATACGGGTTCAATTGCAGTAGTTGGTTCTATTGCTGTAGTTGCTATATTTTGTGTAGCCATATAATAACTTAACCTGGGTAGGAATCCTTATACACACAGGCTGCAATTCCCATTGCCCAGCATGGTAGGAGGTGTTGCTGTAGTTGAGTGCTCTGAGAAATTAAAGATGTTGGGGGAAGGGCAGTTGGCACACAAATGTAAAGGGCGTCTGAATTAAAGGGCACACAGAGCACATCTGCCCTTTTCCCTCTCTATCTATCACCAAACACTGTTAACGTTTAAAGGACCCCAGAGACAGAGACCAGTGGATGACTGTACCTTGTTTTGGAAGGCCAGGTTTTTCTCCTCCAGTCTTTTTTTGAACAATAAGGAGCAGGTCAATGCGTAAGGAGTTAGAGTCCTGCCTTATGTCCATAGCAGTGGCTTTCCCAGTATCAGATGAGCACAGGAACTTGTGGTAGAGTCAACACCAGCTCACTGCAGGATGACAAGCAACAGCAGCTTTTACTTTCCACTTCCCTCTCCCCTCCCCACAGAGCCAACACTAACAAAATGTTACTGTCCTGTCCAGCTTTCCATTAGCACCCAGGAGAAATGGGACCCTGAAAACTTGGTGCTCGGTTACTCTGATAACTGAGACCCCCTGCGGATGGAGTTTCCTCTCGTTTTCCTTGGGACATGGTTTAACTGCGCTTGCACACCTGTTCAACATTAGATGCCAGGAGGCTTTGGAGGGGCGGTTGGAGTGGACCCTCGGGAAACCTGCCAGGATGAAACCTTATTTCAACTTTCAACTCAAATTATTTCTGCTCTTCTGTTCTTTCCGATACACTTGAAATGCATATGAGAGAGGCCACAACTAGCATAGGGACACGGACTGGGACTCTCAGCCCATAAATCACTACCACATGCTAAAGGCTTTCAAGTTTATATTCTTTAAGAGCGGCCAGTGTTCCAGTGCTAAATGTGAGATCACACAGAGGATCCCCAATAGAACTGTTGCAAAATTGCAAGAGTTCTAAAGTAGAATGTCTCCCTAAACCAATCATTTATTCTGTTTACATCAGTTGTATTGAAGAAAAACATTTAGAATCAATAGGATCTACGTTTTCGAAACCCGTATGATGCCCTGGAATAACCTTTTGCATTGGGGCACTGGCCAAACATAATTTGGGCTTAGCGTGTTTTGGAAAAAGTAAAATTGGGTAGCGTACTGATTGTATTTGCATGTTCTGGGAAGCCTAATATTTAAATACAACAATAACTCTGGGTTATCAGGTGCCCTTTATGTGGGAAATTCTCCAGAAATTAAAGTTAACATTATTAATTTGGCTTGAAAGAGCCAAATTATTGTTCTTTTTATTTCTTTATCTTCATCTTCTCCTTCCTATTTTCTGTATCTCCTCACACAGTTTTCAACCTAAAGATACAAAATTAGGTACAGAATAGAACCACTGTGCACACTCTTCATGTAATTAAAAAACCTTTATTATGTAAAGCCTCTGCTATTACTTCTTTGGGCACATGAGGAAGCCCCCATAAGGAGTGGGGGGCGAAACGCGTCTGCCTGATTTGCGGCCCTAACAGTGACCCATAACGGACGACTGACTGATCCATTCTGAGTTGGTAGCTATGCACTAGATATGCCTTAATGCACTTTATTGACTTATATCCACATGATATTTACCCTATGATATGTGCTCGAACTATGGTTATGTATATATATATATACTGAGTCCTGTGTTTTAGGTCACTGGAGGTTATGTATTTTAAAAGTCTTACATAATAAAGGTTTTTTAATTACATGAAGAGTGTGCACAGTGGTTCTATTCTGTTTTCTAGTCAGCATTCTAACCACTTTGTGGCACCTCTCCCCAATTGGGAATTACTTAGCTGGTGCTGGGTTAATATCTTCGACAAAATTAGGTACAGACATGTGTGTTATAGAATCTGTGAAAGTGGTTCTGATTTATTGAGGAATTTACTGACTTTTTTTTGCGCATAGACTCATAGACTTCAATGGACATGCGTAGCAGGCCAATCAACACCTGCCTTTTATATGCATCAGCTGTAAGCAAACCTAATAAGTGCTGATTAGCTGCCTCTTTTTGCATTCACCCATGAGCAGACCTAATCAGTACTGATTACTATTCTTGATTTGATTCATCTGTGAGCAGACCTAATCAGTACTGATTACCAGTTTTGATTGGATTCGAATAACACCTAAGCACTGATTATAACTGAAAAATCTACCTAAACCCAAATATGCTGTATAACATACCTAAGCACTGATTAAACTGAAAAACATGACCAAAGCACCTCAATCTACCTAGAACAGACGAGAACACACAAATTCTAGTACCGTAGAACATAACGAAGCAGGGATTATGAAAAAAACTGAATAAGTACATAACTTTTAACACCAATATAGCTCTTATAACGATACATAAGCACTGATATGAACTGAAAAACATACCTTAAACACCCAAATATAACTTATAACATACCTAAACACCAAATATACCTTATAACATACCTAAGCACTGATTATAACTGAAAAACATACCTAAACACCAAATATAACTTATAACATACCTAAGCACTGATTATAACTGAAAAACATACCTAAACACCAAATATAACTTATAACATACCTAAGCACTGAATATAACTAATAACATACCTAAGCACTGATTATAACTGAAAAACATACCTAAAAACACCAAATATAAGTTATATTTGGTGTTTAGGTTGTAATAAGTTATATTTGGTGTTTAATTATGTTATAAGTTATATTTAAGGTTTAGGTATGTTATAAGATACAACATACTGATGGCGGTGCAGCTGTTTTAGGGTTCCTACTAGAAAAGGAGCTCTGTTGGATCTGGTAATATCTAACATTGTGTGAGCGCATTATAGATATTAACGGTAACTGGAGGCTTGGAATAGTTGACCATGAAATAGTGGCATTTGGACTTTGTTATCGAAAGAAAAATGCGCTTGAGGTTGTTACAAAGACATTTATTCGGAGAAAATCAAATTCCCAAGGTTAAAAGCAGTCTTCAGAATGTCAACTGGGATAATGTATATCAGGTAAAACTGTACTGAACAGAAGATGGAACGATGTTCACGGGGATTTTAAGCCAGTTCACATATAAAATATATACCCCTTGGGAAATAAATGTAAAAAAACAAAATCCGCGCCATGTGGCTGAATTCTGATGTAAAGAGACAAATGGAAAGGAAGAAAAAGGCAATAAAACCTTTAAGGCCGAGGGAACGGAAAGGGCCTTTAGGGATTTATAAAAACTGTAACAAGGAGTGTAAAAAAGCAATCAAACTAGCCTAAATTAATAATGAAGTTAGGATAGCTGACCAAAGCATCACTAAGCCATACAAAATTTTTTTTAAGTATTAGAGATGAGGATGAATGAGGGCACCATTAATTAATGGGATAAGTATACGGGGATGGTGATAAAGCAAATGTCTTGATAATTTATTTTCCTCTGTCATAACTATAGAAGATCCAAGTCCGATATCATTATAGTATAGTAGCAATAAAGGTATACAAGATTCAAGTGCACTTTGGTTAACCGAGATTATGGCACAGAAAGAAACTTCCCTAAGAAGTTTTTTAAAGGACAATTATAGTCCAAAAAGTAACATAAAATAGAAATATACATCCTTACATGAGCTTACTAGAACACTGAAGATCATAGAAATCCATGGTCTGTGTAATTAGAAATCACTATTCTCTTTCTCCGTTCGATACAGGGTATATCCACCCCAACCTTACTGTCAGTGACAGTAATTATCATATTGCAATTTCATTTGATAACAGACATCAGCATGGCACCGCCTACCTTGACCTCGCTCCCCCCGCCTCTCTCTTCTTCAATTATGCGCGATAGCAGAACTTCGGCTAAGCGTTACGTTGCTAGGAGACGCTGACAGCCAATATCGCGCAAAACATCAGTTCGTATTTATTGGCGGCGGGACTCACAACCGCTAGTGTGGTAATAGCGATTGTGAGGTAAGGACAACCTTTTGCTTGCTACCTGTGTGCCCCTTCCTTCGGATTATATTCAAATTTTCAGATTATGGCAGACATGTATAAAAATGTATACAGACAGTCAAAAAGTTATTCAGAGAGACAGACAAGTATATAGACAGACAGATAGATACATAGAAGATAGATAGATAGATAGATAGCAGGGTTAGATAGATAGATAGATAGATAGATAGATAGATAGCAGGGTTAGATAGATAGCATAGATAGATAGATAGCAGGGTTAGATAGATAGATAGCAGGGTTAAATAGATAGATAGCAGGGTTAGATAGATAGATAGCAGGGTTAGATAGATAGATAGGGTTAGATAGATAGCATAGATAGATAGATAGCAGGGATAGACAGATATACATACAGACAGATATGCAGACAGACAGACAGACAGATATACAGACAGACAGAAAGACAGATATACAGACAGACAGATATACAGATAGATAGATGATATATATACAGATAGATAGATGATAGATATACAGATAGATAGCAGGGTTACATATACAGATAGATAGCAGGGTTAGATAGATAGCATAGATAGATTGATAGCATAGATAGATAGATAGCAGGGTTAGATAGATAGCATAGATAGGTAGCAGGGTTAGATAGATAGCATAGATAGAAAGCAGGGTTAGATAGATAGCATAGATAGATAGATAGATAGATAGCAGGGTTAGATAGATAGATAGCAGGGTTAAATAGATAGATAGCAGGGTAAGATAGATAGATAGATAGATAGGGTTAGTTAGATAGCATAGATAGATAGATAGCAGGGATAGACAGATATACAGACAGACAGATATACAGACAGATATGCAGACAGACAGACAGATATACAGATAGATAGATGATAGATATACAGATAGATAGCAGGGTTAGATATACAGATAGATAGCAGGGTTAGATAGATAGCATACATAGATAGACAGATAGATAAACAGACAGACAGATAGCTAGATAGACAGACAGACAGATAGATACATAGATAGATAGACAGACACATAGATACAAAGACAGAAAGATAAACAGACAGACAGATAGATAGACAGACAGACAAATAGATAGACAGACAGACAGATAGATAGACAGACAGGTAGATAGACAGACAGGTAGATAGACAGACAGGTAGATAGACCCACACAATCACACACACACACACAATAATTCACACACACACACACACAATAATTCACACACACACACACACACACA